>CP119856.1:1485000-1525128 GCA_033953505.1 Leishmania tarentolae | reverse complement strand
CCACCGTTGCAGCGCAGCACGCACGTGCACAACCACGCAAGTGCAACACGCAATCACGCAGTCGCACAGTACAAAACCGTTACCATGACGCACAACAAGTGCAGCTTACAGTTTTTTCAGACTTTCACGCAGACGGCTGCGGTGCTATCAATATTTGGAGCGGCAACTGCGCGGAGTACTATGCCATAGACAGGAAAATGGTTATTGCTGCACCCACAAAATAGAAAGAAAGGCGTTTCTTTCACCGTCAGGAAGTGTTCTATGGCTCGTTCTTAATCAGTGCACATATAGTTGGCGGTGTTTGTGTTCACGAGGGAGGTGTGTGAATGCGTGAGGAGTCAAAGTACAACGAAAAGGGGACGGAATATGGCACAGGGAGGGAAAACGAGGGAAGGAGTGTTCAAAGAAATAGTAAGAGCGGTATACAGTCAATCGAGGAGAAAGAGCGCTACCGGAGGGCATCTAGAAGAAGGCGTGTGCTGAAGCCAGGCTTCGCCACACTCAGTACCTCTCGTGGGAAGGGGGGCCAACGGACTCTCGAGAGTGGAAATGCGAAGAATCTCAATTCTCTGCTACCTTTCATAAAGCAAGAAGGATTCTGTTTGTTAACGTTTGGTTGAGAGCTAAAGGATGCTCAGGGATCTCAATAGATAGACACAACACCACCTGTTATTCAAACGAGACTTCTCTAATGTTTTCTGTCACACATGAGTATTAATTGGAAGACCGTCTTTTGGTTCTGGAATAGTTCAAACAAGTACTCGTCAGTATCTCTCGCTGCAGTCGAGCTTTCCGTAAAAAAAAAAAGGTACTGCCTTTGAGTGAGAAGTAGCGGAGACCCACGATGTGTTTGCACGTATTAAAAGTATTAGAGTATACATTGGTTAAGTAGAAATGAAAACTGAAAACAGCCTCTGAAGTCGACAGGCGAAACCCTCCTCCTCTGCTCTCACACCCTCGTGCATTGCTCGTGGACGCGCGGAGAACCCGCACACTAGTGGAGAGGCATTCGGGGGCGTTAGACACGTGCAAAGATCACCCAATGTCACTGAATGTGAAGCCGATGGGACAAAGGAGGTGAGCTGTTTCAGGTCATCCCAAGGCTACGCCATTGGGGACTCGACGGTGAACATCGGCGCATATGCATCCCGCCAACTGTCGAACTGGGAAGCTCCTGCACATGCTGCTGGAGGACACTGATTTCACTGCAGGTACCAATAGGAGGAGAAGGAGCGGGATAGAATGGCTGGCTGCCTCCCAGCGTAAGGAAGTGGGGGCTAGGCCTCAGCCTTCTACTGCTCAGAAACCTCTCCTGATAACGCAGCACAGTAGGGAGTGGAGGAGAAATCACAGAAAACGATAACTGAACAACAATCCGCACTACATCTCTGTACCAGGGCATATGAACGGACCAGTTTTCGTGGTGAGCAAAGTCACTGGAGCTCACCTCCCCCGTCATGTGTCATAAAACATTTGAGCCACTAATTGGTAGCTGGCCAGCTGGTCCACCCCAAGGATCCCGCTCTCCTCCAGTGTCCGAGGATTGTAGGAGCAGTCATAAGGCCTTCTCCAGTTTTGGGTGCGATAGTCGTACTTGAGTTCGAACATACACTGGTACGCACTCTCGTCAGCCACCCATGTGTCCGCAGGGTAGTGAGACACATTGAAGCGCATGTACTGGTACATGCCCTTCTCCACACCCTCACGCCATACACCGATCCTGTCACGCACGCCGTACTTTAGCTTGTCGTATTTGCCCAGGGAGCGGGATATATAGGCGTTGAAAGCGTACTTGCTGTAATTGTCCTCGGTGCCGTATTTTTCGAGATCGGAATTAACAAACGGGCTGCCGCGAAGGTTTGCAGCGTTGTAGTGGTGCCATCGAATCTCTGGGCCGCGGTTCTCCGCATACAGAGTACGGAAACCATATGCGAAGTGCCGCCACCGTAGGTCGATGTCGTCCATGTATGCGGGGAAAAAGTTCTCGTCAAAGTACCCGACAGTCGACAACGCCAGCCTAGTCACCGCAATAGTGCCCAATGCGTACGGGAGAGGAGTCACAGTTGCTACGTAGTTGCCGAAGAACCGTGTTCGCAACTCGTCAGGCTCGACGATCCCACTTGGACGGTTTTCATCGGCGACCATGTACCGAATGCGGTCTGGCATCAGCGGCGCTGTCCGCACGTTCAGCGGCACGCCTGGATACCCGCTGCGTAGCACCTTTAGTGGACGCCCAGGGGGTGCCCACCGCTCGTAGTAGGAGTAGTTTCCCTCGCGGACGAGGCGCTCCTCAAGCTCCACCTCCTTGTGCAACTCTTCGAGCATCGCCGCATCGTCACGGGTGTTGTCCTGCACAACTTTCACCAACTCGGAAAGCAGCCCCGCTTCGAAGATCTCGTCTACACCGCAAGCAAATACCCACGGCACCTCCTCCGCCGTCCGCTCCTTCAGCGCCCACTCGAAGGCCTGATTCATACTCCCAGAGTACCCGCGGTTGTACCGGTTTCGCACCACCAGCAGTCGCCCGCTGTTACCGAAACGGCGCTGCAACTCGTCGATGACAGCAATTGTGTCGGTGTCCCGTTCATTCTGGATAATGAAATGGTACCGCACTGGCACATCAATGGAGCACACAAAGTATGGGAAAAACTTCACGTCCCCCGTTAGGGGCGTGATCAGCAATGGGATAGCGTCCGTCATATCCGTCACAAGGCGCAAAGGTTCCCCGTGCCTGTCTAATTGCAGGTTCCGTCGAATGCACTCCATCCAGTCCTTAGGCAGCTTGTACTTCAGCCACCTGGCAATCTCCTTGTTCCCTCTGGTCGGCTCTGCTGTCTTCCCCGGCGTGGGCGTAGCCAGTTCGCTGCCATCTTCAAAGAAAGAGGGGCTGAAAGGATGCGCAGAACCTCCATTGGACGGAGGGGTGAACGCTCCTGTCTGGGTTGGTGATATGGAGGATGTTTCAGCGGTGGTGGCATTTGACGGTGCGGCGCCCGCTGTCCATGTCGCGCCTGAAGAGGTAGCCGATATGATGTCGGCTTCGCTGCTGGAACCGGGTATGCCGCTTGTTCTCGGCGATTTGGTTGTCGTGGTGCGGGTTGACTCTCCAGTCTGCTCAGTGCCAAATTCACTGGTAGGTTTCGACGTATTCGGCTGAGATATCCACGCCGCCGCGGATGCGCTGGGGTACCTAAGAGGTGTAGTATACAGCACACTACAAAATATAACAATGATCACGAGGAAGAGTAACGCATGGCGCGTTAGAGCGAGTGGGGCGCCCCTTGGGCCATGGATGGTGTTGCTTTCTGTCATGCTGCCTTGCAGACGGTTGAGAAGTGAGAAGGTCCAGTCACAGCGTCGCAGAGTGGGCGAGCGAAGGCAGTGCTCTGTGGTGAGACTTGTGGTGAGCGTAGTGGTTGAGGGGCATGGACAGAGCGCAGACTGAGGGGTACGTACGACGAGATAGAAATGCAGTTGTGCTGAAGTCTAGACGTGTGTGAGCAGCGCACGTTCGGTGGCGTGCATAAAAGAGTAGCAGGTGCGTGAATGGAGGAGTACAAAGGAAGAATATGGCTGAGGTGTAGCAGCAGCCAGTAAACCCTCTTGTAGCTCTGTCGGTTCTTACCTGCATGGCATTCTCACCTAGTGCCTCAAAGGTGAAGCGGTAGTCTCCAGATCTTGGAGTGAGAGCACAGATTAGTCAGCAAAAGGCGATTCGTCAGGCATGCAACAAACCCAACGCACCGTCGAAACTGCGTGTTCGCAGACGTATTCAACTCGTGTGAGAATCTGTGACGGCCGCAAGCAACAGGGTGCAAAAGCGGGACTTCATAAGCACCGGCATCCAGAGGAAAACCTTTGCCGCGCTGTATCCTCAGTGGAGAAAATTTAACCTCCGTGCCATGTTCCCTTCAGGGTGTGTCCCGGAAGCGGCTCAGTGCACAAGGTGCTCGGGTAAGTCGGTACCCTACAGACTTGCAGAATGGTTGATGGTGGTGCATGAGGTAAGTCCCCGAATGGCTCCTCAGTGAGCGACAATAAAAAGAACATTCCGTGAGGTGAAGAAAGCGCCCCCTATTTGTAAGCACGGCCTCCGAGGCTAAGTGAGGCCCACCGATTCTGTGCATGTGGTGCGTATCAAGCATCAGCGTCGTATCTCCCGTGAGCTGCACTGAAATAAAATGCAGTCCTTACCAGCGTCTGTTGATTACAAGTATGGGCAGTAATGGCCTTTGGGCACCGTCGCATTTATATCCCACCGGTTGTTTCGTCCACGAGGGGACCACTGGGACCGTCGTGTTGATGACGCCTTCCGCGCATCTCTAGATGGCTCGCTCAGCTGTGTGTCGGCAAAGAAGAGAGCCTCGCGGTCACGGTGTGTCAGCAGAGTGTATGTCGCCCTCCAGTGAACGCGCGCCACTTGCACAAGGAGTGGATCCGTGTACAGAAACTGTGTCGCTGTCAGTAACTCTCCTCCGCAGGCACGCATCATAGAGTCTCGTGGTTCGAAGTGCATGCGAGGACGGTAGAAGGCGCAACTCACGGGGAAACCCGTGACGCGATAATGAGAGAGGGGCAACAAGACGAACGCGCGGAAGCGGAAAGAAAGCAATTGGGGTCGGCAATCAGCCCTGTGTGATGCGGGAACCTGGAATGATATGTCGGGCATGGCGCTGAGCGCGAAGCGTATCGAGCAAGAACTCATTCGCATTGGCGTCGAGGGTGTGGTGGTGAGACTACAAGACGTTCATATTGGTCGTCGTCCACTCCGCTGCCCCCAAGTGGGGCACATCAGAGGCTATCGATTCCAACAAAGCCCGCACTGAGCTTTCATCCTGCGGATGTCCTCGGTCCGTTAAACCTTGTTACTGGAAAGGTGTGCAATGTGAATCGTATGGAAGATGCGGCAAGTCTGCGAGAAGAACTACAGGTGAAGCACTACCAAATCGATTGGGGCTATAGAGCACTCAAAACTCTCAGCCTCTCGCGACAGGGATGGCGAGAATATCAATGCTGCGCTTCGCTGTCGGTGTCTCAAGGTGGATCCCGAGCTTGCTCGTGAAAGATAGAGCACCTGCGCCACCTAGTCTCTCCCTTCACTGTGCTTAGCGGGAGCCAACCACACTGGCTAGCCTTCGATCGGGGTTCAAGAACAGCGCGGCATACGCGACCCCGTGCTCGCCATCCATCCGTATCACGAACGTGTCAGCGTAGACATTGTCTGCGAAAGTGGTCTGACCCTTTTTCAGAAAGTGAATGCTCGCTCTCATAAGATGCTACACAACCCCCTTTGAGGAAGGTGTTGTGGAGGTCCCAACGCGGCGCAGCCGGCCGCCGAAGTCTGCGGTTGCGGAATGAATGTTTCCCTCCATGGTGTGCCTCCACTTCGTGTTGCAGCGCACGTCTGGCATTCACGTTGGTGAAGACCCCGTATATGACGGTGTCACTCACCACTGCTTCTTTTTTTTTTTCAAGAAGCACTGCATGATGTCCAGAGCTGAAAATACAAAATCCTCTGTTTCTCGTTCGCAGCAAATGTGTTTTATCCCTAGTGAACGATCGGAAAAACTGCAAACGCTCTCGTCGGCATTACGTATATGCTGGGATACCCGGCCGCAAAGTACATGCAGGTTGCGAAGGAAAGTCAGCGGTCGACCATTCTTTGGAATTGCAGTGAAACTGGTATGTATTGCAGGTCGACAAACCTTAATCGAGAACCAGAGCCACAACGTAGGACGGAGAAGTTGTGCATTTGTGCATTCACCGTCACGGGACGAGCAGTGATCCCGTATCGAGAGCCGCCATGTGTGCGACCGCACAAGGAAGGCGGGAGTATCTATCACCACACGACGAACGATCCATGTTGCAGCTAGTCCGAAACTGCCACGTTCCACCCTCTGCGTGGCGGCAAGTGAAAGTGCGGAAAAAAAAAGAGGATTTCGGTGTAGGAGTGGTGAATGCCGTTATGGCAAAGGCGCCCTAGAGGCACAATTAGTCTGTGTCGTTTAAGCGAAAGAAAGTACTTCACACTTACCTGCATTTCTGTGCCGACCCTATCCTGGAGCACTCTGAATCCATTGCGGAGTCACCACATCTGGTCCTGCACATGGCCCAGTATCATCATCGAGCTGCAGTTTTGACCACTCGATATCCTCCTGTTCATCGTCGGAACTAATGCTTTCGTTGTCGTCGCCGCGGCGACGCTTTTGTCGCTTCCACTCCATCTCCTTCTCGTCGTCTGAGAAGTCTGGTCGAACGTACTCCGGAAGTTCCTCGTCATTGATGTAGCTTGCGTCAGTGCCGTTGGCAGCATCGCACTGCTGAAACGGATCGTACATGATTTGCTGGTGCTGGAGATCATAGTGCAGTACAACCCCCTCTGCAAAACGGTGTGCACTCACGAGTTCGTTAAAGTCATCGCGCGGCGACTTGACCACATAGAAAGCTTGTTTGACCGGCCCGAGTAGTGAGGAGATACAGCCAACAAATGTGCCATCTGTGAGGCACAGCCGTGTTCCGATGTCCATCGGAAGTGTCTCAGGAATGGCTTCCGCAATGCAGAAGCGGCTTGCTGCTGATGTAGCGCACATCACCGCTACTGGTGCCTCAGAAATCTGACCGAGAGGAAGTATCAGGTCGGTGGATGCTATAGCGTCTTCGTCTAACGGTACGTCATCGCACTCGTGGCCAAACCAGTTTCGTTGTGGTCTGACTACGCCATCGTTTGAGGTGGAGGAGGCTACAGAACGCGCAGACGCTGCCCGCACGATTGGCTCCGAGTCTACGGAGCTGATGGAAACGGCCCGGCGGGACGGCTTCTCGTCAGCATAGATAACACCGACAGCCGCACTTGGTGCAGCATTGTCCATCGGAGAAGGAAGAGGAAGCACAAGAGATAGCGTGACAGTGGTCACGAGTTCCTTTAAGAATATGCAAGGGAACGAAGCTGCAGTACAGAGAGAGAAAGAGATGTTTTCATGGTTTGGAGGGATATGCGTGTGTGGTGTGTGTGTGTGTGTGTGGTGCATACAGAGAAAAGATGTGGGATATTCCGTAAAGATGAGGTGATAAACAGTGCTGGTGATGCAAAAGCACAGCACCTATACACTAGGTGCGCGCGTACAATACAGCATTCGAAACGACAGCAGGGAGTCCACACCCCTCACATCGGCTGTTTCCACCTCCATGGACAAGCCCGGTAAGCGAGAAGGGGGAAGAGCTGGTGGCTGAGAAATGAGCAGCGTGAGGAAGGAAACACGTTTGGCAAGCAACGACGTGGCCGATCATCCAGCAGAAATGCTGGTGTCTATTTTCTTCTTCGCTGAATCTTTCCGCTCTACAGGAATAGCGCTAATGATGTGAGTGTTCGGAGGAGGGAGAAGCTTTGTCAGCGTAGGTCCGCCATTGAAAAAAAAAAAAAAAGGGTCAGTGGTCACACATCAAAGGGAAAGAAGTGACTGCTGAAAAAAGGAAAAGATGCAGACGCGAGCAACCGCATCTGAAGTTCAAGTACCTCACCATAGACATATGCACGTCACAAACGACATACATACATTTACCCTCCACCAAAGCCTAATACTGTACTGCAGGCATCCTCACTATCACAATGAGATAGGCGAATGCAGGAACAGTATCGAATCCTAGCCTAGTAAAAGAATCCTCTGCGCCGCGACATGTCAGGGATGTTAGGACGAATATGTGTGCTGGTTGGGGCGGAGGAAGTGGTGAGAAAAAGCGGGAGACTGACGCAAACACCAAAGGAGTGGGCTAGAAAAAGAGAAGGGAAAAACACTCTTACTGGCACTCACGAGAGGCATAAACAGCAGTGGTCGTTGATTATAAGAAGACAAGCGCACATCACCAAGGAGGAGGATTACCGTGATTCCCCACATGTCAGCGATGTGCAGGTCGTGAATGAAAGCTATGTACATGTTCACTTGCGCGGCTCACTTGTGAGGGCCCGTAATTCTCTGTAAAGCCGTGAGAAGCTCAAGGCTTCGTCGTTGTACAGAAGTCCTGCATTCTCCTGTTTGTAGGCGCGACTGACACACTCCCTGCTGCGCACGCTCTCATGCATGAGAGCCCGTAGAGCGGGAGGCACTCTCGCGTCTAGCTGTGTCCGATCAATTACAAAGGCTTCGGTCAGCCCAACGCTCGTCACGGTGCAGGAATACTGAGACAGTGACGAGGCGAACTCATATGCTCCAATGACGCGGCTCAACCCGCGGAATGGGGCACTATCGTTTCGAAAGTCGGCATCGCTGGAGGAAGTAGCTGTGACTTGTACTCTGATTGTTATGTGTCGCTCGTTACGTGACATGGTGATGTCAAGTACACCGCTCATAACCAGGGAGAGGACGTTTAAAGTCTGCCCCATGAGCGCGAGGCGCTCGCCGTTGAGGAAGAGAGTGGGGGTGCTTTCCTCGAAAAGGTGGGTAAGCGTCGAACGTGGACAACAGAAAGACATGTATGCGTCCTTTCGGAAGTACTGAAGCGCTCCCTTGTCCTTTTGCATCTCCAATGCCCGATCCTTTTTTGCTGCGTCACGGCAGTGCAGCAGCGCCGCTGGCTCGCTCATACCTATATCAATCAGCACCTCTCGGCTAAGGCGCCATATGTCACAGTAGTTCACGCTCACAATGGAATTGCGCTTCGACTCATTAACGCCACAGGAACACTCGAAGACGCCAATGCAGCTCCCCTTCATGATTTTTCGATCCGCCCCTCCGGGATCACGCAAGACTGCCTCGCCGTCCTGGATAAAGTACGTGGAGGAGTCTATTGCACCTTCACGGAATAGATAGTCTCCGTCGTGGAGGACAATAGGTTCCACGCTGTCGATCAGCTGTGTTAGACGCTCATCGCTAAATCGTGTAAAGTACGGTAATTTCCGCAGAAAAGTCACATTCAGCGGGAAAAAACGCTTGAGGTTCTGGCGACGGCGCACATCTGTGGCTTCACGTTGCTTGCTCGCTACCGCTGGACTGAGGTGTTTTGCCACCTCCTCGTAGTCCTCCGGAGAGACAGCCCAGTAGCCAATATCTGTCTCACAGATGATGGATGCTGAGCGCGGCTCCTTGCAGACCAGCGCAAACTCACCGGCGTAGCACGGCGCCTTGATCGGCAACACGCCACTCGAGTTCTCCTTGGTGCGGCGCTTATCACGGCCTTTTTTTCGCAGTACAATTGACACAGTGCCCAATGTGATCATGAACATAACGCGGCCCACGTCTCCCTCGTGCATCAGGTAGCTTCCTTTGCGAAGGTAGCACGGTTTTGCCTTCTCCACCAACTTCTCCAGCAAAGATGGAGGCCATCCCTCGAAGAACGTACCAGTCATACTCTGAATGACGTGGGGAAAAGGGAACGGAATTTCTTTGAGGTGACAACGCGTCAGCTCCGCCGCCTCCCTGCGCCTAGCACGTAGAGCCAGGAATCGCCGAATCATCGGGGCCAACAAGAAACTAAACGTGTCCAGTGCCTCCTGCACTCGACGCTCCTGCATGAGGGCTGCAAGAAAGACGTGGCACACGACGATGATAGACCACTTTCGAGCCCGTTGCAGAGTCTTCTCCCGTTGCTTGATTTCCACAACATGTTGGTACTTGTAGAAAATAAAATCCCGCCGTTCCTCTTCTCGAAGAAAAGCTGCGTGCTTTGCAGCAAACTCACACTGATTCGTCTCCTCCACCTTGTCTCGCAGGTGGCGAATGTACTGACGGTCGTTCCTTAGTTTCACACCGGAAAGGCGCTTCTGAAAGGCCTCTGTATCAACTGAGGGACTTTTCTGTAGGCGTGAGAGAATCATCTGCTTTTCCCAGTTCAGGAGTGTCCGAGAGACGGCGCTGCTGCTGCCTGTTGTGTGATTCAGTGAAACAAAACGGTGAGAGAGGAGGGGGTGCGGCATCGCGGGCACACGGAACGGCACAAGGACGCCGACAGGTTCATCCTGCTCCTTAGACAAGTCCTCAGCTCGCTCATCACTGAAATGAATCCCTGTCAAGAATACAGAACTCTTCTTGTCCCGCTCCATTTTTGCGCAGCCCAGCACCACGCCAGTACACTATTCGACAGCATGAAACGACTCAAGGAATTCCGAAACCGAAATGGAGGAAGTGTTGTGTCCAGCGTGAGTGGGGCGACACATACACACAGGAGACATACAGCAGACGAGTACGCAGTGTGGCAGTTCCCCCAGAGTCCCAAGCCTCAAAAAAGTAGAAGGGCACAGCAAAGAGAAGTGGAAAAGGTGTATCGGCTACAAAATGTCATGAGTGACATGAGAGGGGCGTCCACTCGGCACTCTCCGCCGTGATTCGCAGACGCAGAGTAGATGAAGTGAATTCGTCTAGCTGGGAGAACCTCGTGCCGAAACAAGCACGATATCACAACACAAGTGGGTGTACATGTGTGCTTCGTTTGAACGAAAAAAATATGTTCACAGCGTGGCATCTTCTACTTATTCCCGGAGCGATCATCGCCGTCTACGAAAACTCATAGTCTCTTTCACGGTGGTGTCATGTTTCCTTATGTGTTGCTCCCGTTAAGTGCAGTCCGCGTACCAAGAGCAGGGCGGCTTCTGTGTCACCATTCCGAGGTGCAGAGGAAAGCGCAGGAGCGCCTGAAGAGTAAGCCGCGTCACAGCGGTACACGAGATCTTTTTATTTTTTTATTCCTGCAGGCTATCCACTCGGCATCAAAGCACCCCATCGACTGCTGCGTAGGATCCATACACACACACGCTACAAGTCATGCGCCGATGCAAGGCATCCCAATACGGCCCCGTCCTCGGAGGCTGCATACATACCCCACCCTCCGCGGGTGCACATACCAGTTGGGCAGGGTACACCGGGAGATGAACATGTATGCTCAAGTCACGCGGATACCCTGCTAGCATCTGGATTGTGTCGGCGTGCTCGCTGGTGAACGTCATCTTCATGCCATGCCATCCAGGACCTGGCCGCGGGCACCAGAAGTGCGGTGCACCGCGTTAACCTCCCTGTGTCATAAGCGTACAGTGCTACCGGCACTATAGGTGACTCTGCCGTTTGGAAAGAATGCAGCAAGAACTGTGAGAACCAAGAGTGCGCTTCTCTACATGTATGGAGTCTCTCCCTCTCTGTCTCTAGCTGCTTGGTTGCGAATGAAGTGATCGACTCAATCGTCTGGGTCGGTGCACTTCACCTTGCGCTTTGATTTGACGCGGAAGAGGTCCTCCTTACGAAGTTCGTCCGGGCCTGTCCAGCGACCGAGCTTCTTCAGGGTGGCTTTGATCTCCTCCACGTCCCTCGGATCCATTCGATCGTGAAAGCGGCGAAGAAACTCCTCGGCGCTCACAGGGTCTACATGATTATGTACCGCTTTCAGTGTGTCGGCATCGTACTTGTAGTAGGTTTGACTTGTCTTTGAATTATGGTACACCGGCACGAGACCGGCGCGAATAGCCTCCAGCACTTGCTGGCCTTTTATATTTAGCAGATCGGCCTCCTCCTTGGACACGTTGCGGTGTACCCAAAACTCATACTTGGTCTGCTTCCAGGCGCGAATGATTGTGTTTGTATCCGTGTCAAATTTCCGCAAGTACAACTTTAGCAGTCTCCGGTACAAGAGAGACGTGCTTATCGGTTGCAGGTCAAAGTTCTTTATCGGCGCTGATGGTGTTGGGGAGATGAACTCAACCTTGGGAGCCTGGAGCATGCACAGCTGGCGAAGCATCCTAAATGATTCCCACCACAGTTGCAGTGGAGCGTTGGAACAACGCAAGACAGACGAAACCACAGATATGTACTAGGTGTGTGTCAGTGTCTGCTTCGACAGTGGATGGCCTCTGTCAAGGCAGGTTAGCCTGCAGTAAGCGAGAAACTGCGCAAGCGCTAGTAAAGCGGCGACGGCGAACAGAAAGAGACAAAAGGTGATTGACCGAGGCAGAAATGACGGGAGCACAAAGGTGAAGTTTCTGTACCCCGCTGAGGAGGTGAGCAGACAAGCAGAAAACACACAAGAAACTCACCGGCAACGGCAGATTGTTAGACAGTGAGGCTCAAATACCTGTAGTCTTCCGGATTTACACGATGTCGAGAGCTCTCCAGTGGTAAAGCGTGACGAGCTCTATCAGCATGCTTAGGTGCCCGCTCCCCTCCTAAGGCGACCGTGTCAGGGTGCACGAGTTTGGGACAGTGAGGCCTACACAAAGAAAGCATGAAGGCTGTTCGGCAATTTCTCGTAGCTGCGTCATGCAAAGAGCAGTGTGCAGTCCACTTTGTTCTCACTCCATCTTCCTTGGCGCTGTCCCGGCAGTGTTTCCAGTTTCGATGTGCTAGTTTTATACGCTGCCCTCTTCATTGTTTCAGAGGGAAGGGAGCACATGGAGAAATGCACACGCTCCAAGCAATCACAGCCCTCCCCTGGCCCTCCGAATACTTACACTCACCCTCCTGCTTCGGGGCTCTGAGAAGTTCACCAAGGATGCTATCGTGGCAAACCCTCACCTTACGCAGGAGTTAGAGCCAGCTTCATGATAGCGCCTCACAACGCAGAAGTTCATGAAGCACCCAGTCTGTGGACGCTTCTTGCCCATCTTCCTCCATATCACGGTTGTACTCATACACAGAGGGCAGCTGCTTGATGAACTCCTCCAGGTGGTCCAGCGGGGGCAGCTTCGTTGCCGCCTTTCCTTCCGATGCGGGTGCCTCTGCGGCTCCCGCCCGTACAGAACCGAGGCAGTCTAGTAGAGTGGGAAGCTGCACTGCCTCAGAGACAATAGCGAGCCGGCTTGGGAAAGCGGTTGGCACTGCTGGGAGCTCCTTGTCGGCATTATCAGGCCCATTGTGAAACCGAGAGGCATACGGTCCCCGACGATTGGTGTCAAACCTTCGACGCCCCGGTGCGCTCGAATTCCGGATGGCTGCTGCAGACGACCACAGTGACTCCTCGGGGAACGTATGCGCCCGGTGAACCGGCGTGGGCCGAGGAGCCTGTCCCTCATCGTGCTGCTCAGTCGGCGTGTCAGCAAAGTCTTGCACAAGCGTTTTCCTCGCGTTATCGGCATTTGGCAAAAGCAGTGGCCGATGAGGTAGCGGGCACCGAAACTGAGCAGTGTCGTAGCGGTGCGGCGCCGCATGCGGGAGAAGTAGCTTCGCGGTGAGCAGGATGTCGCCTGTATAGTCTTTCTTTAACGGCTTGCAGTCGAGAAAAAAGCGCTGACGCAGCTGTCGGGCAGCATAGAGAAAATTCTGAGACCCAAGACCATCGCTCTCGGCCACGTCCTCGAGATCACTTAACGTCGCCTCCACCGCCTTGGCGCACGATGGATCGGCGGTAAGGAGGTTGGCACACGCATCCAGTAGCAGTTCGTCAACGCCGCACTCCTCGCAGCTCCACCCCTTGCTCTTACCGGAGTGCAGGATCATCTTTAGATGCTCGCACCACTGCTGGAGGATGACGAGTGCACTACGGGAGGAACGATTTCGGATTAGTTCCAGCAAACTCCACTGGGCGCAGAAAAGGTGAAAGGGACGGAGAAACGGCGCCGGTGTCGCGATAGCGCCGGACTTGAGCAACTTCCGAAGTGCAGCCATGGTAAGGGAGAGAAAGTCGACGTGGTGCATCACAAAGCGCGCCACCAACCGTACATGTTCAGCGTTCCCCTGCACATTGCCCATACGCATATAGTTCACCGCCAACACGGTGATGTGTTGCAGCTTCTCCAGTGCCTCCTCCGTCGTAGACACCTTGTCATCACTCCGCACGTAATGAAGGAGCCACGCACGCAGGGTTAGTAAGCACTCCCTTACCTCTCGGAACGCTATCTCGCTTGCACCGAGGTCCGAGTGATACACCTGTGCGACGAAGAGGCGCACACATACGTTCGGATGACAAAACGAAATGGCTAAGTGAATGGCCGCCTCGACCGTTTGGAAGCGCTCTTTATCGGAGAGTAGAGGCTGCTGGTGAACACAAAAGTCGATGAGCTCCATCCATAGTGTGGCCTGATGCGCAAAGTAGCACGCCATCATTGTCAGAAAGTTTCGGCAACGGCCGTAGTGCAAAACTTCTCCACCAGCACCAGCGAAGAGGGGCCGGCGCACGCGGTGCAGGAGCGTGGACCACAGGCTCCACAGATCCATCTCAATACGCGACAATACCGACTCTCTCAAACTTAGCGAGGTAGTGGGTCCGTCCACTGTGAGCGGGCGCGTCAGATAAAGCGTGTAGGGAAAGGATATATTCGTGGAAGTCGCCGGTGCCCACTCAGTGGGGTAGAAGAAGTACATGAGTCGTGACAAGTCGTCTGCCTCCGTCTTGACGCGCGCCAGACGCTTCTCCAGCTCAATTCTCTCGTCCGGCGCAACCCGGCCGCGTAACTCCGTGGCGACAAACATATCGTACTCATCCTTCACCACATCAAGGCCGACAAGAGGGATGGAGAGGATGCGGTTGTACATTCTTTTGCGCCACTCACGGCGACGCATGTGGTCTCGGAACGAGGCGGAGCGCCAGTTCAAGTACTGCACCCACAGAGATGTGCTTTGTGGAAGCATGCCGACGTCGCGGCGCAGGCAGGTGCGATACAGTAAATCCATCGACGCGCTGTCTGGTTTCACGTACTCCGCCGCGAACGAGAAGAAGAGGGAGTAGAGCTCGCAGGAAAACGCCAAGGGCAGGTGGCGGTAAAACGTGTTCAGCAACCGCAGGTACCCCTCGTAGACATCTTTGGTGTCTGCCTCACCGCAGCAGGCCTCCAGCCGAGTCTTCGTCGCCAACGCGGCCATCTCTAACCGAACGTACACACAAACGAGGGGGGCTGCGGTCGGGAAGTGGTAGAGCGCCGCATGCCATACCGCTCGCACTGAAGATATTGGAAACGACATCATTTGGTGAAGCAAATGTAGCCACGCCATCGTGTCATACGTGCTAGTGTAAACTCGTTTCGTGTTCTGCAGGATAGACGCCGTTGCATTCGGTACTTCCAACTGCACCTTTTCCGTTTCTTTAAATTGGCCCTGTACGAAAAGGATACGGTTCTCCAGAATTGTGAGGACATTCCACGGGCAAGCATATCCGCTTCCCACCTGCTCAAGAGCAGGAGCTTCGTCAACACCCAGTCTGCGAAGGAGCTCCTCTGTGGCATCATGAATTTTCTGCGTGGCATCCTTGAAAACACCACGTAGACGTTCCTTCTCCAGCACCTCCGCAGTTTTGTTGATAAATATACGCCAGTTTACCGCCTCCGGGATCTCACCTGCGCCGCTGAATGGTGCCTTCGCCGCATCCTCCACCTGCTTTAGAAGATGGCACTCTACCTCTGCACGAGAAAGACCGAAGACAGAGAAGCAAGGGTGTCTCCGCAGAGATTGCTGTAAGACGAGAAGGCTCTCTTCGCTGACATTCTTCTCTACTGGGGCAGGGGCCACAGGGGTTGGAGTCAGAGCCGGAGTGGCAACCACGTACCCAGTTAGGCTGCGAAGGCGTCTCACCAAATCATCAATCTCAGACATCCTAAGCGACTGGCCTCGAGCGTTAGAAAGTGCGGTGAGCGGTGGTAGCGCAGTTGGTGTAAGTCCTCATCGACATACAGATTGCGAAAGTGAGCTCAAGCAATGCAGGAGAGCTGCACCGGCGACACAGAATCGGCGTTTTTTGCTCTTTTTTTTTGTTCCCAGCTTGCAGACATGTGGACCGGTAAGGAGGAGGCGTAAGGCGTGGAGAAGTACACGTATGCGCGGGGAATGTAAAAAAAAAAAAAAGGACGCTAACACAAAGAGAGCACAGGCAAGATAGACAGGACACATCTCGGGTTTCATCCCTGTGGAGAGCAGGAGAGAAATGAGAAGGCACGCATGTTGTCCGAGGTGCGACTTGGATTTGTCGTATAACCCTTCGGGTACATGACACCGAGACGCCTTTATGCGCGCCACCTCGTTAGCTGCCCGTAACCTTGTATAGCTTTTTCTTCCTTACTCCTTTCCCAGGTCCAGGAGATGGGGGATGCAGATACACTGGTAACAGAGCGCGGAAAGGGAGTGGGGAGCTGTTTAGCGTGTATTGTTTTTGGTACGCATGCTAGCCCCGTATTCTGTGGAGCAAAGGTCTGAGTGGTTTACGGGGGCTGTTCTGTGAGAGAGTGAGAAGCCCATATGGGACTTCCCCAGTTAGGGATGGGGTATGTGCTCCCAAAAAGACCTGTGACGGTGGAAGGGAGACGCTCAATACCGAAGCACCGATCGAACCGCATTCTAATTCCGCGAAGCACTTCTGTACAAATAAGAGAGTCATGAGAACGGAAAGCTACGGCGAAAGGAGCAACACATCCACAGCAGAAGGTCGGCGTCGAATCAACCGCCAAGCGCCGCCTAACAGGTATATGGAAGGTGGACTAAGGCGACGACGCACACCGTGGTAACGCACCCTAGGGCGATAAGCAGGGGAACACGCGCACGCCCATCTGGACAGCACCTCGTGACATTCGCTTGTCCAGGGTGCAGAGAAGCAAGCGATCCACACAGCATCCATTTACTGTCTTGCAGTACCGTCGTACATGATATTTGAGTAGAGAAAAGAGGGCCACACCTTCTGGTATTGTTGATCCTCCCAAGCTCTCCGTGACCTTGGCGATCCGAAAGTAGTGTTGAAGCGTAGCACACACGCTCAAAATTCGAAGGTCAGGATCCCGCTGAAAGGCACCAGCGACGTTGCCTGGCATGGTCCTGTACGCAAGCCGCGGTATGATGTTCAGGGAGGAGCACGGGTACTCCGCAGCAATGGACAAGACGTATACATTGGGTTGCTGGAGCAGGTTCACTGCCCGCGACCACAAAAGCTTTCGCACATGGGCAGGGAAGTGCTCTTTCGGGCCCCAAATATGCGCGTACGCTTCAGATATCGTGGTAAAGGGAACCACCACCGTGGCAAAGTGGTACTGTCGCATACTCGGATACTGTTGCTTTATGTACGCGTAGAAGTGCTCGAGTGATAACTGTTTCTTCACCAACTGTAGCAAAAAGTTGGTATCGAGCACAATGAGAGCCGTATTCTCTCGCAAAGCGCTGTCTACAATGCTGCTGATGGAGCGAGAAAACCAGCGAGGCACACCCATGGCCTTGCTGTACACGCTGGTCAGTGCCATAAGAAGGCTTTGAAACTGCTGGAAGACATCTATTGGTGAGTGCAGCCGGAATTGCTTTGCTCCGCTTGTCCTACAGTGCCCCTCCCAATCTCGGGGACGCATGCGATACACCATTTGTTGAACCACGTCTTCGAGGGAGAAGGCCGCATAGACGTCCGCTTCGTAGAGGCAGTCCACCAGTTTATTGTACATCAACACATTGGCGCGCGCCTGGGCCCGCGTGACGGAAAGTAGCTGCAGATCATGCGCTACATGCAGAGCAACGTCCCACTTTCCCGTTTCTTGAAGAGTTGGCAAAAGCGCCGAAAGAAGAGGCAGGCTGATCGAGTGTCCAGCTGCCAGAGCTGCTGCTGTCAGTCGCAGTGCCGAGCGGTGGTCGTGGAGGCGTCCGAAGCATCGAACGAGCGGCCGAACCATGATGGGGTGCAGATCCACCTTAGGTTCCATATGCAGGACACTGAGAGCCAAGCGCCACTGATCGTTGTTACAGAGCGTCGAGAGCACAGCACGGCGCTGCGCTGCGCTGTCAATTAACGGCGGGTGGCTCAGTAAAGTCGCGAGCGCATCTTCCCAAAGGCCGGCAGTGCACGCCAACGCGACCTTTCCTCTTGCGCCTTCTAAGGTTGCGCTGTTAACATCTTCCTGGATAACGCGTCGAAGACCAGCGATGCTTCCGCACTCCTTGTAACGCTTCAGCACTGCCTGGACGAGAGTCTTATCTGGCGTAGAAGGGGCTATAGGTGCTTTAATTAAACCATAGTAGAACAAGGACGTGCTCTGTGAGTGCGGCATGCACGAAAGGCCGTGCTCCAGCTCTACAGGCGTGGGCTGATACACTCCCTGTAGGTAGTCGCAACACTTGGAATACGCCCGCAGCACGTCCACCCACGACTGCGCCCTGCTAGCCGCTAGTATGAACGGTGAGGGAGCCCCCGATATGAAGCGTGCAGGCATCTGAGGAGGCACGTGAACGAGGTCTTCCACTCGAGGCGTCACTTGTCCGCCAGGAGATTTACGAGGGGGACTGCTGGTGGGATGCGTACAAACACATAACGCACAAATATCCAGCACGCTGGGAGTATGAGGGAAGTAAACGGGCGCACAAAAGCGAGCACAGGAACAGAAGCAAGTAGAATGTGATAGGAGTGATGTAGTTGGGGGGGGGTACTGTGTACGGCGTATGCATACGGGGAGATGTGTAAAAGGTAGGGAATGCAAGAGACGCTCACAGACCTCGTCCATGGTATCCCGACCAGACCGTTAGTCGACGCCGATTTGTCCAGGCGCTTCTTCTGCGTATGGGTGAATTTATAGAAGCTCCATAAATGACGCAGTCAGAAAAGTTAATGGAATGGTCACAGTAACTCGTACACCCCATCGTCACTACCTGACGTGGCGGACACCTTTCTTTGCCTCCCCACTTCCTCTTCATGGAGCGCAACCACTGTGGTGTACGAGGATCCGGGTGCATATACATACGAGCACGCCTAAGCTGTGTGTCAACTCACCTCCCTCCCTCCTCCTGGGGCAGTGGCACACAAATGCACAAGCCACATGGTAAGAAAGTAACAAAAAAAAGTGTGGAAGATAAGGGCGAGGGGGACCGGGAAGGAGGCCCGCAGAAGGCGCCGCCAAAGTGACGAAGCTCACTACGGAAAAGACAGGGATCCAGATACGCGTATGCTGTCGGCCCAGAAAAAAAAACTCAGCAAGAGCACGACGCGGTGCAGAGATACGAGTGCGAGTAAGCACCCCCGCGTTTGATGTGACAAGTATAGAACATCAGAGGGCGCACGGAGAGGAAACGAAGGAAGAAAAAAACCCAAAATTATAGGAGGCTTTCAAAGGCACACGGCTCTTCGCGCAAGCTCTGCTTTTTTGCTTTGCTGATCTGCGCGCACGTGAGCACCCGCACATTGTGGGTATGTACATCATGAGCTCAGGTTAGGGTTTCAGCATTGAAGATGAGCGGATCACTTCCCATCTTTTCGTATCCTCGTGGCGCCTTTTGCACCCACCGGGGATGCTAACGTGACAACAGTAACGTGAGCACCTTGGGAGGGGCACAACGAGGGTAACGAAACAGAAGAAAAAGCCCGTGGCCGAGGAGCAGAGGCAGCAGCGGCGCGCCGTGCGTCAACGGTGACAAACAGAAAACAACAAAAAAAAAGAAAGCGAGCAGCGGCGTAGTGACACACAGCTTCATAGGCATGTACACACTAAAACACACACAGATGTAGATGCGCGCGAACCATCACGCCAGCTCCATCTCCATCTGGTGCTGAAGGGCCATAAGGAGCTTCTCCTTGAACATTTCTAGTGAAGTGTATTGCGGTATAGTAATGAGTGACCCGCAGGCCTGAGCTCGGGGAAGATAATCGACGCTTTCGTTGTTCTCAGCCACGGTGATGGGTCGGATAAGAGGCAGCCGGCGCTGTCCAGAAGCGAAGCAGATCAGCGAGGCTCTCTGCTCCGTTGAGAGCTGCTCAACGATCTGCCAGAAGTAGGCTTCCCGGCTCCCCGTCAACTGCACACGGATGTATCGTTGCAAATCTGGGAGTGTGAGGTTGTTCTCACCACACACCAGGTGCTCAAGATCTTTCCACGACAAGCATCGCACAACGCGGCGCGAAAGGATTTTCCAGAGGCCGCGGCGGATAGCGCTAAGCTGCTCATCCATCGAGTGTACGAGGCACCGCTCCGCAATCGTACGCCGCTGCTGCGCGGCCACGTTATCGTTGTCATCGCTGTCCAGCCACGCTACGCTCTCCGCAAACCCGGGGATCAATTCGTCCGCCACACCGCTCAGGAGGAAGTTGTCGTCCTTTACAGTCGCCTCCACAACGCTGTCAACGTGGGTATAGAAGTCCTTGATCGTCAGCTCGTCATCAACAAGGAACTTCCAGAAAAAGGGCGAGAAGTCGATGTCCAGCGGTATCTTGGCGCGCGCTGAGTGTCCCATGATCTTGCCAAAGAAGGTGAAGAGGTTGAGATCGTAGATGGAGTTCGCCTGACTGTCCGGTACAAGAGAAATGCGCTGGGAGTTGTTCACAAACACAAACAGTGGGTTACGGTGAAAGTCAGAGTGAGGGTAGCACTTGTCAGGGTGCTGCATCAGCTCCATTGCCAGGAACGTCCACAGCTGCCGGTATGGACCACCCATATCAACGGGTGCGTGCCCAGAGCCGCTAATATGCAGGTTCACCTTAAAAAGCGGAGAGACCGCCCACTGCTCGTCCGTTAAGAACCCGATTTGTCGGTACAGCTGCGCGAGAATCGAGTGCCGCAGCGCAGTTTCCGTTGTGCGCGGCAGACTACAGTAGAGATCTGTCACGCGTACAAAGATGGTCGGGACCGTGCCCACCGCCTCAAGCGGGGCCACGTTCACCAAAAGGCGCTGGCGAAAGGAGCGGCGTACGAGCCCCTTCATAGACAAGAACGCCTGCGAGAGCGTTCCGGTGACGGTTTCTTCGTCCAGGTCAACAAAGTTGTTCGCGGTGGCCATGCAGCTCTCCGTCACTGCGATAACCTGTGCAAACCTCTGCAGCGCATCCGGGGGGTAGGACTGAAGCAGCGGGTAAGCGTGCACGAATAGCTTATATGGGTCCTCTGGCAGGTGCGACACAGACGCACTGTGGTTCTGAGCCGCCTGGTCGTCCAGGTAGTCCTCCACGTCGGAGAGAAAAGACGCAAGGTGTAGGTAGAACGCATAGGGCTGTTGGTCCATCAAACTGCGCTCCTCAGGATTGTAGCTGTCCACAACCGGGCGCGCAAAGCGGCCGGAGAGATCGGTGTAGCCGTCTGGAGCGTACTGAAACTCGTTTGCACGCAGTCGCACTTTCATGCCGCTGCATGTACCGATCGACGCGAAGGCGAAGAGCGGCGTGTTGTTCGTGAAGGTGATGGGGATCGAAAGAAAGTGTCCCACCACACCGTTCAGAGACCATGCTGCTGTTCGCTCTTCCATGTTGAGCAGGCAACCCACGACGCTGCCGGGGATGCTCTCCGTAGGGATCTTGTACTCCTCCTTTCCATCTCGTGTGTTGATGTCAGTACCATTGTACGCAAAACTGTTGCGGTCACTCCCTACATGCTGACCTGGCACCTCGTTATGCATCGGTGTTCCCCAGCCGATCGCGTAGGCGGACGTGATTCGATCCGGCAGCGTCACCTCGTAGTAGTAGTGCCCCTTTCCGGCCGTGCCGCACGTGCTCGTCACCTTGCCAACTTTCAGCTCCTGTCGGACATAGTCGCCAAAGGTGCACAGCGTCTCTACCGGAGGGGTCTCAGGATTGATCGCTAGATGAAGCTCATCCACTACACGTGGCAGCGCTACCTCTGCTGTCACCGATCGCCACAAATCGATGAGGCAGTGCAGCGGAGCTACAGGAATCTTGCGCGTCTGCTTGTCCAGCGGACTGCCAAGGGCAAGTAGGAGGTCGATGCCTGCCGACACGTCCTTCTTCATATCTCTATCCTCTGGCGGTGATGCCACCCACCGCTCCACATATGAAAAAAGTGTAGAGAAGAGCTGCTGGTAGATGCTGGTATACTGAAGTCTCGTTTGCACAAAGGCAGTGATACTTCGAAGGATCTCGTGGCGGTGGTAGCGACCGCAACGGTGAGCCGCCGTAACTACGCCATGCAGGCAGTCCCACAAGAGGTGCTCACGTACCTTGTTGATGGCGTCAGGTCGGAGCAGGAGGCTGTTGGTAATGAGACGAGCCAGCGAGATGGCGTCCCACGGCTTCACGCTCGTGTCCGTGATGCGCATGTTCACCTCGCTCAGCATCACACTCAGCTGGTGGGTGTCAACGTCTTTGCATACGAGCGTATCTGCGAGTGGATGGTTTGTGAAGAAGAAAACATGATCGAGGAAGTCTGCGGGACGGCGCTCAATCTGGATGCAGGTGATAAGATACAGGTGTCGCGCCAGCAGCACAACAAGGCGGTGGGTAGACTCTCTCATATTGCGATGCGGTGCCGGCGGAATTGGCGCGTCGAAGCAGTCCGGCAGCGGCTCCACCGCCCACTTGTCGGACACGGAAGAGAGCAGAGCAAATCTGCGGCACGAGTTAAGAGTGAAGCTCCCACCCTTGCCTTGGTGGCATTGGAACATGCCCTTCAGCCGAAGCCCTTCAGCGTCCAGAAACCCGACCATGTTGAAGTATATCTCCTGTCCCACGACAAGTTGTCTCTCGTCCGGGGCCGCGGTGGCGTTGTTGAGGAAGTCGACGAGCTCCTCGTAGTCATGTGGTGACGTAACCGATCCTTCACCGCTCCTCGCCACAAACTGCCCCAACTTGCACTGCAGGTCGTCGCTAAAGAAACGCATGAAGAGGCGCACCACTCGAGAGTACCTCTTGTGCTCGTACACAACGATCAACTTCATCTCCTCATTTTCGCCCTGCGCAATCTCAGCAGTGCCAATGCCGTATGGCAAAAGCGACACCTTGAGCGACTTCGTAGCACGTGCGAGGACTACCTCACCCAGCCACTCATCCTGCAGCGGTACACTCTCCGAAGCTTTCGAAGGGTCGCTGAGTCGTACTGTGTGTTCGTAGAGACTGCAAGGAAGCCCGTTCTGCTGTGTGTACCAGCCCCTCCCCCCACACTGCTTCATTGGCACGCAATTTCTATATGAAACTTTCGACACGGACTCGTCACGGGTATTGTGCAGTGTGAGTGACTCACCACGCCGGGACGTCACCTCGAATATGTCATCACTGTCGACTACGTGCACGAGGGTTCCGTTGTGGAAGCGGCGCTTCCGCTCGTCCGTGTTCAAGACTGGAACGAATGGGGAAATGTGACGCTCCTGTAGAGCCCACCGCCGTCGGTTTGCTGTTGAGGCGACGGATGCTCGAATCTCATCCAGGAAGTCGACGGGCGCGTCGTTCTCGATGTTCACTGTGGCTAAGCGCTTTGTCATGCTGAGCAGCCGGTCCTGATGGAGTGACACTAGATGGGATAGAGACTCGTTCTCGCATAGGCACGAGAGGATAAGCAGAAGGCGGGACATCACGAACCCTTCCTCCACTGTTGCGCCCTCGTTTCGATCACGCCGGCAGAGAAACCACTCCTCTGAGATGGCGCTGCTCTCGTTGATAAGGTAGTGGTGCACTGGCACTGACAGCATCTCTTCTGTCTCCAGCACCTGTACCCGGACAAAGCGGCTGTCCCAGCCTAGCCGGCGACACTGGGCGAGACGGTTATCCATCAAGATGTACCCAAGGTTGCTGTTCCGCAACGGGGCACGGCACGGCGTCAAGGGCAGGCGACAGTTCTCGCGTGTTACAAACCACACGCTGCCGTCTCGGCCGACCGTCTTGAGAATGTTGCCGGTGACTTCCTCCACCGTTGTCGTCACCGTACACGCGCGCTCTGGGAAAACAGAGACAGTGGTGCCTTTCTTACCCAACAGCACAAAGCATCCGATCGGCTGCAAGGCGTTCTCGCTGTCTTTCAGCGCCACTGACTTAGTGCCCACCACGACCCAATCGCGCAGGATGGTGATTCTGCCTGCGGCGGCGTCGTACTTGAGAGTGATTCGTGAACCGCGCTTGAAGCCGTACGGGTCTCTGCTGCGATTCTCCAGTGGTTGCCGCAGCGATGGGTCACTGCAGTATGTCGCGATTGTAGGGATGTTCGCAAGACACTTGTCGCGCAGCTTGTCACGCGTCGATTGGACAATCTCCTGTGCTGGACCAAGCCCCACCAACACCGGCGCATCCGGCGATAGAGGGCTTCCATCCACAGTGTCGATAACCACAGAAAACGGCCCTGAGCCGTCTTGACTCACCAGACCCCAGGCACAGAGTGCGTTGTCCTCCACCGCCTCCGCTACACAGTTCATCTTCGCCTCGTGCATGCGGCAACCGCTGCTGCGCAGGTACATGGCCGAAGTGGCTGGTATGGTTACCTCCATGCCACGCTTGATCGTGGCTGGGGTGGTGGTGGAGTACGCGATCGGGGAACCATCCATCATGGTAAAGCTGTGGTTCGAATGCACGCAAGTCAAAAAGCAGTTAGAACACAGCGTGTAATCAGCGCACTCGTTGCACTTGAACCAGCGGCCCGACACCCTCGCGTCATCGAGGTTCGAATTGCACCCATCACACGCCTTTCGCTCGTCCGAGGTACACAGGGCGTACTGAAGCTTCTGACTGGGCAGTCGAATCGCCGGCGCGGTGCTGTTGGAAGGCAAGAAGACGGCCACCGCATCCGTATTGAAAAGGTTCACGAAAGGGTACAGAGGGCCGTCGGCCGGCAGATTGTCAAAGATAAGACCGAGCGGTATTTCGTCGCCGTTCACAGGCGTGCGAAAGGCATGCATGACACGGGCAGTTCGGTCAATATAAAGCCGAATGATGTCGCCGCTGACAATGATGCAGCGCGGCTCTGCAGCCACCGGAAACGTGGCGTCGGCGCGCAGGTGGCGCAGTCTCCACGGCGAGTCATCCATGTCGTGCAGCGCCCACACCTCGCCCGTGTGCACATTCAGGTCCTTGTGCCTCCAGTGAAAACTTGGCGTGCACACGCCGAAGTAGTACCCCCCGCCGAGGATCTGGCCTTGATTGCCGCGAATCAGCTGACACCGGATGCTAACTTTTGCCCCTGCTCCAATAGCCGGCTCTGCAATCGCAATGTACGGTGTTGAGACACCTTTTGCCCCAGTCGGCACTGTAGCGAGACGCCCACAGTAGTGTGATGGCAGCAGAAATCCTGGGTTGGAGAGCGCCGCCGAGAAGGTGTGGTCAAGCGGGATCGGCTGGGCGTGCATGGCGCTGACGGAGGGTAGACGACGCAGCACCGTTATGAAGCTGCCCACGCGCAGCCCGTGAAAGAGGAAGTCCCAGTGATCCTTCTCCTCGAGCACGATCTTGCAGCGTTCATCCTGTTCAGTACAGCAGAGTGCCTCAGCCGTGATACGCGGCATCACCATGCGCTCTGCCGCAGCGATCAGATGGTCTATGCAGCGTAGCAGCCCAGTCAAGCGTGAGACCGGCAAAGCAATGTCAAAGGTACACACCGTGCGCGGTCTGGCCGGTGTGCGCATATTGTAGAGATGCTCGTAGTTCGTCTTGTCGCCGACCGTGAACTTGCAGCGCAAATCGTTCAGCCGCGACACCGTCACCGTCACCTCCTCTCCCACCGAGCTACGTAGCTGCAGCAAACGCGGGTCTGGGACGCTTTTGAAGATCGGCAGCGTCACCTTCGGGAACGGCTGGAAGCTAAGCTCCTTGCACAGACGCGCTGCGACCAAGTTTTGAAAAGGGTCGAGTGTCAGCATAGAACGCAGCACATCAACCGAAGCCGCGCCGAGAAGCATTGGACCGGTGATTGGGGCAGTCATGGTGCCAGCGCTAATCGATGCGGCGGCATCGTCATTGTAAAGCTGCACAAATGGCACAAGATCTATGTCCTCTGGAATGTCACTGAACAGCGTCTTCAGGAACTCACCCTCTCGGTAGAAATCGATGCACCGCTTGTCACGATCCACCACGACTCGAATGACGTCGGCGTTGCCGAAGGTGCGCTGAAAGTTGTTCAGCTTGACAGTGGGGTTCGTGGCATGCGGCAGCTGCGGTGATGTGTCCTGGATAGCCCACACAATAGGTGGATTCACTGCCTTCCAGCTCTGCGAGTTGCTCGTCGGCGTCAGCGGGCTCAGTCCAGCCACGGACACTCCAATAAAGTAACCACCTTTCAGCGAGTGCCCCTTGGACATATTACGTCTCATCACCTTGACAGAAAAGGACACCATTCCTGTGCGGGGGAGCACGTTGCCCAGCACAATGCTGCGTTGAGCATCCTGCAGCATGTGCGCGTTCTGCACGTTCACGATGGCCATGGAGCTCGCGTCACACTCGCACCACATTGGTACGAACGGGATAACATCCTCGCTATCGGTAGCGCAGTTGGCGTTCTCGAAAAGGGTAGCGACCAAGTTTCCTGCCGCCTTACCATCAGGAACATCTTTGACGTGCACAATGACGTCCGGCAGTAAGCCAATCGTTGCGATCTGCACCGAATGCAGAGGTAGCAACATAAGAATAGAGACGGCGTCAAACACCATGTTGCTGATATGCTCGCTCAGGAGGATACCGTGCGTGGCGATGTGTCGAATCGTGGAGATGAGTACCATGATGGAGTACTCTGCGATGCTAAGCGCTACCGCCTGCTGCACGCGCGTTGTTGAGTTGCTGTTCGAGGAGCCGCCAACGCCAATGTTCATGAGCGATGAAGTGACGCTATTCACATGGCGACATACCACCTCGCAGACCTGCGTCAGCGCCCTACGCGCGCTCTGGCTCTTTGACTCCTGTACAGCGCACACTCGAGCCGTGAGGTAGTGTAGCACCATCTCTGCTGTGGAGGTGATGCGGTACCAAGTCGGACCCTTGTCGATCGTCAGGGCTGGGTGCAGCTGGCGGTAGTCGTAAGCAAACGGAACGGTTCCAAAGTTCACCACAACGCGCACCATACTTCGATCATCAAAGGAGACGACGGGGTATAGCAACGCACTGTCAGCGCTGGCGTTCGTCGGCAAGTTGATACGCTCCGCAAAGGAAAGGAAGCGGCCGTTCAGCGTGTAGAAGAGATGACGCGAAGTGGCTACGATACCACAGCCGACAATGTCACCTTCCGAGAAAGGCGGCAACTGCGCCTGCTCGTCCGAATGAGCGTCACCAAGGCTGCTGTACGCGAGCAACAGATCCTCACCGCGGAGGGCGAGCTCTGTGCGCGGTAGCTGCACACCCACTTCGAACTTGTTAATGGGTGAATTGATCTTCACCTCGTAGTAGTAAACTCGCGGCACTCCCTCCTTCCAGCTCAGCTGCCACCCTTCGTCAGCGCGCACCAATACGGCGGGGCCAGAACCCTTCTCCATGACAATGCCGAACTGAGACCGTGCCGTTTGAATAGCCGGAATAACAACAGAAAACCCGTTTGGAAAGACGCGGCTGAGAGATGTAAAATCCGCGGCACCAAGCAGCTCGGTCCGCACGGCCTGCTCCTGATCCAGTGTCACATCGTCAGCAGGTCTAGATGTTTCGTGCCGCAAGCGCCAGGGCGACGTCAGCGTAGTGGCAGCCGTCGGTGAGCCCATCTGGCTCTCCAGGAACTTCAGAATGTCGTTTTCCGTGTTGAAGCTGCGCTTGAACTCGTCACAATCCGCCTCATCCCATGGGAGACACAAAATAGCGTGGAAAAGCATGAGCGCACGCCCTTGAGAGGCCCTCTGCGTCAAGGCAGCCCGGTACCCAATCGTGTTGGAGGAGCTCTTGAGAACCCTGAAGATGCTGTGAAGGGTGCCGTGAAAGGCGCGGCGGACTGCTGCCTCCGCATCAACCCCAGCGCCGCACAGCACTTCCGTGAAGTGTTGGCAGTTGTCAGTGCACGTGAAGACATATAACACACTGAGCGCTTTCGTCAAGAAGTCCTCTGTCAGGCCGGCTGGGTTAATCTGCAGCAGACGCGACAGCAATTGGAGCCCTTTTTCGATGTTCTGCGCCGCGCGCGCGCGGCTTACCAAGTCTTCTTCAATCATTAACGGTGTAATCCCCTTCGCCAATAACAAGCGCACTTGCTCCAGCGAGTCATTCTGCGAGGATAGCTTCACGACACTGCGGCGTGAGTTGGTGGATCCCCGCCGCTCTGACAGCGACCTCGAGCCGTTCAGTGAGTTCTCGAGGCGAACTGAGGTGCGGCGGCCACACACCGGTGTGGTGCCGTCGCCTTCGAAAAAAACACACTTTATTATCCAGCGTGCCATCGATGTGAGATAGGCAATTGTTTCCTCCTTTGTGGTGCCCTGAAGCTTTGTGCTCCACTCCCCGCTGAACCATCGAAGCTTCAGTTCGTCTTCTGCGTGTCCGCGGGTTAGCCCGCAGTGCAGAAGAATCGACAGCAACGCGCGGATAGCGGGCCGCATCGACTGCAAAATGGACCCCCGCATCGCCCTACTTACTTCATCGACAAACTCCTTGCCATCGTCCCTGTCCTCCAAAACACGCGTTGGAAAGTCAAAGATATTTTCGTGCGGTACGCCAGGGATATTGACATTATGAGCAGCCAGTACACTTGTGGTGAGCCCGTAGCGAAACAGTGGAGCAATGACAATCTCGGAGGATGTCAGCGGCTTCTGCATCAAGTCCGCCGCGGCGGCCAGTAGCAACCGCAAGATCGCGTCTCGAATAACGGAGGCCAGAGAGACGTCCAGCAAAAATTCGTACTGAGCGATTGCCGTAAAGCTGTTCTCTCCTCTTCCGTGAATGTGGAGCACGCCGCCGTCGAGCTTCTTGAAGGAGGTCGTCTCATCCATCACTGTGTTGTCAGGTTTGCCGTTCTGCGCATCCGACTGCACCACAAACACTGGTGGGCTGCTAGCCTCCTTGATAATGGACACACTTCGAGCAGTGGAAAAGTCGAGACACAGACGCCAGATGCCAGTCTCTTCCTTGTGTGGCACGTACATGTCGTACGCCTCGTGGGTGGAGAAGGCCACCACCTGCTCTGGAATCGCCTGAACCTTCCATAGCCGTTCACAGAGCTCAAGCAAATGCTCCTGTGTCTCTGCAGAGACGGCTGCCGGACACAAGTTCGCCACAGTCACAAAGAGCGGCAGCACACCGGTGAGAATAACGGAGTTGGGCTGGTCGTCAACACGCACAGGGGTAAGGAGAGACTTGCAGCGGAACATGTAGTCGACAAACAACTCCAGAAGCTGGCCGACGTACGTCTCCGATTTGCCCACGGCGTGTGTGTGCAGGGTGGTCATGACGGCAAGCACGAAGGATGTCATGAGGTGCGTCGCCGGTTTCGGCTCATCAGGATCGCTGGATGCCTCCCGCTCACATTGGTACAAGAGGTTCTTCGCGGCCGGCACGATGTCCGCCGGACGGTGCTGCACAATGTGGCGAATGACGGTATGGACACGCTCCCGCGAAAAGTAGCTCCATTGCAGGTCAGTGGGCTCGCCTGAGTCCATGTGCAGAAGCATCTCTGCCTGGCCTTCGACAGTAAGAGACCACGCGGTCGCCACTTGGTAGAGTTTGTATGTAACCTCCCAGAATGCTTTTTCTGTGAAGAGATCCATGATAGTGCTGCACGACGCCTTCAGCGATGCGGCAATGTCAGAAATGCGAGTGTCATTGAGCGTAGAGAGACGGCGGAAGTGCACCAGTGTCAGCGATATAAAGGCTAACACCTTCAGCGGTGGCGTGAATGACTTCACCTGCCGCAGTGCCTGCGCCAACGAGCTAAGGGTTCTGAAGGACAGCGGCGAGTTCTCAGGAAGGACGCGCTCCAGTTCGTAGCTCTCCGTGTAGATGCAGCGGTAGATCTCTTGTAACAGCCATGGGGCTGAGCCCACGCACGGGCACGCCTCGCTTGGATTGCACAACGCCAGCTCCTTCTCGATTCGGCGGCGGGTGAATAGGCGAATAGAGCTGAAGGTGGAAAAGCGCTGCTGATAGACGAGTAGCTCCGACTCGTCGCCAAGTATGGCGTACGCATTCTCGCCGCACGAGCGAGGGCATTGATAGACACGCACTATGCGATTGCTCTCGCGGTCAACCTCGGCTACAAGATCATCGGAGCCTTTTTCCACCGGTGGCAACATCACAAAGAGGCGGTACGCGCTCTTCAGCACCCGGCCCGACAAGAGAACCCTGTCGTCTAGCGACACGGCAGAGAGGTTCGTGGAGGAAACTGGCACCACCACAGAAGAGTCCCATGTAAATGGCTTAGTGTTCAGAGACAAGCATTGGCGTCCAACCGTCTCCTTCAGCCACACGCCTGTTCCTTCATCCATGGGAAGTACAAAAAGCGGAGTCACAGAGCTATCGACAACTCTTTCCTGGAAGAACCTGCGCACCGTTTCTGGGCCGTTCGTCCCACTCCACAGCGCCATGGAGCCGAAGTGGCCGGTGCAGCGCAGGCACTCGACCATTTTAATCTTCATCGCCTGCGACTGCGTGTAGTGCGGCCCACTGAGCTCGACAATAGAGAAGTTGACGCTCACAGCCCACACGCCTCTGCACCAATGTGCATGCAGGAAGTACCACTGGCTAGTGGAGGGAAGCACACCTCGGCACACAGTGGAACCCTGTCGAAACCGCAGCAAGTTGTCGCTCACCTCTACTGAGAGAGACTCCCCCGTGTCAGGGACGATGTGAATAAGGGTGCCAGAGCAGTTGTTGTAGACGTGCGCGCAGAGGGAGAAGCAGTCGACCGAATCAGGGAAGGGGCGGCTGAAGGAAGCCGTGAAAGCCTTCACGTTGGATTCTAGTAAGTGCAACGACGCAGTGGAGCCGGATGGCAGCAGCGGCGACGGCGTTGTCTCCAGCACGCCTTTGTGGTAGTCTGTCACGAGCGACACGCACTCCGTCGTGCGATCCTCCTTCATGGTAAGGTCCGTTGTGAGAACGGCGTGGCGCAACCCGGTGGCATCAGTACACACGAGGTGTGTGGAGTCCTCAGAAAAGGTTGCATTCCAGCACCCGCTCGCCACCTCTGGCAGCTCCCTCTCAGCATGCACGGATCCGGTCGAGAGGTTTAACATCATTACTTTCTGCGAGCCGACCGTCGCAAGGTACTGCTGGTTAGGGCTCACACAGAACCTCTGCACTCCCGTGCCCTCACCAATCACCATCTTCATCTTGATGGGCTCGTCTTGGAAGCAGTCAATGGGGGAGGTGATGGGACACATATCTGCCGCATGAAGTGAGAAACACTGCACAATCTCCCGCGCGTGCGGCACCTCCACTGGCACGATGCTGGCTGAGGCGATGGTGAGATGCTCCAGAATGTCGGCGTAGCGGAGTACCTCGTCCAGCTGGTAGCGGCGGCCGACTAGAAGACCAGCAATGGCACAGCGCTCCATAACCTGCGCTGACGGCGGCGTTGTCTCTCTGACGCAGATGTCCAGCTGAGTGAGTAGCTCGTTCACGACGGACGGCGCCAGCGCACGAGAAAGGTTAGCATCGGGCAAGAGACGCTGATACAGTAACTGCAGTGAGCGCACATGAGACTGCGTATCATTCAGCAAGTTTACGGACATCATCAGAGCGTCAGATTGAAGCTGCGAGCCGAAGGTTGAGGAGTACACAAAGAGATCCTCCATTGAATTATCCGCAGTCTGTGGCACTGGCGAGTTGCGCGCCTCGTCATTTTGCAGGACGCTGCTCTGATTAGACTCCTCTGCTGTCGCCTTGAGGGCATCTTGAGCGTCTAGGATTACCTGTTCATAGATGAGAAATGGCGGCGGGGTCGGAGTGACACTGTTATATGCGTTGGCTAAGCTGCGCACGTGCCGCACAACTGTCTGGGGATCAATTGGAGCGTCGCCGTCGAAGTCTGGCGGGGAGGTTGGCAGAGCAAAGTTCTGCTTTGGATCTGGCTGGTGCCTTTTGCGATACATACGATACCCCATGGCGTACAGCTGGGAGAGGGGCACGGTGTCAAGTTCCATAGCACTTTTGTTTTCACCGCTCGGGTCTTGTATACACATCGTGCCTTTCTGGTACGGTGCGCACTCGACGTACTGTGCCTCGTACGTCGTGGACCGCACAGGTACAGTGTCGCTGGCACTCGTTACTGAGGTTGTCTCTCCCAGGAGGGTTATCTGAGGCAGAGGCGTGCTCCGCAGCCCCGGCAAGGGGCCGATCCAATTGTCGATCCCTGCAAAGCTCATCATGTAGACTACATTAAAATCGAATCAATGTCAGCAACGACCGCGACACACGGGATGGTGTGGGTATTCCAACACTGCCCAGGTGTGTATCCGTGCAGTGGCAGAAAAGGCTTGCGCGGTGCACAGAGTGGAAGGCCAACAAGTCAGAGAGTAGGGGGGGTGGCACAAAGGATATAAAGAAAAGAAACTTCATCAAGGGGAAAGAAATGGACGCGGGGTGGCAGTGAGAACTTCCACAGCTGCCCCTACGCGTAAGTGTGCGCGTGCGTCGCTCTATACAAGCCGATCGGCAACGATAGATTGCCGGACCTGATCTAGTCTCTTTGATTGTGTGTGGTGATTTGAAACTCAAAAAAAAAAAAAAAAATTGGATAGAGATGAAACGATGATTGGCGGACAAGAGGAACGGTTCTACGAGGCCGAAGAAGGCAGAGTACGACGCGAGCGAAAGGGAGTCGAGATGGTCTCTGCCACATTGGGTGCCTCAGTCTCGGTGAGATGTCTTCCGCTCTCTCTCTCTTTCTCTCGGCAGTGCAGCTGGAGGGGAGAGTAGAGCTGGGAGAAAAATGAGAAAAACGAACCTAGTCGATGGCTTCCACAGCGGGACATCACAGGATACGCATTCAAACTTCAGGATAAAAAACATATACGGGACGTTGTTCGGTGGGTGATCCCCGTCCCTCATACGCTGTCCTTGGGTTCGCGTGTATGTATGTATGCATATCTGTTTACCATATAAATGTATGTGTGTGTGGGCACTTGTGAACAAAAAGAAATCAGTGAATGGTCTAGGAGTACTCAACAAGACCGCGATGTTTCTCTCTCCTCGAGCTCTGTCGATGTGTCTTTAGCTGCGACTTTGGCGAATGGCGGAGGGGGAGCGGCAACGAATTTGAACAAAGCTCAAAGATGTGCAAACAAGGCTGACCGGCCGCCGCTGCCTCTCCTCCCTCTCGCAGAGTGGAGGCCGTCCAGCTGGAGTGGAGGAGAGAAGGAGGGCTTCCGCTGTAGATCATACATGCTCTCTATTCTTGTCTTTTTGTCACTGCAGAGGTGAATACGAACGTCTTCGGGTGAATTCCGAGACACGTCCCGAGTTGCAGGTAGGCGTTGCACAGAGAGAGAGCGATGCACACATATAGAGCCCACAGCCCGAGTAACAGCAGCAGCAGTGACAGGGGGCAGAAACCCACTAACGGGAAAGGTGTCCCGAGCAGATTTGAGACGACATGCCGAAGAATCGCCGGATATCAAGCTCATCACGCCCATTAGAAGCGGTACAAATACAGAAGCGGATTCGCCCTTCAGCAGAGCAGGTGCGAAGAAGGAAGCGAGAGCCCACACACGTGTCTGTTCATAGAGTCCACAGGTTTTGCGCAGATCGGCGATGGCAGGTGCACGTGTGGAGGTGTGTACAACTGTGTGGATCTACCTTCGACGGTGCACGACTGCTTGTCTGTTGGCCTCTGAGGGAGCGGAGTGAGTCCATAGCACAAGTGGTAAAGAGAGAGCAAAGCCGAACGCATGGCACACCCCAAGCGCTCTACAAGAGAGGTCAGTAAAGGTGGTTGATGCAGAAACGTCAATGATATGAAGAAAGGACCAAAAGAACGAGAGAGTGGACCTGGAAAGGGAGACGCCTGCTGCACGCAACCAACACATACAGACCCAATGATGATGCTTCCCCTTCAACACTTTGTTTGATCTTCTTTCCGTCCGTCCTTTCTTTGGTGGCGTAGCGTGGGAGGTACTTCACCTCACATCGGCGCCTGCTGTGCCGAACGTGTCGATGTCTCGGTTGTGTCTGGGTAAGCAGAGCTGCGTCCCCAGACGACCGCTTCTTCGCCCGACAGTGTGGGTCCTGTGGAAGGGGTGTGTGGGGGAGAGACGGAGGAGAAAGGAATGTGTTGTGTGTGCGTGCTTTCTTGGGGATCGAGGAGCTGGAACACAACTAAAGCACCTTCTGAGGAGGGAGAGGAGGGTGACAGCGCACATACACAGGTATGCACGCGGCGGCACGAAATAAAAGTAAAAATTGAGAGGTGGTCATCACACAGGCAGGCGCATCGCATACACGCACTGAAAAGGGGCGGAGGCATACCACAGCGGAAGAGACCAGGAGACGAGGGGAGATGGGGTGGTTCACTAAGACAGAAAGTCGTAGGAAACTACAACAAAGCATGCAGTATTCAGTCAGCCCACACCCCCGTCACTACCGAAGTGCTCATCGGAATGGTGTGAAGTACAGATGCCCGCCTTCAACACTGGCAGCCTGTCCCCTATTTTAAAGTCCTCCTCCTAAGCGAGCTCAACTTGCACAGGTAGAGATCGATGGTCATATTTGTCGTGGCACCATGCGCGTCCTCCTGTACATCCGTAGCTCTCCTTCCTAGACTTCAACTTTTTTTTTGTTACGTTCACACATCTTGTTGCACGCATGCCCACTGAGCAAGCTCACTCAGCGGACGAGAGAGGAGGATTACTGAATTTTCGAGTGGGCGCAATGAAGAGAGGCGCGTAGACAACGTATCAGTGGTCCAGTCTCCCTCCCTTCCGTCCCGTGTAGCGAGTGTTGCCCTCTCATACGTCGCAACAACCATTTACAAATACTGACAAACAAAAGGTTCAACTTCTACCAAAAAGAGAAATGGCTCCACGCAGAAGTTATACGGCGTGAGCCAACAAGATATGGAGGGCAGGGGAGGGCTGCAAGGCGCTTCTCTCGCCTCGCCTCGCTTCTCCACGTGGCACGAGGAGCTGCTCTGTCGCAAGAAGTTCAGGAAACCAGCGACAGCAAGAAACTTGTCCACAAAAAAAAAACGAAAAACAGGGCAGAGGAAACAGCACAGGCACATACACCCACGACCGGCCGCAGGGAACTGGAGAAGGCGAGCAGAGAAAGCTATGGTCATACAGAGCACGGGAAGAGAGAAGCAAGAAAAAGCGCAAGCAGTGGGAAGGCAGGAACGGTTCCAGCGAACGACTGCGTGGCTCGCTCACTTGGGCATACAGGCACATCATCTCGTCAACTGCTGGGGCATTGCTTGTGAGTAAACTGCCCTGCAGATGAAACGGTGCAAGCGTGTGTGCTGGAGACTATCGGGTAACTGCAAGGGGAACCGGATCGTACACTTTCTGAGATCTTCACTGGTACCCTCCTCAGCCATCTCATGGGTGGCTGTCTATCCCTCACTCCTCGTCTGCGTTCTTGCCCACTCTCCACTCGGTTCTCTCCCTCTGCGGTCGTGTTCGCACATGCATTCGTGGATGCCTCTTGATATGTGTGAGCAGGCGTCAGTGCAGCATTCTATCGCGTGTACATTCCACATCATGTATCCTGAGGTTCCAACATGACACGTCATAAAATAAGTACGCGCACACGCACGCGCTCCGATTCCGTGAAGGAGAGAGAAGCCCATCCACTGGGACAGACACCATGCACACGTTCTCGCGCCGTTTTGCCCCCTCCACAAGAGAATGGCGCTCCCCAGCAAGGCGCAGCAGCCATGGACTCTGATGTGGTGCGCCACTCCTTGTAAAAAGGGGACGAGAATATTCAGCAAGTACCGTACGACTGTTCTCCCTCTTGTAACGAGGCCCCCTTCATATCCTTCATGTATCCATCTGCTCCAGAGAGGAGGCGGGAGGGGGCTTGCTGCTACGTTCACGCCATGTTTGTGCAGGCGCATAGAGGTGCTGGAATGCGTGTCGGTCTGTATAAGTGTGTGTGTGTGTGTGTGTGTGTGTGTGTGTGTCGGGGGGGGGGGGTGTGGTGGGTGGGTCATTTTCTGCGCGAGCGTGGCGTTACTAATGTCACCGATAAAATGCGTGCAAACACGTCTGCTCAGATTTCGTAAGCCGGACACAATGTCATTGTCGCCACGGCCACTCTACGTAGACGGGGAGGCCGGAGGCTGCTTGCCGCGGCGCTTGAATGGCGAGGATCAGGTACCACCCTCACACCCACTAGAGCTGTTGGCCACCGGCGGCTCCACCGTGTCCTTCTTCTCGTCGATCGCTGGACGTCTGAAGAGCCTGTAGATCCACTTGGCGACGTACACGACAGCGTACACCACCACCCAGCAGGCTACTCAGACCATTTTCTTCGTGTTGTCGTCGTTTCTTTAAAGTAAGCCATACAACAGTGGTGCCTGTAGTGGCTGCCAAGCGACATCAGTGCAGACATCGGGGAGACAGAAATGAAACAAGCCGACCAAGGGATAAGAGAGATTAACACGGGAAAGGAAAGTCATGTTGAGTTAGCCGCACTGCATACAACACCACCGAGAACGGTGATCTGTCGCGAAACCGAGGAGGAGGAGGAGGAGGAGGAGGAGGAGGAGAAAGGGGGGGGGCGAGGGCTGAAGTGCACACTCACATATGCACGTCATCATCCGCACCGAAAACGCTCATCGAAGCTCCTGTGCAAAAACAAAGATGTTTGCACGCTCTCATCGCTCTCCAGTCGCGCTCGTCTTTCCTTTTTTTGTTGTTCCACTTGTTGCTGCGATTCGCGCGTGTACCAAGTTAGCGTGATGAGATCTCCGGAAGGAAGCGGTGATGCCGCCCGAAAACGGACGGGCCTTCGCTCTGCTCCCCCAGCGACTGCTGGAACGCGCGTTCGGGTGGCTGGCGGATGCATGCATGCTTCCAAGCAAGTCCGGAAGAGTCGTTGGATAAAGAAACCTCAAGAGAGATGCACCGACGTAAAACAAAGGGTACCCCTCATCAGCCTTCCTTCTCTCTTAGCCAATGTACGTGCACACGTGTGCACAACACACGGCGCTAGAGCTCGTGGTACACAAATCCATCATCGACACCAACGAGGTCACGTAGCTCTGTGGCACGGCTCAGGGAGTCACCGCCGCCTCTCCACTCATTCTTTATGGCGGCGTACGTGCGAGCTGGACGAGCCTCCACCACGTCGTAACCGTTGTCCGTCTTTTCAGCGTCGTCGTCGGCGGCCTCCCCCACAGCGGTACGGCGGCGCTTGCGGCACTCCTGCTGGAATTCGATTTCCCAGCTGGAGACCACCTTTGAGAGCAGCTCGAGCTGATACGAGAGTGATTCGCTGCGACAGTCACCAGCGTCGGCACCGATCCTGGAGCGTTCGTCCTTTCGCGATCGCAATACGCTTGAGTGGTGCAACGTCTCGTACAAAGATTCCTGCTTGATGCTCACCACGTCGCCGACTCGATCTTTTTTCATCTGCTGTTTCGCGCTTCCTAAACTGGTGCTGGCCAAGGATGCGAAAGGGTTGTACTCCATGACCCGGCATGTGTACCCTTGGTCAACGAGGAAGGCGGTGCGGTGAGCCGCGTAGTTCATTTCGATGGTGTCCATGCTGATGATGGAGTAGAACCACGCATCCACCGTCCTTCCGTTCGCGGCGCGCTCCTTTGGGCGCAGAATGCGTCCTAGTCGCTGCGCTTCCTGTCGACGGCTGCCACCGTGGCTGGAGACCTGTATCACGACGTTTGCACTGGGCAAGTTCACGCTTACGTCGCCAACGCGCGACACGCAGATCACGTTCACCTTTGACGTACCCTGGAAGTCGGAGAAGATCATCAGCCGCTCCTTGTGTTGCGTACTGCCACATATCACCGGTGCGTTCAGAAGTTTGCCGTACTCCTTTAGTAGCATGATGTGGTCGCAGCAGAGAAGGATTTTGGCGCCAGCCTCGAGGTGCCGCCACACAAGCTCTCGTACGCACATCATTTTGTTCGGGTTCGCCGCTGCTAACATCACCAACACCGGCGAATTCCTCGTCCGTGAGGCCTTACTGCTGCGGTCCATGTATTCGAGACCAAACTCCTTCGTCATTGGCGTGCGCACCTCGACACAGTGAACGTTGGCAAGGTACCCCTGTGACGCAAGAGTCTCCATAGAAATATCGTACAGCTTGGGTCCGACGAGGTGGAAGAGATCAAGTATCCTGTGATCTTCACGCACGTAGGTCGCCGTGAGGCCGACGATGCCTTTGGCGTCAATGAAGCCGAGGCTCTCGCGAAAACTCTCCGCAGGCATCACGTGCACCTCATCGAGAACTAGCAGCCCATAGGGGGCGAACAGTTTCTCTTTGGGGTTCTCTCTCCGCTTCTGGGACCCTCGTCCCGGCAATACGTTGTCCTCGCTGGCCGTTGCTGTCGCCAGCTGGCGCATTTTGGCCCTGTGCGCGGTGACTAGCATGCTGTAAGTTGTCAGCACAATATCCGTTTCCTCGGTAATTGGATCCTTCTGCTTTCCTGTCAGACACGCAATGCGGGCAGCGCCGTTTTTAATTTGGTGGGGGCCACCGCCATGAACAGTAACTGCCTTCCCATCGTCCGTCGGTGGCGGTGCCTCCAACGTGGCGTAGTCAAGAATTTGGCTCTTCCACTGCTCCACACTGACACTGCCAGCGCACACAACCAAAGTGGGCTTCTTTACCTTGCACATGACCATGATGCCCAGCAGCGTCTTTCCAGCACCGCAGGGAAGGAGTAGGCATCCACTATTGAGGATGCCGTCGTGGATGGCGGCGTCCACCGCCTCGATCTGATACGGGCGCGGCTTTGTTTGGGTACGTAACGAGATGTGCGCCGTGCGAACTGCTGTGTCCTTCTCGAAATCATACTGCTGCTGAATAGGTAGGCCGAGTACCACGCATCGAGCGGCCACCACCTTCGACATAGCCCTGCTCTGCAGCAGGAACGAAGGATAAGAAGCAGGATTCTCCCCCCAGGAGCTCTCCTCATAAAATATACGAAGGGGTGTTGTCGCCATAGACGCGATGGCTGGATCACGTAGAAGCAGCTGTGCCGTCTCATCGTTTTTGCACTGCACGAGGGTTCTCTCCGAATCGATGATGATGCGGGCAAGGTTGTAGCGCATCATGCAAGATTCAATGAACTGGCGCACAAGCTGGTGTCTCTCGCTACCCTCTGCAAGCCGGTAAGCATAGGTCTCCAAAAAAGTAGTCGCCTCAGCAGCGTCGATTCCGTTTGACACCGCGGCGCCCAGAGAGAACGGTGTCAGGCGGTACTCGTGAATCAATGACGGACGTGAGATGGCCTCCGCTAGCGTCGTCAAGAAGGGGCGGATAGTCATGTAGCTGCTGCGGAAGGACTCCGCGATTATCGCGATGTAGCCGTCCGATTCTATCCTGCTCTGCAAGAAGAGGCATTTGTCGCTGGTACGGGCATCCCCCTGGAATGAGTGCGCCATGGCAGACTTCCAAACCACAAGCAGAAACAGGAGCGGTGATGACCACCAATGAGTGCAAAGCACCTGCGGTGTTGGAGTAGGGGAATAATCAATCTCGCACCCCTGCCAAGAGACTGGCGCGATTGGGAGTCTGTGATTGTGTGCGAAGGCTGGGAAACGGTGAAGACTCTGCGTCAGCGCAGCCTACATGTGCGCGTGCACAGAGAGAGAGAGAGAGCCTCGGCTAGAAGGAGGGAGAGCGCCAATACAGCTGAAGAATTCGCAAGGACAGAGAGAACCGTAACCGTAGTGAGAAGCAGTCGCCCACCGTTGTGATGACAGAAATCGATCATCAAGAATTCCTATGTGTCGTGGTGCGTACGTGTGCGCATCACGCACACTAGGGAGGGAAGAGAGCACGGAAGGGGGAGTAGCGGTTTTTATTTTTCCGCGAATTCAGGTATCGGCGCACTCGCGCACAAACATATGCGCAGCCATCCTCGGCAAGCGCTGTAGTCGCGAACGTCGCGTGCGGAGGAATGAGTGCACATGTGAAACGGAGAGGGAGAGAGAGAGATGAGGAGGAGGAAAGGCAAAGGGCCCACACGCATTGGTTGACGACAGCATCGCTCCCCCGCATTCAGCGCGCACCTCTGTACACACCCAAGCACGAGAGCAAAGACAGAGAAGCACTGTACTACCCCGGCCTCCCTCTTGCCGGCACGCGCTCCACGCGCAAATCAGTGTGCACGAAGATGGAAGACGAGAAGCGGTAACGCGCATTGTGAGTCGCGACATGCTGTACACTGCGTCGCAGACGTGTTTGTCGGGATCGAAGTTCTCACCTTTCCCACACCACGGGGCACAGCGAACGAGCAAGAGGAAATGAGCTGGCGTGCCCAAAGAGAGTTGTGAGGAGGCGAATAAGCGGCATTGCCCTTACTGCTGACCCGTCGTCCTCCCTGCCTCCCCACCCCTGCCCAGCCCACTACCGTGTTGCTGTTTGGCAACCGTTTTCTCGGCATATTTGGACATCACGAGTATGCACATTCACCGTGAAAGCTCTATCTCAGAGGTCACAGGAACGGGCACAGTGCCTCCGCTTCACCCCTCTCTT
>CP119856.1:1417500-1480000 GCA_033953505.1 Leishmania tarentolae | reverse complement strand
CCGTCGGGCCCTGGTGGGCCGCGCACAGACGCACTTCGCTCCGCAAGGACATGAATTCTTTCCACAACCTCTGCCGCTTTCCTGATAACGCGCTCCATTGAGCGGCGTGGAGTGTAGGGGGAGGGGGGTGGCTTTAGAGGAGTGTCGCTCCTGCGCACTATTGCCAATCGTCGCTATGCAACTGCTATAGCGCTCATGGTAGCAGTGTCCGAAGAGTGTACGCTCGGTGTCAGGGCACGACGGCAAGCTGAGTCGCGTTCGAGTTCGAGCTTCTGGTGCACTCCTCTCCAATGACGAGCGGATTCAGGCTCTGCGGTGGCTCCTCTTTCTCATTCAGTGTAATGTTCTCCTCATTCTCCGTCACAGAAACAGCGCCATCCTCGGAAACGGTCGTCCCCTCGTTGTGCTGTCGACTAATGCTGATCAGTGGAAACAACACGAGTTCATTGATCACCGCTAGTTCCTCCGCAAATATTTTGTAATCCTCCGGGGTGTGAAGATAAAAACCAAGAACCATGCACGGGTCAACCTTTCCCGCTGTCAAGTGTCCGCGAGCTCCTTCGATTTTCCCGACAGTCCTGTCAGAGGTGTAGGCTTTTTGAACGTAGTGGGGGTCCATGAAAAAGACGTTGCGGCCCTGATGACCAAACATGTACAAAGACGCTCTCCTCAAGCCTCCAGCGATGCCACAGCACGCCCTCATGTCGAGAATCTCGAGCATCATGCGCTCATACTTGTCCGACAGGGGTGAAAGGCCCAAGACTGCAGGGATAATAAGAATGACATGCTGGCCCTCCGAGAGCTTCGCCATCACCGCCGGCTCATCAATGTTTCGGCTCTCGCAGCAAAACGTAAATGGCACATCTCCACCCGTCGAGTGAAAGGCAATCAAAGCAGCTCCCATCGCCAGGCCCGCCTCTGTTGGGGAGAGCATGCTGGCGTACTGGACTCTGTTCTTGTGAGCCTCACCCTCGACCCTGTGGATCCCGAGTGGAGCTGACGGGGCATCCATGAACAAGCGTGATATCCTCTCCTTTAGCTCAGCGTTGGGCGTCTCTGGCAGCGGGTAGGCGCCTTTGCAATAGTATCGCAATAGGCAGGTGCCAACAAGCATTTGTGTGGTGCGCACCAGGCATCCCCAGCCGGTGTCCGTCGTAGACCCGTTCGGTAAGGGAGGGAAACAGTTGCGGTAGGAGAAGTAAATGAGTTTTTTCGTCGCCGCCTTCACAAACGCTTTCATCCCATCGCCGCTACAGGTTCCTGAGCCCACCACCACGACAGGCGTCGTGTTTGTCAGCTTATGGTTCAGGTTTCGGACGAGCATGCTGGGGTTGAACCACCACTTGAATAGGCTGCCAGAGTCGAAGCACGGAGTGCTCTCTGCGACTTTGTTGTCCGAACTCATTTGCATGCTGGCGTGTTCCTCCACGCCACCGAGCGAAAATGACAGGCGCACGATGGCTCTACTTCCTGGGGAAATTGTGCAACGAGGGGGAGAAAGGCACACATGCACCGATATATCTGGTGCCGACGGTGCTGTGGATGGACGTCGGGCGGGGGGGGGGGGGGGGGTAAGAAACGAGGCTAGTTGGGGACGTGCGATGAAAAGCCCTTGCACGGATGCTGTGAAATCCTAGAAAACAACGGCTAACGCTACCGCAATCGGCTTCAGAGCAGCATCTCAGATGGTCATACGTGAGCAGTGGAGAGATGACTCAGTTGAGCGGAAGGAGTTTGTGCAGCTGCATGTGCATGAGCGCAGGCGCGTCTCGGGCCAACATTTCAGCAATGTCAGGAAGAAAATGAAAGGAAAAGGAGAATGGAGCACCGACTGCAGGTAATCATCATATTCAAAGGACTTGTGACAACCGTACTCGCGTACGCATGCGCACTAAGGAAAGAGATAGCGCGCGATTAAGCAGTAGCCCTCTTCAGGCAAAGTACCGAGGCAAGGCATTCGCCAGTTCGTGGTGGGGTCACACTTAGCCGGTGCGCGAAAGGTCACCAAAAGAAAAGAAGGACATTACCGTTACGGAGCAGGGCAAATAGGAAGCACGCACGCTTACAAACGCCGCGGATATCCACACCGCAGGCCACCCATGCTACAGCAGCGCGCAGACAAGAATTTCCCTTTAGCATGCTGGCTCTGGCAGAAAACCTCCGCTCACATACAGTCTCCCCGGCGATCACTGACGATGCGCTTGCAGGCGCCATCCCCCACCGTGGATATACATGAGCCAGGCACGCAGCCGCCTCTCTCCTCCCCGCCCATCTTCCACAGCGAAAACAGAGACAGCCCACAGTGGGTACGCAGTCCGCTCAGTGAGACAGCTGAGCGAGTGCCAGGCCGCCTAGATAGTCGCCAAAGATGTACTGCATTCCAGAAAGCCGGTCAGCGCAGTTCACCGTCGCTAGCTCGCAGCCAGGTACCTCTCGATATGCAAGGGCTTCCACCACCTCCGGCCCCTCCGCCTCCTCTTCTGCCTCTCCCCCACTGTCTGCCATGAATGCACCGACGGCCCATCCCGTAACCTCCCCGCAAAGCGACGCTGTCAGCAGCACCTCCGGCGAGACCCAGTCCACGTAACAAAGTCCGTTGATGGCGTGGCCGGGAGATGACATTGCCTCGTCCAAGCCGGTACGCTGGACCTCGTAAACAGAGTACATGCCATCTGCGCGTCCCACGGCCACCTGCGCACCACAGACGGCGGTGCAGTTGACGAGAGGCGGGTTTATCATTTGGGCATTGCTGCGAGTGGGTGATTCATGTGTAATAGAGAAGGCCACGCGCGTGGCGTCTGTGTCGTCGGGTCCGCTGTAGAGGGCACCTTCGCCATCCATTCCAACAACAAAGAGCAGTCGTGTAGCAATATCACCTTCGTCGGGGGGAAGATCAACACAGTGCAACCCGCTACAGTAGTTTGTTAGACGTCCGAATCGGCTGCCTGTTGGCACGGCAGAACGTTCCGGCTGCCCGAATATGTACGTCTCCATGTAGGCAGGTCGGCTTCCGTCCGCCGTGTTGTATGCGAATATGCCGCCATCGTCGTCCACAATCAGCGTCGTCGCACAGCCCGCGGGTGGCTCGTCTCTCAAGAAGGCGACGCACTCTTTGTCGTTGGTGAGCTCCGACACACATGAAATGCACCGGCGTGTATCAAACAGTTGAACCGTCTTGCCGCATAGTGCGATAGCAGTGTGCCGGTCGTGCAAGTAACGCAGCTCAGAAGCCTCTGGTGCGGCGACTTTATTCGGATTCCGAAGCGTCATGTAGTTCCTCCGTGGAATGCGCACATCCCAGAGTGTCAGGGCGCCGTGGCTTGAGAGGGTGGCAAACGATGTAGTAGACGCCGAGCTACACGCGATGGAGACCACACCTGCGGACTCTCGGCCCAGGAACTCCATAGCGGAGAAGCAGAGAGACGCCCAAAGAAGCGGCAGCGTCGTGGCCCTTCTGTACGAGCAAATCTTGTGCAAATATTTACCGGACGGGGGGTGCGTGTGCAGTGTGTATTCGAAGCACCGGGGGCATGACAGTTACCCAGAGCATGCGTACAAGCCCAGTGGCGAGGCGTCCCAGTGGTTGTGACTCGGAAAACACAAGGCAAACAAGACAAGGGATAAGTTGAAAGACTACGCACTGGACGGCGGAGAGCTCGTCCATCGTGTGAAAAATGCACTACGCAACAGAGAGTGCTGTGACTGAAATCGCTTGCATGGGTACAGGTGCGACATGAAAACAACGCCCACACATAGACTAGCACCTAAGCATGCCCGGCACTGTGGATGTCACAGCTGAAATAGTGGGGCACTGTGTGTGATGCGGCCACAGAAGAGTACTGAACTACCTTGAATCTACACAGGCGAGCGAATGGGAATCAGCGACTAGCGGGCAATCGTATGAGGCGAGAGTGCTTTCTTATCACTTGCATTTCCTTTGAGTAATGCGATGACGCTGCACAGCTGGTCGGCTTCACAGAACTCACACACGTGAATGTGTGCGTTGTGGTCTAGCTATTTGTTGTCTGTAGTTGCTGCTTTTCTGATCACCTCATCATTATGCCTCCTTCTGTTCGGCACTCACGCAGACACGCACGAAGACCTACAGAGACCAGTGTGAGCAGAAGTAGGCACGAACACCGCACGCACTGAGGCATAAGAGAATGGTACAAATTGCATGAGCTCTGTAGATAGGTAAGGCACAGCTCATGGAAAGCGATGCGCTTTTATTTTTCTTTCCTTCGTAGGAGAGGGAGCAGAAGTGGGGAAGAGGGCGTCAGAAATTTGAGGCGGTTGCTGCCTCCCCAGTCGCTACGTCTGCCAACGCGACATCGCATCACTTTTCACACCTTAGCACAGTCAAACGAGGAGAGCCGCAGACGAGGATCACAAGAAAGACACGCGTTCAAGCGCGCACACACACACACATGTGTAGTATACATACACATACATGCATATGTATATACATGTATCCTATACGTGTGTGCACAGATAAGATACGCATGGGACGAACGAAAAAAAGATGAAGGTGAAGTGGGCACATATAAAAACAGGATAAACACGTGCACATGCACGTCGTCGTACATAGACGCTGGTGGAGGCAGCGGCTGACCCGAAAGAGAGAAACCATCGGCAAAAGGCGGGCCCGCTTTCCAGAGACGTCGGCAGTGTGGAAACAACGCAGATACAAGGTATACAGACAGGCGACGAAGATGCGAAGACAAGGGTTCGTGGAATCCCTTGTCAGGCAGCCGCGGGAACAAGAAGGTGGCGGTGGTCGTGCTGCCAGCGACTGCAGGCATATCTAGGGAGACGAAGAATGGTCGCACAGAGCAACAAAGGGTTGGAGGGGGCGAGCGTTGCGCTTGCGTGCCCGTCAAGATGACGCCCCTGTCTTCACGACACGGGAAAAACGTAAAGAGCATACAAGGGGAAAGAATCATCGCGGGAGGCGAAACAACGCACACAAAGCAACAATGGTAAAACGATGTTGTGGGTGTCCGCGCACAGGTGTGTACAAACGCGTCGAGGCGTATGCATGGGCGGACACTCATCGAAGGGGAAGGTAGTGAACGAAAGAAAAAAAACGCATGATGTGAGTCTCTACATCACCCTAGTAAAGCCTCCTCCCGACTGTGTGGAAAGTGCCCCCTCCAAGCGTCCCCTACTCAACTCCTTGACGGTGACGCTGGTCTCGTACAGAGTACACTGAAGCACAGTAACACACGCACATGCCGGCGCATGTGCATGCATGAAGCCCACTGCCGAGCAACAGCTTACAAAAAAAAAAGCGTCCTCTGCGTGCCAGCATGAATCTCCATAGCTCTCTCTCCCTCTCTCTCTCTGTTCACACACATGTTCAGCCTCGCCACAGAACAAGTTGAGTGACATAGAAGCGTTGCTAAATGGCTGGTGCATCGCTCCTTTTTTTTTTTTTTACACACCACAGAACCGACAAAGGCGCATGACGCTGCCGCACAGAGCGCGCCTACAAAGAGAGACAAAATCCAACAAGAGAACAGCGGACAGGGAACCCACCACCACGAGGAAAAGGGACGAGCAGGCCTCGGAACCTCAAGAAGGGCTGAAGGGTGCGCGGATGACGCATGGGGGAGGGCAGGAGTGGGATAAGTCCGGAAGAGAAGGAGACACGGCGGCGGTGGGAAGGGAAGCGCGAGGCAGGAGACATCCGAAGAGAACACACAGCAACGACCACCACACGGCAAGAGGCGAGATGAAGAGGACGGAGAATTCCCCAAAGAGGGTCAGAACAAAAAGAGAAAAGAGAGTGGGGAGGACCACGCCCACCTCTGTGCAGGCGAGTGCGTGGAAAACGAACATCACAAAACAGGAAGGAGGTAGAAGGAAGATACAACGGAGATGAAGGGGAAAAAAAAGATTGAGAAAGGAGGGGAGAGGTGTTCGGTGAAAGAAATGCCCGGGACTCCAGATATGAAGTTGGAGAACGACTGTACATGGCAATCCCACGCTGGATTGGGACTACAAATCGCGAGAGCTAGTGGACAGACAGGCAACCAGGCAAAGAAGAAAACAGAGACTCATAGTTGAATACGTGCACGGCAGTACTGCTTAGGCGTCAGCAGAGGATGGGAATGTAAGGAGCGATGGAACGAGGACCTGCAGAGTGACAGCGAAGAAGAGTGAGACACACGCATCCTCGGACTACCACGGCCATTGCACACAGCTACGGAGGGGAAAACCAGGGGCAAAGAAAACACATAAAAAGGAAAACAGATGACATCTCCCCATTTCGTTGATGTAAGCTGCAATAAAATAATAAAAAAAATCGATCAACTCTACCAGAACACAAACAACGAAGACACAGTGTGAAAAACTACGGAGATGGCCCTACATGCGTACAGACGCGCAGACAGGCAGGTGCATCCGCACGTATTCGCGGGCACATGCGTCACAAGTAGGCTCAGTCATCGCATACGGCAGTTACACGCTTGTCTGTTCGTTGCGTGTTTCCAACAACTTCATCATACGTGTCGTCCATTTAAAACAGCAACACCCATGAAGGAAATCGTGCAGCTGTGCCCACGGGCAACTTTCCCGCACCCCATCCGAGAGCGTGCGTGCGCTCTTGGTACACTTCAAAGCAGCGAAGCCGATAACAGCCAAAACAGCCACCAAACTGATGACCACACTGCCCACCATCCCCCGAAAGAAGAACAACAGACGTACACGTTGAAACAAGGGAGAGGAGGCCTGAGATCGTCCACCTCAAATAAAATGCTAGTAGTGATGGTTGCCAGGATGGCACACAGAACCCAAAGAGAACGGCGAAAGGCGGGGTATCGATGCACGTGCAGAGCTTTCCGCTACCACGTCCAACACTCGTTGTCTGCTTCGTACAGCACACCTTCCCTCCATTTGTCCCAGTGAGAGCAGCACGAGCAGCTTAGCAAAGCGTCGAAAACTGGAGGCGATGAACACAATAAATAAATAAACATTGCGCTGTATCTGCCCATCCTCCCGCACCGCCTTTCTCTCTCTCTCTCCCTTTGAGCAAAGCTACCTGACCGCGTGTGACAGTCGCGTTTTCCTTTTTCTCTTTGCTTTCAACTCACCATGAACAGCATCTTAGCAGCCGCTTCTGCATCTCCATTGTTGCGGCGCAGTGCCATCTTTGCATCATGCTTACTGGCACCAAGAGAGATAAGCTGCTGCACATTGACGTCCATTGTGTTGAAGTCCTTGTGCTTACGCGCGTTGTTCCTCATCTTCTGTCTGTCTACACCATAAAGTAGGCGCGCTGCTGTGCGCTGCACGTCGCCGTTGTAGTGTGCCAACACAAGACGACTGATGGACTCCTCAAAGCCCATGCCAGCAAGGATCTTCACTTTGACGTCGAAGTCTTTGTGATAGCGGTCCATCTCAGTGCGTTTCAGTGCGTCAGCGGCCTCATATGCGCCGGCGGTGCCAACGGCGTCGGCGAGGCGCTGGTACTTGACTCGGTGCCCCTGTTGCTCCATCAGCTTCTTCGTGATCGCCACCACCTCAATCTCACTGGCCCCGAGGTTCTTCATATCCTCCGGCTGCAGCTTAGATAGCGCCGACACAGTCTTGATATCGGCCGAAATAAAATTGTTGATGGTACCCCGGTCGACGTTCGCTGCCGTCATCACGTCCATGAATCCAGAAGCTGTCTGCTTGTCAAGGCGGTCACCCTGGATGGCAAGGATTGCACTGAGAGCCTCGTCGCGCGTATCCGCCTCAACAACAACATCCATCAGCGTGTCCATGTCGAAGTCTGGGAGCATGTTCGCCACCTCCTCGACCCACGGCAACTTCTCCGCCGGCACACCGTTGGCTGCGCTGGCTGCTTTGGCCTCGCGCTCTTCGCGCAGCTTGCGCATTGCCTCCAGTCGCTTCTGTTCTTCGATGCGTCTGCGCTCGCGTAGCTCTTCGATCCAGGAGCGCAGGTAGGGCTTGCAACGGTGCAGCAGCTGCATGCGGCGTCGCAGCACCAGCCGCTCTAGCGTCGACCACACTTCAGCCCGCAGGAATACCTTCGTCTTGCCAACTGCGTAGTTGGGCTCCCCCCATTTGTACATGCGCTGGTACCGCTGCAAAAAGTCCTGGGACGCGTCGATGTAGCGCCCTTGCTTGAACAGGGAGGCTGTGGTGCGGGGCATAATAAGATAGAAGTATCTGCAAAACTGCTCCACTGGGCGGCGCACTGGATACCCCTGACGCTTCAGGGAGATGGTCTGCAGAACACCAGCGGACTCAAGCTGTGAACCGACGAGAAGGTTTTCAAGAGACGAGGGATTCGCCTCCATGTTTGGCTTGATGCAGCGAATGAACTGCGTCTCGGTGGACTCCAGCTCAGAGCGCAGGTCCGTGAGCTGGCGCTGAAAGCGGATAGCAACGGTTTGCTTGCGGCGAGCCTCACTCTTCTCCGTCGAGAGAAGGGTTCGAATGAACTCGTCGGTGGACTCTCTCACGCACTCGTACATCTCCTCCTTGAGGGCGTCCCTATTCTTCTCGAGCCACTCTGCCGTGTCGTAGGTGACAAAGGAGGCGTAGTGATTCACACCGAACTGGTTCGGGATCGTGCTTTTTGGCTTCACGAAGTACTGATTCTTGCCGTCCCACTCCTCCCAGAGGTTTGTGGTGAAGCGTTCTGCATTGCCGCCCTTGAAATGGCACTCCTCATCCAGCATCGAGAAGATGCCAACACGCTTCGCATCGAGCATGCTGACACACTCGGTGTTGTCTGGAAACTTGATATCTGGAGTCTGGATGCCCTCGAGCTGGCACTCCTCTTCGTCGTTGATGAATGTATACTTGTTGTAATGGTTTTGCAGCGACTCATTCGCGTAATTGATGCAGATCTGCTCAAAGCTGTTGCGTGTAAAGTTTTCGAAGCCAAAGATATCGAGAAGGCCCACGTACTTGCAGCCACTGCAATCCACCTGGGGCTGAATAGCAGCGTTGACAAACTCGACGAGGCGGTCGAACATGCCAACGTACAGTCCCTTGCAGAAGGCGTTTCGGAGACCCTCCGCCTCCGTCTTGGAGGCGAGGATCGTGACAAGCGAGGTCTTGCTCCTCACGAGAAAACACTCGCGCAACTTGGCCTCGTCCACGCAAAGAAGCCTGCAGCCCGTCGAGAACGGTGTCTCATTTGCGATTTGCGCCTTGTCATTGTTATCAGGCTCGAACTCGACCTCCATCAGGTGCAAGATGGCCGCCAGGACACGCATCATGCAGTTTTCAGTCTCCGGCGGCACACCGATCATGGAGAGCGCGCGGCGCACCCTCTGAAACTCCTGCGCGTCGTCCACCGGCTGGCCATCCACACCGCGGCGGACGAAGGTGTTGCCGCCGTTCAGAGACTTGTAGTCCTGGGCAGTCTTGAGCCCGCCAAGCGCCTGCTTCTCCTTTGGTGACAGGCCCGCCAACATCTCGTAGAAGATGTGGTAGTTGCGCTCGCCAGGAGACTGCATAATGATGCGGCTCCTCTCCAACAAGTAGGTAACAGTCTGGCCTCCCACCATGACTCCAGACACAGGATCGAAGTAGAGCTTGATATACTTGCCAAAGCGCGAAGAGTTGTCGTTGCGCACGGTGCGGGCATTGCCGAAGGATTCCATGACGGGGTTGCTCCAGGTCAAGTTCTCGTCGATCTTGTCAGCGATGCTGCGCTGCGAGGTGTTCTTGCTGTGCATGTAGCTCAGTTGACCCAGGTACGCGATAAGCATCTTGGCATTCTCAGTTTTTCCGGAGCCGGACTCGCCAGAGATGACGATGGACTGATTGCCCCGGCCGTGAACGAAAACCGCGTTGAAGGCCTTGTGCGCCACCTGCCAGACGTGTGGGGGCAGCGAGCGGGGGTCTGGAAGGGCCAAGTACTTTTTGCGCTCCTCTTCGCTGTTGAAGGGCATGAGGCGAAACGGGTTGATGGAGAGCACCATCTCCCCCATGAGTGCGTACTGCTTGTGCAACTTCTCAAACCGATCCTTGAGACAGTGCAAGAGTGTGGCCACGTGCAGATCGCTCACGTGGAAGAGCTCTGCGTCCTCCGCATCGTAGCTCTCTGCGATGTAGCCATGCACATTATCAGCGGTCACTTTCACAGTCTTGTGGGAGCCATTGTCCTCTACCGTGACCTTGGCGTCATCGAGCTCTCTTACGGTGCCCCGCAGCCACCCACTTTTGGTGTCGAAGTAGTACACCTCTTGATTTACAGACACACGCTCCGGCATCGCTGCTGGTGTATGCGTCTGCTTTGCGTATGGGTCGTGGGAGCCTCAGTCTGACTCCGCCTGTGGCTGCGCCTCTGATAGCCGTAATTTTTGCTTGGGTGAATGTGGGAGTGGATGTAGAGGTTATCGGCAGAGGTGAGTGGAGAGACAGGAAGAGAGGTGGCCCGTCAATGTCCAGCCAAACAGCGCGCATACGACTATATATGAGAGAGACACAGAGAGGGCTGAAGTACCGGCGGCAAACGATGAAGTCTGAAGGACACCCCCCCCAAAAAAAAAAAAAAAAATCAAGCGGAAACGGCGTAATGCTGAGTCGCGCAACGATGAAGGTGACCGTAGTATATGATCACACGAACACACTGTGGCAGAACAAACGCGTGACGCAGCGAGAGTGGGGAAGAGGGAAAAAGAAGGCAGATATCGACAAGAGGAGAGGGTATGATGCATCAAAAGGGATAGGCTCGCGAGAAGTGGCGGCACGCATTGTAGGCGCTGAGGTGGGACAGCGGCTCATCTCTCGCAACACACACCCCTCCCCGGTTCTCGAAAAACATACAGCCGTAACAGCACAAGACGGTGGCCTTCATCTTTCGTACAGCTATGCATTTGCAGCAGTACACTGTCAGACGCAGTGTGGGCCACTCCCAGAGCAAAATGTGGACCTGAAGTAGACCTGCTTTGTACGCAAGGCAACATGCGAACAGATTTGTCCCACACGCCGTCATCATCGCATGCACCGACGGCATGGTGGCTTTGTCCATCTGGAGGGCGCGCACACACAGAGGCACCTCCACTGCCCCAATCCTCCAGTAACGTTGAAGGCGGAAACTCCAGCCAGCGAAAACCAGTAACGCGTGTGACCGCAGTGCGGCATCGGCTCGTTGATGTGTTACGGCAGTCAAAGTACTTGACCAGGAAGCAACTATGGGCGAAAGTGAGACAGAAGACCAGCCGAGTCTTCTCTCCCCCTTCCCAGTCACACATTAAGACGCGTCACGGAGAGGATGGGGCGGCAAAGTCAGAGACACAGACACAAACAAGCCCATTTACACACAACCGCGGGCCAAATAAAAATGCACTGCTGAACGCTTGCTTTTGGGGGAGTGCTTCGCACCAGCGTTGCACGGCTTGCATACCTACGAAAATACATGGCACAGGGACCGGGTCATGTAATTCACACGGCGCTGTGGCCCGTGCAGTCACACGCCCGTGTCGGTAGAGCAGGTGTGCACTTTACCGCCATACAAACGCGTTGAGGCGCGCCAATTCCTCTGTTGAGCGTCGGGGTTCAGGTGGGACAGCACTTTGTGGGCCCATCGCCCGCCCACCCCCATTCTGTGGCGTCAGGCAACCATCAGCACAGCACGAAAGGCATTGACAACAAGTACATGCACAGCAACGATTTACAGACCTCAAAACAAGAAGGGGGAGAGAGGTGAGTAAGAGCGGGAAAGGAGACGTGTGCTGAAACGTTTTGTGTAAGCGTGTGCATGCGTCGAGTTGCGTACTTCCGCAAGCAAGGAATCGTCCACGCTCTGGAGAATTAGCTGACCTCTCCAACGATGCTGACACTCTTTTCCTTGGTGCGAGGGATCGGATGCTTCCGCTGATCCTGCCTGCACCCCCTAACCCCCTGCTCTCAGGTCTAGCATGCGCTCGGCTATGCAAGTGTGCAGACGAAAGGGGGATTAGAGGTGGCAGAGCCGACAACACCGGTCCACATGCATTACACACATACACACAAACACACACCGCGCACCAACACTGTTTGGCCATGGCGAGGGCGGCACCGCTGATGTTTCCGATGCGTGTTCGTGTTTTCCTTTCATCTTTGTTTCCTTCTTTGGGGGTGGGCGCGAACAACAAAACAGAAACAACGGGGTGGCCGCGGTGTGCGTTGTGCCGCAGGTGCGCACCCCTGTGGCTGTGTCCGCATGCCCGTGTGCATCCGGGTACGTGTGTAGGTTCCTTCTGGCTCCACAAGCGATGTGCCGCTCTTCACTCCATCATAGCACACCTCCGCAGCAGTCCACTCAAAGCAAAGGCACACGAAGACACATACACACACACACACACAGATGAACAGGCGGGCAGGCGTGCGCAGCATAGCAGACAACCAGCAAGAGGCCAAAAATAACAGTGCAGCAGGGTCCACCCACCATCACCGCCTCCTGCTTACCTCTGCCTCCGTAGAGGCCATGAATCACGTACACATATACGCACTCTGGAAGAGTTCTTACGGACGCAAGGAACGAATGTACTTGATGTGCTGTGCGTCCGATTCCTTTGCCTTCTCAGCTCTCTCCGTCATTGCCACCATCCACTGCGACAGCTGCAGCACCTCTTGTTTGCAAAGGAGCTTGTCCTTGGTGTGAGTGAGACGGCTAGCAATGGGTGATCCCACAGGTAGCTCCATGGACCGCTGCCGGGCCGCTGCCACATCCGCGGCGGTCGGCAGCGGCATTGGAACGCTGTAGGCATGTAGATCGGCGGCCATCATCTCTGGGGTTACCTCGGGCATCTGCTGCTGTGCGTGGAAGGCCTCCTCCTCATGGCGCAAGGCGAGCTCCTCGCTTGAGGTAGTCAGCTCCTTATGGAGACGCTGCTCAAAGACTTTCTGCGCTGCCGCGTCCAGCGCCCCCTCCGCCTCCGTGAGCTCATCCCCCACGGTGTACACAAAGGGCACAACCACGAGTAGCGCGGAAGCGGAGGCGGCCGGCGAAGCGCGCAGCCCTTTCTGGGGTACTTTGCGTGCTCCGTTGTGGTGCGCGTCACGACCACGGCGCTGCTGAAACTTGTCGGGGCTGGCACGAACGACTACACGCGCATCACTGCATTTGAGCACCGCGCAAGGGCCGCGGGCCGCCTCGCAGTTCACTGGGGGGTTCACCACCTTCACCAAAGAGTATGGAGTGTCGGAGTCAATTGGGGCGGCCGTGACATGCGCATCAGTGGGAAAGGATAGGTCCGTGAGATGGCGCAGCATAGCCTCGATTCTGACCATGTCGTGCGGGTTGCGCACTTGCCGCTCCGGGGAACTGACGAACACATACTTTCCTTCCACCATGCCAGGCATCGGCTCCAGGGCCGCGATGGGAACAGAAAGGCGCACAATCTGCTCGATGCATTCGTACCGGGAGATGTTCACCGCACCCCGCTCCAGGCGGGGCCGCTTTGGGGTCCCGTTTGATGAGGCTGTCGTCGCTTTTCCAACATGAGCGGAGTCGCTGCCCTCATCGCCGATGTTGTCGTGTGTGCGCTCGACGACGCGATACAGCTGACACTCGATCACGACGTTCTTGGCAGACATCGGATCGAGATCCACTACGCGTACGACCTTGTCTGTAAGCACCTCTTCACCACCGACCTCGTCGCATGCGACAGGTTGAGACAAGTAATACACGCCATGTAGCATCAGCTTGGCGGCCGCGAATTCGGCGCTGTCCAGCGCTGCTCCATCGGCAGCGCCGTCGTCTTTGCCCTTAAACGTTAGCATGAGCGGCGCCGCTTGCGTGATGTTGCTTGTCAGGGCCTGAATCATGCGCAGCCCGCCATCCGTTACCAAGACATGCTTGCCACTAGGCAGCCGAACAAGATTGCGCACCTCGCTGCGGTCCATGACATCTACGTGGTTGCTGACAAACGTGCCGTACGCTCCCTCCATCTCCTGGAAAAAGGTCGGTGCATCCATGTCTACAAATTCGATGCCCGGAAAGTCGTCTTCTGCGAACAGCGGCGGCACACACTTCGTCACGTCAACAATCTCCACCCGGGTGCCGGGTCGAAACAGGCCCTGCGCTGCCGCCTTGCGTTGGTGGTAAAGCGACCGCTGCAGCTCTGCCTTGACCTTCTTTTTCTGGGACTCAACCCCAGTGAGAAGTTCGCCCAGAAGCGTCGCCCGCAGTTCGCGTTCGCGGCGCTTGCACGCAGCACAGATAAGTGTCCTGTGCGCCAACGAATGGCCTTGCTCCTGTGCTTCGAAGCACGACACTGTGAACAGGCCCAGGCACCGCGCACACTCGGTCTCGTACGAGACGGCACACGGTAGCGCGGCGTCGCCGCATACGCCTTTGAAGACATGACGCACCACCGTGTAAATGGGTTCCAGCGTTTCCTTGTTCATCCCCAGAAGCTTCTCGTGCGAGCATGCCAGCTGCACCTCGACCACCTCGAAGCAGTTGCAGGAAGCGCCGCACTCTAGTAGACACTTGTGACCGCAGGAGAGGGTGACACCACAAGCGTACGAGCACGTCAGGTGAGCTTCTTCTGGGTGGCATGTATGCGTGCACACGTGATCAGGACGCCGGCACGCGTACAGACTCAGGCAGAGGCGTTTGCAACAGGGCTCGATGCGCGCAAGACCGTACTCGAGCTGCCGCCGGTTCGGGTGCCTGCTGCAGCAGAGAGGGATCGTAGGACCCACAAGGGAGGGAAAGTACGCAGCAGCAGCCTCCATCGCCGCCTGCGTCGTTGTGATGGCATCGTAGGACACAACCGCGCGGACGTCCTCCAGTTTGGCGACAAACATTTTGTACCACTTCGCCTGCACCTGCGGCGCCATCCACCCCGCATCGGCACACAGCACAAACGCGTCCATCGCCGCCCCCATGGCCTCGGAAATCAGCAGCTCCTCACTTGCCGGAAGCGGAGCCGAAAGGCTCAAATTGCTCGGCAGCGCGTCCATCAAGTAGAGAACCGCCCGGTATCGATACTTGGTGTGGTCTCTCTTGTTCAGTGCAGGGAGTTCATGATGGGCTAAAATGATCGGACACTCCCGCATCTCCGCCTCACCGTTGTGCTGCTCAAACTCCTGCTGGCACATTGCCTTCCACGAGAACGGCACGAGAATCGCAATGTGCCGTGACTCTACCCCGTGGCCGTGCATCCACTGAATCAGGTGCATCATCTTGCGCATCCCCTTTGGTACACTGGCATCTCGAGTTATCTGCTGATGCGTCCACAGCCATAGCGGCGATTGCAAGCCCATCGAAAAAGCGCGCTGGCGCGCCTCTACACCAGCTTTGCCGTAGAAACTGCGTGTAATGAAGTCCTCTGCTTGAGATGCGAGAGGCGTAATGCCCTCGTACAGGCTAGAGCCGGTGCACGCGGTCATTGACGGAAACCGCTTGAATGCGCTTACGAACCTGCCCAGAGTGCAGATGAGCCGGCTTTGCTCACCGCCGAAAAGGAGTGATGCCAAAGGGTGATGTGCGTGCGTGCGTGCGTGCGTGGAGAAGGGAGGAGGGAGGAGGGAGGAGGGAGGAGGGGGGCCTGCAAAAACTGTGCCCCCTCGCGCAACAACAAGAACCACGCAGAGCACACAACCTCCTTTGTATTATTTTTCTCTTTCTTAGCTGTTGCGAGGGCGTTGACCAAAAGAGGTGTTGCGGCGGCAGCAGCGCCGGCGCACGACACGCACGTGTCGACGGAAAACAAAACGTATCCACAACGAAGAGGAAGACATTGGCGGAGAGCGTGTAGTCGCATGCAAGAGAGAACGGGAAGAGAAGCATAACTGTTGTGGGTCAGAGCCTTCCACGTGAGGCCTACGCCGCCCAAGGGGCGTACCGGGGAGAGACGGTGGCCATACACACAGGCACGCGTGCATGCCTGTTCAACCTTCCGTCGCGCCCTCGAGCTACCCGACAGCCAGTCACCATCGCTGCGATGGCGTGGAAGCCGTCTAGAAAGACCCGAACGCCTAGCGCAATGCGTAGTGTGTCTGCCTCTTCCAAGACATCGCCACAAACACTTCCCGTTTGTGTGTTGTGGCAGTGAGGAGGAGAGAGAGACAAGCACGCGCACCTGCGACAGCCCCCTTGTTCGTTCTACGCCTTCATTGCTATAAATACTGACGGCCTCTGTTGCGTGCCACGGCACTCGAGAACCGCGATACGGCTTCGTCTCTGCTCTCTTCCGCTACTCTGCGGTGATGCAAGCGAGAGCCTCGGTGTGAAGCCACTGCCAAAAGCGGGGCGATCTCTGAACTCTAGGGCACACACGCACACACATTAAAGCAAAGAAAGGAAGCGTCCTTTGCGGCTGCTAAGAAGTCCCTACACACTACAGCTGAGAAAGTCATGGATGCGAGCTCAAAGAGATGAGCGAGCAGGAAGAGTGCCCCATCACAGCTACACATGCGCACACCACCATGCCTTCTGTCCACACTCATGTGAAATCCGCGAACAGGAACGGAAGAACTCCAAAGTGAAAGCCAGAAGGAAAGCGGCGGTCATGCGCACGGAAACACAGAGTATGCGCACAGGAGCAATGAGTCTGCTTGGCACACGTCGTGTGAGCGAAGCAGGATTCAGTAAATGGCAGAGGGAATAAAACACAGATAAGCACGATGGTACCAAGACACGCGCGTGCACCCGCCCACACACACGCGCACGCTTTTCCGTTTCACCAAAGTGGCCCCAGAGCATGAAGGGATCACAAGTGGGCCATAAAGCAAGCGAAAGAGCGAAAAAGATATGTGCACCCCGCCCATCACAGCAAGACGACTCTCACCTTCAATTGCGTCGAATATTTGTGCTACTTGGCTGTCTTTCTTACCCCCCCCCTCCCTCTCTTTCACGGAGGCAGCAGCATCCTCCGATGTGCCAAGAATGGAGTCGGAGATGAGCACGCGGTGGGGGTAGGGCATCGTTTCTAAACAGACCGCAATGAGAAGCGTGCTCTGGCAGCTACGCGAGCAGTAAAAGAGCAACGTCCATGCCTGGCAGTCCATCGAATTTCAGTGAGGACGCCGTCTTAGCCTTCGTGAACAGTCGCAGCCGGCTTGATATGTTCACTCCACGCCACAGTGGCGAAGGGGGACTGGCCACTGAAGTGCGACTTGGCCTGCTGCGTCTCCCTCGAGCGGTCCCGCATGGGCGCGAAGGGGGCACTGTCTTTCAGCGGTTCCTCAGCGCTTTCGAGGTGTCGGAGCCGCTGTGAGCAGCTCTCACTCTCCTCGCGCACAATGCCCTGCACCTGTTGTAGTTTCTGCAGTACACCCTGCACGTAACTCTCGGCGAGTCCCGCACGCTCCCACAGGTCCTCCAGGTGCTGCGTCTTGAACGCCAGAGCACTTCGCAGGCGCACCACCTCAGCCTGAAGTGCTGGTAGATCCTGTTCCATTGTTTTGCGCTCAAGAGGCGTTTCCAGCAACGAACCAGGGCCCCTGGACAATGGAGAAAGGACTGTCGTCAGCGCTGCTTCTGATGGTTTCGGCAGCACGCCGTCAGTAAGCCCTTGAGTGGTGCCTTGCATCTCAAGTATTTTCCTCAGTCGCTGGTTATCATCGTGTAGCCGTTCTATGCGGTCCAAGTCCCTCTGTCTCATCTCTTTTTGGCACGCATGCAAGTCACGAACGTCCATAGCAGACCGCAACATTTGTCGTCTATCGCGTTGCAGCTTCTCGCGCAGCTCCGCATTCTCTTCCTGTAGCGACCGCACGATGGCCTCCAGCTCCTCCACCGATCGCGATGGCCTCTCTGCACTCTGTTGACTGGCAACCGCTCCAGCCGAAACCGCACTGTCGCGCCCTGCAAGGACGTCGATGTCGGCAGCTGTCAAAGGCACGACTGTCTGGATAGCGCTCGCTGGAGAAGAAGCGCGAGCACCGCTGCCGACCACAGTGCGCATCTCCTCTGGTGTCAGAGTGTAGCCCTCAGTGCTCACCTCGCACCGAGGGCACAGCGACATCGTCGTCAGCCGCTCGCAGGCATTGCATCGATAGAGGCTGCTCATGATGAGAGCACGCGAGTAAAGGAGGATGTGACAACCATAAACTCAATCATGGAGGCATCTAATTCGCCACACACAGAGAGCGCCCCTCGCAGGTGGGGGCGTATATGGCAACCAGAGAAGTTCACGCACAACAAATATCCGAGAGATGACCTCGAAGCAGTGCTGCCTTTGATGGAAAGGCAAGAAGAAACAGATGTGCAGGGAAGACGAAAGCAAGGTAGATGTGTCGGGCTCCTCGCTCGGGGCGATCAGACCACGTTGATGGAAAAGGCTGCAGGAACGAAAAAAAAAAGAAAAAAAAAGGGCGGAGATGAGCTTGTGCAGTGTGGACGTGCAAGAGCAATAACATCAACTAGCGACAAAGAATATGGGCGTACACGTGCGTCTGTGTGTGCGCCTGTCAGCTGCCCATACGTATCGTTGTCGTTGTGGCGAAGCACCAAAGGGAGTGGGTGGGTGACAGGAGGCCGCAAACGAGAGCAGGGCGTAGAGAGACCCAGAAACCAGACGAAGCGCTGATACTTAGGCGGTGGAGATGTGGACAAGGAAGACAGCAGCACACTGACCCAGATGAAGCATCTGGGCGTGGAGTGGCCTGTGTGGTGAGGCGATGAGTGGTGCACAGAAACCCTTTGACCTTCTTGCTACTACCCTCCACCCTCCCTGCCGGTCGACACACTCGGCAAACTCTGCAGCGAGCCCCTTACCCGTTCTTTTGTTCCGCTTTCATCTACTCTCTTCATTCGAATGCCTGCAATGTCCTATATGCGTGCGTGTGGAGACAGTGGCAGTTGTCGCCCTGTCGTACAGGGTGATCGAGTGTGGCATATACAAGGAGCTAGAAAAAAAAAAAAAACAAAGAAGAACCGTGTGCGTGTCTCCCCATCATGTCAGCAGTCTAGGAAACAACCACGCATGTCACGCCTCAGTTGAGCACCCCTCTCCACCCACCCCACTCCCTCAGCGCCTTACCCACCCTCGCATCTCTCCCGCTCACGAGCTAATGAAGGAGTAGATCAAGCAGTAGACAGCAAAGACTACCATGAGCACCTGATAGACAGTACGGATGCGGCCATCCATGCGGTACGTGTCGAGTTCCTTCCAAATAGTGGTCGCGTCAATGAGCAGAGACCGGCGCTGTGCCACGTACACGTTGTATGCGACCTCTACGCCGCCACCGAGTAGAAACATCCACCAGCCAGTGAAAACGCTTTGCAGAGAAGCGAAGCACCGCACAGAAACCCCGGCAACGATGAGAGGGTTGACCATGTGCTCTAACTCTAGTGCGTTGTTCATAGAATCCGCGTACTCCTCAAGCAAGGCGAGGTGCATCACGCACAGCGCCATTGCACCGGACTGGAGGATAAAAGCGAGTACCCACGATACGATGACGCTCATAAAGTGGCCACACAGAACCATCAGAAATGTAGAATGTAGCACCACAAACAGCATGGCCCACTTTCGTTCTCTACCTGTGTGGTGGTGACGGTTGGTGATGAGCACTGGAATCCACTGAAACTGAAGCTGAAAAGCTTCCGTAAGACGCCTTGTGCTGCGCATTGGTTGTGGAGCGTCACAGCCCACTGCTCGTTTTGCTCCTACCAGAAATGGTTGGGGAACATCAGCGAAGAATTAAAAACGCGTCGAAGATGCGCTAGGCATTCGCCTGCGCACTGCCCTGTGCTCGTGCGCGCGGGCACATGATGATAAAGTACAAGAGAAACGACGGCACAGAAGAAATTCGAGAGCATACAGGTCGAGAGCGGCACGAAATAGAGACAAACGGAGCCAACGAAGGGTTGAGCACGTCATACAGGCGAGAACGCAAAAAAAAAAAACACAAAAAAGCCCATGAGGGCCTCTTTACACGAGAGGTATGATGATGGCCCGCTGAGGTACAGTCATCCATCTCGCGCCGCACCGCATGCGATTTGGTCTACCTAGAAGACCTTTTTTTTTTTTTTTTGAGAGTGCCCTCGGCGTGCATATCGTTAGTTCTAGAAAGTTCATCGCGTGCCCTGAAGTGCACCGCGTCAAAGGCACACGACGCCCTCGCCTTGGATTCTTGTCGGCAATCAACGGGCGAGAGGTACGTGCCGTATAAGCTGGCATGCCTGTGCGCATTGGTTTTTAATACCGGGTGTTACAGGTGTCCACAACACGAGGACGTACAAACACATTACATACACCGAACAAGTCAGGCGCCAACTTGACAAAAGCGAAGAAAGCGAGGGAAAGAGATACAACGCCTTTTATTATTCGGCTCGCCAACAACAAAATCACGCAGAGCCATGTGACGCAATCCTTCAGCAGTCCACTACCGCGCGCGTAAGTGGCCCACGCGATGCCCACCTTCCTCCGCCGAAGCTCCTTTGTTCCTTCCACTCATTTCTAGGCGGTCCACATCTAAAGCCACGTGCGCTGCCGACGCTCGTGGTATCACCCTCTCAGCTAAGTGCACCCCCATCCACGTCACACGCGCTCGGGCACACGAAGGCGCCTTGAAGGACGCCGCTCCCCAGCGCATCCCTTGCCTCGGCATGCGCCTTCGCTTGTTGGTCTTTTTGAATGGCGAACCCCCAGGCGTGCGCAGGAATGCGACGTTAGAAAACGAGAGGGAGATAGCACACGCAAAATAAGAAAAGCATTTACATGTCTCCCCAGCATCCTCAGCGTCGTCAACGCATATGTGTCTCTGAGAAGTTGCGGTGGCACCTTAGTCGCTATAATTCGTGACTATAGAGAACACCATGGACACCATCAGCACAATGATCATAACCACATCAACCCCGATGAAGACAAAGCCTTCCCGCTCGTAATGTGACACCTCGCGCCATAGGTTCACGGCGTCTACGTACAGTTTCCCCTGTCGTACACGAAAGAGCGTTACGATAAGCACCGTGGCAAAAAAGAAGGAGCACACAATACTGCGCAGGAAGATCGCCTGGATGAGCTGCACCGCACGCAGAGCGATGTACGCATCGAGCAATGGGTTGCAGGCCCGCTCACACTCCATGGAGCTCATGCTCTTGTCACTGTAGTCATTGATGTTGAAGGCGTATATCATAATCAAGATGGTCATGACAACCTGCAGAACTGTTGCGGCAATCCAACCGCTGATGAAGTGGAGAAGATTCCCGCCGAACGCGATAGCGCTGAGAATGTATACAAACAAAAACATGTAGGCTCTCTTGCGGTCGGTCGCGGAGTGCTGCGAAGGGTGGCGGAGGGTGTGCAGCACCTCCTTCTGGCTCTCGATTAAGCGCATTGTGGAGGCCTGCCACCAATTCCTCACGTTGAAGTGAAGAAGAGTAGAAAGAAAGAGAATAAGGAGAGAGAAACACAAAGAGAGAGAGCGAGCTCTACTTTGTGCGCAGGAATGGCACGAAAAAAAAGTGATGAAGACCCAACAAAGTACACAGAAGCGCACGTGGCACGTCAGACTTCAGCTCGGAAGCAGGCGGGGAGGCAAGAAGGCAATGAAGACGTCGTGATCAACAAACACAGATTAAATGCCCGGATCACGCGCAGCGGAAGCGTGGAAGACAGCAGTGGTGCAGAGAAGAAGGTCCTCGCACACAGACCGATGAGCACAAATTCAGTGAAGCTCACTCGAGGGGGAGAGGGAGCAGGTGCTGCTACTGTTGCTGCTGCAGAGGAAGAGTGAGACAGTCAGTGGGGGGGGGGGGAGGAGCGTCGATCCATCCACGGTACAGAAATGGCACGTTGAGACCTGCGGATATACACAGAGAGAGAGAAACCCCGGATGCGGTGCATTAAACGAGCGCTGGGGAACTGTGCTTGGCACACACACACACAGACATGCACTGGGTTCTCGTATCGCTCGTCCTGGCCGCTGGTAGTTCAAAGAACAAAGCTGACTGCGTCCTCTCGCCTTTATCAAGGTGTGGACCTGTGGGAGTCGAATGCACGTCTACTTGCGTATTGGTGCCTTCAGAGTGTGCCGCGAGGGGGGATGCACTCGTGTAAGTGAGCTTGTGGAGCTACTCTGTGAACGGAGGAAAGAGAAAGGGAGACCTATGCATGCGCGTACGCCATAGAGCAGGGTAGTGCGCCGTCGTAGAGGTCATGATCGGCATGCGCACCGTAAGAGCATCACGTGTGCGGGTGCACATCAACAGAAATGCCAACAGTGCAGCAGCAGTGACGCAGGGTGTGAGGAGATGCAAAGCGCGTGTATGGTGGCGCGCCACACCGATCACAAGAAAATTGAGAGAGGAGAAACAGACGGCAGAGAAAATGAGGACGAACATCAGCAAAGGTGCGGGAAGGTGTGTGGGGTGGAGGGGGTGACAGGTGGCGCACCGTCCTTCGTGGTGTTCGGTACAGAGACAGGAGTGCCTATGTGGTCTCTTGTTCAACTGTTGAGAGAATGAAGCAAAGACATTACAGGGTGATGGTGGTGTCCGTATCGCACAGGGGCACTGACTCTGGTCTTATCCTTCATTATAGAAAGGTACCACATATCTCCAGCAGCACGAGATCCCCTCTGCCCTTGCAAGACTATGCCGGCGCTCGGTAACCGCAGACGAGCCAGCAATCACAGCCACGGAGACCAGAAGCGTCGCACGGTACCTTTTTTTTTTTCGGATCTTTCATGTGTGTAGCACGAGTCTCTGCTTGCTGTCGCTGGTAAGGGGAGAAGACGGCAACGGTGTGCGCAATCGCTTGGCGCACCGCACTTGTCTACGAGGACGTCCACTTCTTCCCCAGTGCAGCGACAATGTCTGGCGTCTCCTCAGTCTGCTGCAGTCATGTCTGTCCCTCCTTCAGTGATGCGTACGCCTCCACTACAGATCCGTGAAAAGCCCACCATGTTATACTCCGTGCTGCGGTGGCGGCTAGCTGCAGTCTCGGGTTCACCGCGATAGCAACTGGCACATCGCTGTCCTTCGACTGTAACTCATACAGAAGTCGTCCCTTTCCGGTGGAGGCAGCCGACTTCGACGCGCACCCGGCGTAGACGAGCAGATGCCGGCCTCCGGTCATAGATGACGTGAGCTGCAGAATGGGCGAGGTTGCCTGATAAGGGAAGACGTGCTGTGCGCCGATGGCGTCGGCAGAGCCGAGAAAGTGCCGCCTGGCGTCTCCGTGATAATAGTTCGCCACCACCTCGCTGCGCTTCCAGTCGTACACTACGACCTCGCCACTCGACGACGTTAGCAGCAGGCGGCTCGTATCGGCGTTAAACTCAAGCCCTTTGCATCTCGTCAGCGACGCTGATGTGGTAAAGACATGTCTATTCTCAAGCACGACCAGCGGTCTCCTAAACAGGTTGCGTCGATCGAAGACAGCGACGCGGTGGTCGTCACCGATGGCGATCCGATGGCCATCCTGACTAAACTGCACACAGGCTCTACTGCCTACAAGGGACCGCTCCGGTGTGGCGGCAATGCAGCCGGAAATGAGAGGGTGAAAGAGAGCTAGCCGGCCCTTGGCCACCACCACCGCGCCGATCACGTCGGTTGCTGGGCATTGGGCAATGGTGGAGTACACTGGCGTGTTCGCCACTGGCAGCATCTCCGACTCGGCGTCGTTGATGTACGCCATCTCGCCGAAGAACTGCGACGTCTCCGTGTTCAGGAGGTGCAGGTGGCCATCCAGGTGAAACCGCGGCGCGACGCACACGACGCTGCTGGAGTGGGTGTAACGGACGTTGTGCACGCCAAACGCATCACAGACGATCACGTCCGTATTCGTCATGTTACCCACGTCGATGAGTCGAACAGCGTCGTCCGTGTGCGCCGACACGAAGTGAAGACCGTCGAAGGAAAAACTCATTGCGGTGGGCCGCGGCTCGTTGATGCCCGTGTAAAACATGGACGCCACCTCTATCGGTACCCCGTCCCCAGCAGCTGAGCCACAGGCCCCACCGCTCGAGGTGAGGGGAGGGCTTGGGGCGGGGGAGCTGTTCATCTATGATGCTGTGCAATTGATGACACCTGTATTGTTTTGCTTCGTTGTTTGTGCAACGGCCGATGCACAGATGCGCCCTCTCCCTCACACTTGCGCGACCCTGTGTGTGGGTGCGTGACTGGGAGTGCGCGTGAGTGAAAAGGCGGCGTTTTGTGTGGGTGATGGGTAGCCCTCACCTGGATCTACTCCGCTGCTTCCTTATGTCGGTGATCTATGGACGCTGCGCGCGTAGATGTTGGTGTGAGTATGTGCAGGGTTGAACTCCTGCCCACATTTAACGATGCGCTGGGCACGCATGCAGCCACCTCAACAGTAGTGCAGAAGAACGCAGGACAACGGAACACAGACGTGGAGAAGTGAAGCGCAGGCCAAGCACGGCAAAGTCGTGGTGCCGCTTTTTGACCCATGAGAAGTACGCGGCAGTGCTGCAGCTCACTATCCATCCTCTCACATATACATAGACGGCGCACGCGTCCTGCCCTGCCCCATCGTCCTCTTCTCCAGCCATGATTGGTGGCGTACACGCGTAAACGTGTGCAAAAGGTTTGTTGCGTGTGGGTGTGCGTCACCATGGCGATGTCCTGAGCACACCTCAGAGAGAGGCATTAGCAGATGCAGCTGTGCAGGGCGCGCACAGAAAGAGAAACGAAGAGAGCGCAGTAGCGCACGTCGATACCCCCACCCCTCATTTTCTTATGTATGTCGTATGCTAGCCATTGATTAGACGATTACCTCTCTCTCCTTCAGCGCCTCGTTGAACGTCCCCCAGGAATGTGCAGCCGAAAGGTAGTGGACGGCAGCCAAAGGGCTCACACAAACTCACGCCGAGCATGACCTTCCGCACGGATCCTCTTCCTCCCCCTCCTCGGATAACGGAAGTCCAAGGTGCACCAGTGTGAGTGGGTAGAGTGTCACCTTCTTCGCATCCATCAGCATCGACTGTAGAGCAGACGCCGCAGGCTTCGGTGCCGTCGTCACCGTCACGGCCTCCGTCCGGGAGACGTGTTGGTGAATCTCGAGCGCCATGCGCGTCAGTCGGTTCTCCGCATCGGCAACGTTCATCCAGTATGCAATCAGAGGGTCCAGATATATGGCGGACAACAGGTGTTTGTGCTCCGCGTGAGACAGGATGATGCGAACGCGCAACAGGGCACGGATAGTGTAGTTACGCCCTAGCAGTAGCCGTGTGCCCACCACCGCCCACACCCGCTGCAGCAGGGAACAGTGTCGGTGCAGCGGGTACACCAGTGCGCGGCGCGCAAACGCGACGCATGCGTCGTAGAGTGTGTCGGCCGGGTCCAGGTAGGAGAGAGCGGGGCTCAGCTGCGTGAGGTTCCACAGGGACTCGCTGCAGCCGGCGCCCTCTGTGACGAGGTCGTCGTAGGCCTCGCTAAAGAGGAGGTCGGCAGTCAGCGCCTCCACCTCTGCCGGTGAAGGGGGAAAAAGGAGACGCGGCAGCTTGAGGCGCATTAGCACCTCTGTCTCCTCTCGAGTGAACTTCAGAGACGGGCGTACTCGAGGAATCGCCAGCCGCGTGCGTGGGCCAGGCGGCAGGACAGTATTGGCGACCGCTTGAGAACACACAGAGGTAGCTGCTGCGCCCGCGGTCGTCTCTGATACTGTCACCTCTCGTCCATCGTCCACAGAAGTGTACAACTCCTCAATGAGCGGCTTCTTGAAATCGGCCACGTTGCCACTCCACACGGTGACCGGTCGCGCATCGTCGCCTCCAAGCAGCGTCGTCTCCTCCTCCTCCAGCGGATCTGCGCTGCCCGCACACGACTCAGGAATACTCGCAAACACCACCGGCAGCGACGCCTGCTCCCCTCTCGACCCGCTAGCTTTGCCACGCAAAGCATTTTCGAAGTCCCTCATGTGGGCAGGAACGTACCGCAGAACCTGCGCCACCTCCCCTTCAGCGTCCTCAAACGCGAAAAGCAGCGCGTCCAGGTCAAAATCGCTCCTCTCAGCCGCGAGGCGCAACTGCCGGCGCTCCTCGCGCGTGATGCACTCTGGATTACCACGAAGACTCACCACCTCGCGCACGACATCGGCATCGAGCTTCTTGAAGAGCCCGCTAAATGCGTTTGCGAAGCCGTAGCTACACTGGTCGGCTGGCACCAGGCTCTCACTCTGGTCTTCAGTTGCACCCGCTGAGGTGGCATCTGGCAAGGATTGTACATACTCGGTCTCCTCCAGCTCATCACCTGCGCCAGCGGCTGCGTCGCTCGAGTGGGAGCCGCCGAGAACCTGAATAAGCGAAGCGCGCTGCTTCTCTGTAGCGATGAGATAGGAGGGATTGTCGAGTTTTGTGAAGACCTCTGTAGAGTTTGCTTTTGGCAAGTACACCGTGAGCACATTCGCCTCCAAGTCGTATGTAGCCCGTTCTCCCTTGCCCTCCTGCAGGCATTGGTCAAAACGCAGGCGCAGGTAGTAGGGGGAGCAGTAGAAAGTGAACTGCGTCTCGTGGATGTCAAACACGGCGTTCATCACCTTGCAGACAGCCGAGAGGAAGAGGCGGACAACGACAAAGCCAACCTCCTGGCTGCATTCGAACACAGGTGTGAGCATCTGCAGGTAGAGCGGAAACTTTTGGCTCACAAAAAAAAAAAAAAAACAAAGCAGGCTGAGCCGTGAAGAGAGTGCACCCACGCCCAATTCTGTGTTTTCTTCGAAGGTGGAGACGTTCGTGCTCAAGAAGTCGACACATCAGATGGTTGTAGGGGGAGCATGTTCTGTGGCTGGGTCGCGAAGAGAAGGGAAAAGGGGGTACGAGCAGAGGGAGCGGAAAGGAAGTGGGCAGACGCCAAGAGACAGAAGGCAGTGAAGCCAAAAGGACACGAACAGCCCTCCGCAGTGTCTCGGGGGTGCTCGTGTCAGGCGTAGTACTTTTGTGTGCGCAGGGGTTGGTGAGCCACTCCCAGCGCCCCGCGTGAGCGCCCGCCCAGCACTAGAGTATGTTGCCCCTTTGCGGCAGTGATGTTTGTTAAACGCGACCAGGCACTTCTTTGGGTCGATGGTTCCGTAGACGTCCGTAGAGACCCGCGTCATTGTGGCGTCACCATCACCGTACCATTCGCATTGCAGTGCTTCGCTGGGCAGCGAAGCTGTAAAGAGGGCAAGTGCACCGGCATGTCGCCGTCCCCACCCACCCACACACACACACATACAAAGGATGGCAAGCGCATTCATATCATCCTTGTCTCTGCCCCCTACAGCAATCATGCAGCGCAGCGCTGCAGCAATGCAATTTCCTGTTCAACAGCTGGGTTGCTGTTGTCTTTCGAAAAATGCACAGCGGCCTTGAAGTCCGCCAGCGCCGCGTCGCGGTCGTTAAGTGCCTTGCTTGCCAGCCCTCGCCTGTAGAGCACCTTCACCTTGAGGTCATCTGGGAGCGCTATTGCGGCGTCCTGCAGCAGCATCGTCGCCACCGCACGCGCTGAATCGTACTCGTGCATGCGGATGCACACCATCACCACATTTGCGCGAACGATCTGCTCTGTCGCGACAGCGTCTGTGTCGGCAGCACCAAGGGCAGACGTAACCTCGAGGCAATCCTGATAACCACGCAGCGCATCCTCGTAGCGGCCTTCCCGGAAGGCAATATTAGCATTCTGCTTCAAGACGTTCAGCAGTTGTAGCGCCTTGGCTTTGTCCGCTTCTGGGTACGGTGCCTCCACAGGGACCGAGATGGGTGCCTGAGGTAGGGGTGGTGACGCTTGCGCACCACTTGCGGCAGCAGGGGGCTTCACAGGGGAGCTGGGCGCATGCACTTTTCTATTTGGACTGCCGGCACGTTTCTGGCGCACCTGCTTGTAGAGAATGTAGCTGCAAACGCCCAGCAAGCCGCCAATCGCCACCGTTAGACAGGCCACCTGTGTATGGCGTGTGGTCATCGTCTCCGCTTTTTTACTTTTAGACGGCGTGCTCAGTGGTCTTCACGTCCCTGCGTGTGCACTGTGTTGTCGCGGATGTACCTGTGAGAAAAAATGCGAGGGAGGGGGGATGGGTGGTGGGGGGTGGAAGGCGTGCACAGCAACGCTGACGATGACCAGCCAGAAAAGAAAAGAGAGAACGCGGTCCACATAGTAGGAGAAGGGCGCCCACAGGACGGCATGGGCACACGGTCGAGAAGCACCAGCTCTCCTTTTTCGTCCTCTCAGTAGAGCATCGCCTCACGATGAAGTCCATGGTCGACAGCTGGCTCGGCACACACGCGCACACGCATACACCGACACCAACTGCCGTCCAGTCCTTTCATAGTTGAGGCTGGCGCACAGAAAAGCCACACGGCAATTCATGACCTCCATGCAAAATGCGAAGTAAGGGGCTCGAGCCCAAGGCTTCCGTGCCGACAGAGCGCACGAAGCGCCAGCACACATACGGCCCCTCTTCGTCCTCACCCCCTCGAAGCTGAAAGGAGACGCGAACGGTGGCGAGAAACCTCCACTATCATGTCTTCTTGTTCAATTGAAGGTATGTCTGCTTGATATCTGCTTCAAGGAAACGCTGGCGACCTACTTTTCGTAGGCTCGCAGCCCTTCTTCACACGCACAGATGCGATCAGGAAAATGTCATCACAACATCGAAGGCCTCCGCCCGCACGCACAACGAGAGACACGCAAACAAAGGAAGACGTGCTCGCAACGCCAAGAAAAACACAGGATAGCCCTTCACTGCAGGAAACGCCGCACAGAACAAGAGGAAGACGACACGCAGGAGCGGTCCACGCACGCAACACGGCACGCCAACGGGGATAATAGGAGGTGTTCTATGCATTCTAATGTCAAAGGAGTAGGGAGAACCGAAAAGGAAGAGATAAGGAAGAGTGCCGAAAAACAGCTAGAGAGGGGAGGCGCGGTGGTCCTTGTGGGTGCCGTGACATGAGAAACCAATGCCGCATGCTGGAGCACCACGATACGGCGAGAGAGAGGGAAGATTAATGAGAGAGTGTGCAAGGGGTCGTAAGGGAAGCGAGCGATGAGCTTCATTCGCCGTGAGCAGAGCCAACCCGCTACAGAAACAGGGAGCAGTCTTATACAGGGAGGAAGGAGGAGAGGGTGGGATCCGCAGTGGGGGAACGGAAGAAACAAGAAGGCGTTGGTGTGCGCTGCAATTGGCAGGCCTGAGCAGTTTATGTGGAAGAAAACCATATTACCTCTTCCTTTTCAAGCTTTCCGGTCGTCTACCGGCCCACCCACCCCCTGTGCCACCGCGTTTTTGGCCGACCTCCCCCACTGACGCGTCCATGCGACCGCGCCTCTTCTGGCTCTCGCTCGGTGGTGGGCTATTCTCCTTACGTTCGAGGGCGCTTGAAGAGCAGCACGTGGGGCTCCGGCTTGTGAATCATGTAGTGCACCCACCCTTGCGATTGCTGCACGCCCAGTTGCCGCCACTCCATCTCACTCATGAGGCGACTGGTGGGGACGAGGCGGGCAAGGTCCTTTGGGAGAATCACGTGACGGTACTCGAACACGTCATCGTAGTACTTGTCACTGTACAGAATCTTGCACTGCAGTTTCTTAATAATGATGAGTGCTTCGCGCTGCCCGTTCGCGTCCAGGGAGAAGAAATCCTGCGCCGGTTTCGCTGGCATAATGAGCTGCAGGTCAAGGAACGGAAACAAGAAAGACAAGAGAAAAGAGTTTGATTCAGCGCACACACTTCTGTGTGTGTGTGTGTGTGTGTGTGTGTGTGTGTGTGTGTGTGTTGGAAAAGATGCGCCTTAGCGAGCGCACGCAGGTCGTCACTCTCGGTGCGTATAAACGAAGGAACGGGGAGGCAAAGGTGTGCTGCGGGCAGTGCAAGCCACACTCGAACGCACAGAGAGACAGGCGGGGGAGCAAAATGGCGCGGGTGAGTGTATGCGCAGCAAAGGTGGTGCTGCGACAAGGTTGAACACCAAAGATAAAAAAAAAGGAAAACAAGGGCTTCTGAAGGCCTGGCAGCAACGAAAAAGCACGGCAAGCCGAGAAGCGGGAAGGAAATCAAAGTTGGCAGCGGAACGATTCGACGCACCAACGTGTAGAAACATGTGCAGCAGGGAATAGAAACGAAAGTGAGGAAGGGGGAACCGCAGCGTGTGGGCACACGTGCGTGTGCGATTGGCACAAAGGCATTGTACGAACATGTCGTGATTCATGGTTGGTCAGAGAGACGAAGGGTGTGGCGAAAAAGCAAGGAAGTGCGGCAGCTCATTCGAAAAGGCGAGAGATACGCAATACAGCCAGCGAAGCCGAAGTGTATTCGACATCTGCAACGCGTTTGTGTCGCAGTGGGGCTCCCACAGTAAAGTAAGGTATCGGGCCACCTAAGGAGGCTTCTACGAGACGAGAGAGCGCGCAGCAAACCAAGTCGCGAATGCGGATGCGAACAAAGCTAAAAGGGAGGTGTCCGCAGGTACTTGACAGCAAATAGCAGCTGTATTCTTGGGGATGTGTGGGTACGGACCATCACCCACACCCGAGATGAGGTGCCCACCAGATCCAGGCATCCGCCCGCACACACGCGCTCGCTCGCCAGCAAGGTGCGCTTCGCCATCATCACTCTGTGTATTCGTTTCTTGTCTTTACTTCTCTGCTCAGCGTCACGGCGAACCGGTCGGAAAGAGAGAACACATGGAAAGGGAAAGTTGAACGGAAGATCGACGGCACTGACAGGCACGCACCGACGAGATGCGAGAAGCACATAGTGGGCTGAGTCACAGAGTTGGGAAGGGAGGAAGGGATAACAGCAGCGAGCTGCTCCGACCACCACCACCACCACCACCACCACCGAGGCACGCACAGGACATCCCCATGCAGCAGAACGCCGTTCGATTCTCCGGGGTAAATCCCCGGTAGTCGCCTCTTTCACATGCCGTCTCCCACGCCCTCACCTGCCAATACGCACGCGTCAGCTTCAGAAGAAAGCGAGGCTGTGAAGCGCAACGGGAAAAGCGGGGAGGAGCAAAGTGAAAAAATAGAACAAACACGACGGGAGCCCTGGTGTTACGCTCTTCTATAAGGTGGAGGTGTGCAGAACGCGTGTGAGTCAGGAAAAGGGTGAAGGAGGGAGAAGGGAAGAAGGGAACGCATGGTCGATGGGTATAGCGCCACAACGCGCCACAACCGCTCTCCAACACCTTTGCTAACGTTGTGGGACCCTGCTTGAAGCACGAACACCGAGCAACCAATGTTCACGTGCGCAGGCAGAGCTCAGCGTATTTACGGTACCCCTCACGTCATCTCGCCTCAGTCCCTCCTACTCGTCAAAACTCGCCATTCTCGCGTCGGCTGCAGTTCTATGGGAGAGAAAAGGGAGCGCGAAAAGCGCGGATCACCCAACGCAGCGATCTACTTGGCAGATTTTTTCTTGGTCGTCTTCGACGCCGAGCGCTTCGGCGTCTTCTTCTTCTTCACCACCTTCCTGATCTTGCGTGCCGCGCTCTTGGGGACCTTCACTGTCCCGTTCTTCTTCAACTCGGCCCACAGCTGGGCCACCTTCCGCTGACGCTGCCTCATCGGCAAGTGCATGAAGCGTGGGGCGTACTCCTTCTGGAAGCGGTTGTACGCGTCGAGAGCAGGGTACGTTACACGGCGCGCACGCTCCTCGAACACCTTCCGCTCTGGGGTGGAGAGTTTCTTGTACATCTGTGCGCACTTCTTTGTAGGGTTCTTGATGCCCTTCAGCATGCCGCTCTCACCCAAGTGCTTCTGGAAGAGTGAGAAGGGACTCACCCGATGAAGCGTGAAGCTACGACGCAGCATGGCGGAAGATGCACCTACGACTACAATTGTGCGGCTGTATGGAGAAAGAAGAAGACCGCGATGCGGCAGAGGGGGAGAAGAGGTCAGTGCAGTGGTGGGTACGTGTGCCTACGTGCAGACGACTGTGTGTCTGAGAGTTGCACTTACCGTCGCGATAGGCTACGCCGTATGTTGTGTATATGTATAGATACGTCTATGATGTACGCTCTCTTGCGCGTGCGCTTTTCGAAGGTTGTACGTGGATAATAATGATGATCTCTTGCTCCTGCTGGTCGGCAGGAAGCAGTGAGGTGTGGCGTTAGGGATGTGTGTGTGTGTGTGTGTGTGTGTGTGTGTGTCGTGTGTGTCGTGTTCGCGAGACAACACTGCCTTGTCGTTGTGTGGCGATGGCTTGCTCTCCTTTCGATCGCGCTAAGCCGTCACTACAGTCCGATCAAGTACGGGCGGGAGGGCGAAAGGACAGTACTGTTGGCAAATCTAAACAAGCGGGAGCCCCGAGCGTGCCGGCAGGCGGAGGTGTTCAAGCTGTGGACGACAGACGAAAAGGCGCGAGTGAAAGGAGTACACAAGGAAAGGGAGGCGAACATTATCAGGAAAAGAGGTCGGCGGGCAGTTTCCAAGTACGCGCGGTCCGAGTACGCACACCCGTACCGCGTGGCACCCCGGCAGCGGCACGCAAGCATTCGGTGAAGGTGCGTACTCTTCCACTAAGCTGCAAGATACGCACTCGGAGAAAACAGAGGAGGTGTGGTCGTGTTTGGCACGCACAGACACAGTTGTATGAGTGGGCTCAGGCGTTTTCGATCCCACCATGAGCAGACGCATATTGATAAATGTGGGTAACGTAGACAGGACGTGCAGGCACAGCCCAAGGTGTCAAAGTACAACTGGTGTGTCTGCACTGGCACCTGTGCTGACGTGCCGTTGCGTAAGTGTGCTTGGGTGTCCGTATTGGCGCACGTGTATATAGCTTCGGTGCATATTTTCACGAGTCATCGAGCAAACGGAAGATAAAGATATCCTTTTCTTTTCCAGCGCGCGTGCGACTGCATGTGCAGAGGGAAGAGAAGGAAGCTTTCGCTGCTGGTGCCACATCAACGACAAGCCACAACGAGACCAAGCAAAAGGTGTGCTCACACCGATGAGGCTCGGCACCGTGAGAAGGGAGAACGTTACGTATGCGAAGCGAGAGGGTAGGAGAGACGTCGAAAGAGAGAGGCAGGAGCCGCCGTCACCCATGACCACAAACAATTTCGATAAGAGGCAAGAGAGAGAGCCAACGCATCCTGGAAAAAAAAAAAAAGAGGGCGCTGGTATGACGGCGTGCAGGGCTCGTCGTGCCATCGCCATAGAGCGTGGTAGCACGTGCAAGAAGAAGAGGGGAATCTGAAGGGATGCTCAACCATCACGCGCAACGACAACGGTGGCATGGCGATGTATAGGAACAATGTCGTCGACGGCCTCTGTTGGTGCCCCTCCCCATTCTACGCAGGCCATCGCTATTGCTCGACTGGCATTCTCTATGGAGTCGGTAAGGACCAAGTACACAGACAAATGGGGAGAAAAAGGAAACGAGAGAGGGGGAGAGGGGCTTATCTGGATAGGCGGGCGCGGTACATCGCGGGAAAGCGGATGGGGGAAAGCACAGATGCCCTTGTGTGCGCAGGCGCACACACAACGAAGGAGAACACATGAAAAACAAGAAACAGAAGAGATCTATGACTGTGCAGCGCACAAATTTTACGCATCTGCGCGCACACTGCACTCCTCCTACAGGCGTCTTCGTTGACAAGATATGAGGTGGCTCCCCCGGCGTACGTTGTCCCCCTCGCGCCTGTCGCTCCATCACCCATGCCGCAACACTGCAGCCGTAAGTGCATGGGGGAGGGGCACGCAGAGCAGAAAGCAAAAGAAAAAACTCACGAGTCGCCCTTCCTCACGCACAGGCCGTAGGCAGTGTTTCCCTCTGTCTGTGATGAGAGTATGACATGCTCGCCAGTTCCTGGGCTTTACCTGCTCGACGTCTTCGCGATCTTTTTTGCCGTCTTGACGGTCGCCTTAACCTTTTTCTTGGCGCTTGGAACCGTCTTGCTTGGTGTGCTCGCCCGAGACCTCTTCATGGGCGCCCCCTTCGCCTTCACGTGCTCCTGTCGCTTCAAGATGGGCGTGTGGCGCAAGCGCCCCATCTCGCGCTTCGCCATGCGCTGATGTGCCTTCTGAATTGGAAAGGTCTTCCCCTTGGCTCTTCGCGTCAGCGCACTCTTCTCGGCGGGAGAGAGACGCCGGTAAATCTTGGCTGCAGTCTTCCACGCATTCCGTGACCCCTTCAGCTTACCGGACTTGCTGGCATCCTGCAAAAAGAGCGAAAACGGGCTCACGCGCAGAAACGCCTGGCTACGGCGTAGCATGTTTGGTTCCTGCGAGTGCGATACCTGCCCGCTATCGAGAAGCAAAAAATCGTCGAGGTGGAGATTCGATCAGGAGCACACAAAGCCAAGGAAACGATGCCGCCTGGTGAGCAGCACCGCTTCCAGGGGTAACGGAGAGAACCGTGGCAGAGAAGAGCAGGGGACGAGAAAAGGTAATGCACGGCAGAGGGAGGAGGCGGATCGGACACTTATGGTGGGAGAAGCACTCTTGTGAGAGTCTGCGTGTGTGGACGCTGGCGTACGCGTATCTATGTGTGAGAGCAGCGCAGTGTCAACCAGGCCACAGATGGGGCAGCACCGCAGAGGAGGCAGAAGGGGAGAAGCAAAGAGCAATTTCTGAGCAGAAAGAGGAAGCAGACAAGGAGTTCAATAGGGCCGTGCGACCCTGCGTCCACGCACAAGCACACTCGCGTGCACTCCACCGCCAAAGATCTGTGTGGGCAGGCGAAGAAGAATAGCATCCGTGAGCCAGCACCATATACTTTGGCCACGACACACGGTTGGGTGTGTGCGTATTCGTCACTGGGGATGGGTTGACAGCGGGGCCGCAGCACAACCAAACATGTGAGGGCAGCTTGTCGGAGAAGGCTGCTGTTGAAGACGAGCGATGGGTCCGCCACACCACTTGCATGCAATATCACACGTTCATTTATACTGCCCCCGTGGTCGCTGCTTCGATACGGAGGAGCTGTACATCGTAAGACATGTAATCCGTAAGGGCAGAGAAGAGATACGGCAGGACATGGTGAGCCACAGTGCAGAACACGACATGCGACCCTCGAGGTTGTCCAGAGACGCCAACGCGAGAGACACCGCCTCCCCCCCCCTCCCGCCCCGAAAGAAAAAATATGCATACCCCTTCCTGTACCGCTGGCAAATGGGCTGTTCGGGGGTCCGCAGGAGGTGGAGGTGCAGCTCACAAGAGCGGAAGCAAAAGTCGTGGTAGGGATGGGTGAGCGGCGACGAATCAAGCTATAGACGACGACCAGGCAGTTACCTCCTCCTCCCAAGGCGTGCTTCTCGCCCCCAGGCCCATCGCTTCGCAGGGTTTACTTCTTTCTGCTGTTGGCCTTTCCGATATCCTTCTTCTTCTTGTCGCCCTTTCGGCGGATGGGTGCGACTTCCGCAGTGGGCAGCGGTGGCCAGTCGTCGCGGCAGAAACGCTGCATAGACTGCCTCGGTGCCACCATCTGCATACTCGTCAGTTCATCTGTTCGAGATGCCAGTTGGCTGGCTGCTACAGCTGCGTGTGGACTGAAGACGCCAGCTCTGACAATCACATAAGAGGCGCCGCCGGCAATAGCCAGATCGACAATGTGAGCTGCGGTCTGTGGATCCCCAGCAGAAGTATCGATAAAAAAACTTATTGCCCGGCGCGAATTCTCTGCAGTAGCACACAGGTAGTCGACAACGTCGCTTATGGTTCCACAGTCACAGGGGTTCATCGCACTATTTGGGAATGCGCTGTCGTCAGCCGGCTCTGGCAACGAGCCCGAAAGGCCCAACGTTTCCGACCCCAGTTTCTGTTGCACAGAGACTACATCACTCAGAACGACGGAGTCTTGCACAGCCATCTGAAGCCGCTGACGAGCAACGCAGTCTTCCGTGGCGTGCGTATCCTCGAGAAACTGCAGAGCGCCAGGGTCCGCCTCTTTCAACTGTTCCTTGACGTACTCGCTGAGCTGATCACCCGTCACCGGCGGCTCTCCGCCACCGAAGAGGCTGTATAGCACCTTGCAGTCTCCAGCGGCATCCTTGAGTGCGCTACCGTCCGCCGCGTGCGCTGCAGGCACGCGTATCGTTGATGCCCCCATTGACAGGCCCACGCACACCTCCGCACCGACGCTTAATTGAACAGCAGAAAGTGCTTCCGTCACCGCTTTCACAACATCTGTTAGGTCCGCGGCGCCGTTCCAGTGTAGGGTCCCATTGGTGCAAACGCTGGAAGAGGTTGGGTGGCATTGCAAAAAGCGCTGCGCAGCCTTGCGCACCTTCTGCATGCGCTTCCGCAGCACACTCCCGCTGACGGGCATCGCCTTCTCATCCCCGTACGCGTCGTCTGTAGGCATGGTTAACACATCCAAGGCAACATATACGTGAGAAAAGCGCACACTATTCGCCGCCTCCGGCGCGTCTGGCTTGGCAGCGCGAACCAAAAATGTCACCAGCAACTGCGGCACGGAGTACGGTCGCGCTGGTGGGACCGAGCCCACTTGTGGTGTTAAAGCTGTTGCGATACTGGTACGCGCCGCTGTCAAGTGCGCGCTGCCAACAGCGCGCTCCCCACTGCAGCGGTCGTCGACCAATGCAGCAATGTACTGGTGCAGTGGCACGCAGCGCTGCCTTGCGGCTACCAAAGACGCCATGATGCTCAGCGCCCATTGAATTGCAGGGGCGCCCTTGGCGAGTGGGGAGGTGGAGAGAGCCACACGTATAGCCGAATCCCACTCGCACTGCGGCTCCGCGTGCCCGAGCTCAAGTAGTTTCGACACTACCGCAGCACACATCGTTTGAATCACGGAGTGGCTGTTGCCCTCGGCATCAGTGGCCTCTTCTGATGCGGCCAAGGGTGCACGCGCCTCTCCATTTGTATCCTTATCATCAAAAGACAATAAATCCCCTGTGGTCACAGACACCTCAGGCCCCACACAGAGCGCCACAGTAAAGGTCACAGCTGCCTCACCAGCCACGGTGAGCACCTCTTTGTGATGAAGCGCCCTCACAGACGTCCCCTCAGCCACCTCACGGAAGTAGCGGGAAAAGAAGTCCTTCACATCGGTCGGATGCGCCGAGACACACGCCCGCGCTGCTTCCGTAAGCACGCCAGAAACGTGGAATTCATCATCGTATCGCTGCCATGACACGGAGCTCGGCATCGTTCTGAGGGAATATTCGGCAGACAAGGCACGCACTGAAAACTCACTGGGCGTGAGGTACTGCAGCGCAGTAGCGGGAGCACCGGCACAAGGCCACACGAGCGCCACTCAGCAAAAACACGAAGTCGCTCGGTATGTATGAATGTGTATTACGTGCTTCCCCACACAAGATTTGGGCTACGCCGTACTCGCTGCGTGTGCGCCGATCTCTTCTCAAGGGAGCTTTTCACATGACCAGAAAGGAGAATATTTGGAGAAGCGTGCGCGAGCAGATGAGAAGATGAGTAGGATAAGATGGCGGTGCAACCGCAGTCAGCGGGCGCGTTACCGCTAGAGCCCATCCAAGGGGGATGGGTATCGAGCAAGAAGCAGAGAGAGAGAGACAGAGAGGGAAAGGACTTGGTGCGAAGACCGAGGAGCCTGAGGCCGCGTGCAGAACCCCCCCCCCTCACCCCACCACCTTCTCCACGCCCGTCAGCGCCGGTGTGCACATGGGAAGTAAATCGAGGAATGAAGAAGGACCATGCCCATATGTGCGCTCCTACAAATCACCGCTGTCGGTGTCTTTAAGCCCTGCCCCGCTGCTTCTCTCTCTCCCCCCGTATGTGTGTGTGTGTGTGTGTGTGTGTGTGCTTTGGTTTTGCTGCTGCCATCATGCATGAAAAGACAGTACGCTTACACCTTGTGTGATGATGTAGTTGAGTCGTTAGAAAAGGTGGCACTGTGTGCTAGCACACTGATGGTGTGTGTGTGTGTGTGTGTGTGTGTCACGGTGCACGCACGCAGACAAGAATACGACTCACCCAGTCCCTGAACTCTTCCCCTCTCAATCTGTATGGCACTCCTCTATTGCCGCGTCGCTGCCTTCCCAACACGCGCGTGTAGCTCCACCTCAAATCGTTTGCGGCGTGTGGCGTTCTCTGCAAAAAGTGCGTTGATGTGACTGAGAGTGGCTGTCAAGAACGTCGTCCACACGTTGCTGCGGAAGTTGGCGGGTGAGATGCACCACGTGTCGTGGGAGAAGAGCGGCACATCGACGCAAAGCGGAGAGGTGATGCAACAGGTGATTTTACGGTGTGCCGTAGTCCCACGCGAACACGACACAATACCACTGTTCATCTGGCCACTCTCGCTGCCGCACTTGAGCAGCTCGGCGGCGGCCTGGAAATCAGCGCAAAGAACGTGCAGGATCATTGGCTCAAACTTAAGCTGCAGCATCTCTGTCGTTTGCAGCCGCGCATCCGAAGTCTGTGCCTGCCGCCATGCCCAAAACTCCTCCAGAGCAGGTACGATGCTCTCTCTCACAGTGATGCATGTGTCTGTCGGCAGAGGATCGTGTGACTGGTAAAGCGTTCCTCGACCGAAAGAGCCGCGTTTCCGCCTCTCGGCAGAAGATGCGTCTGTGGCCAAGGAAGACCCGACCGGCTCCGCGGTTGTGTAGGGTGCGCTACCCGTACCAGCACTCGTTATGCCTTTGTGGAAAAGCGTCGCCCGTCCCCCGCATGAGCTGCTGGTCACGTACTGTGTGAAGGAACTGTTGATGTACTCTACGAGCTCCGCGATCTGTGGGTCCACACGGCCCGCAAGGCTTCGGTCATTGGTGTTGGTGCGTAGATCACTCAAAATCTGCGCCCTCATGGAGGCAAAATACTGGCTCTCCTCCACGCCAGAAACGGCCGCGCGCAGCCGCGGCGCACACCACCGCATCTGTGCCGCGAAGAGACCCACACGTGGGAGGAGGGCTGGCACAGGTGAAGAGAAAACAACAGACAATGTAAGGCCAAGAGACGGCCACCGGTGTGCATACACGCCACCGCGTACGTCACCAACGCGACACCGGTACCTGCGTGCTTCCACGAGGGTCTGTGCCCGCATGTTTATGCGTGGATGCGTGCGGGGGATAGGATCAACGAACAAGAGGGAGAGGGGAGAGAAGCAAAGGTGTGCGTGCGTCTTGCGCGAAAGCTGTCTGTTCAACGCGCTGTTCTCACGGGCGTCTGTGGATGTAAGGTGCTGTACTTCAAGAAGGAGTTGAAGAAATGCCTGCACCGCATGGGGTAGACCCGCGCTCTTCCTCCCCCCTGTACATCGGCCAGCATCGACACATACACACAGACACATAGACCGGCGCTGTGCCCGCATGATGGGCAGCAGAAGGGCATCTGCAGCATACTGTAACCGATTCAAAGGTCGTGGTGTCTGCTGTTAGCCGGAGTGTATAACTGCAAAGGTTTTTTCGCGCTTGCTTCTGTGTGGACCACGGCCACACGCTCACCTATATGCGGAGCAAATCACTTTCGCTCACCAGGGGCCCACTTAGGCACTCCTGTCCACAGGCACAGCACCGCGTCCTCCATCGGTGCTACGTTTCAGTCGGGTTCCCAGCAAGTCGTCTCAGCACCAGGCTAGTGGACACTCGGAGAGTGTACCGTGCCCGCGGTGCTCGACATGTATGACAGCAACTTCTCGCGCTGCACCTCCTCCTCCCTCTTACTATGAGTCACCTCCTCTATCGGTCGCAGCAGTGTAACCCCGCACGTCTGCCGCTCCACAAAGCGGCCATTGAGCAGTTGCAGGTAGTTGGGCTCGTCCTCCACGTCGCGAGCAAGCACGACATCGCCATTCTTGGGTGTCCACGGGCTGTAGTTGGTGTAGTAGTTGTTCGGGATGAGAAGCATTTGGCACCGCGGTTTACCGATGGGACTCCAGTCCACAACGTACTGCCGCCCCTCGGCGGGGTCGAAGGCCTGGTAGTAGTGGGTGAGGTAGTAGTCGCTCCCGATGCCAAAGGCGGCAAACGCAGCGAGTCCGTAGCGACACCACGTTGCGGTGTGACTGTGAAGAAAGTTCTCGAACGAAACCCACGAGCTCATTGTGCAATCTTGATCATGTTCGAAGCGGCGCTGAGCACGCGACGGTGCAGCCAACAAAAGGTGCGAAGTAAGTAGAACAGAAGCAGTACGGGGTGGGGGGAGGGGGGGGGGGGCTGTGAGGATGCATGAACGAGTTGGCAATGGGAAGACACGCAGGGATGAACACTTGCGGCCCTATCGTATCGGGCTCTGTGACGTACCTCCGCGGAGTTGCCAGGAGGGGGTCAGGGTCAAGCTCTTCTCTGAGCTTCTCCCACACAGCATCAGTGAGTGTAACACGACACACATTGAGACGCTGGTCACTGCATCCCTCAAAAAGGGTAAAGGCCTGTGAAGAAGACGTGCAGCACAGCGAAAGGATGCTCAAGGTAGTGGCAAACAACACCGTACACAGTGAGGCGTGGCTCCCAAACATAAGGAGGGGGAAGATGATCACTTGTGAAGCTTTTGGGAAGTCTTCCATCATCTGAGAGCACCCCTATCAAGTGTACGTATACACCGGCGCATCGCGTCTGTGAGGCGAACGAGAAATACGCAACGGGAACAAGGGTGGCTTTTCAAGCGGATGCCTCTGTGTCGACTCACAGCTCTCCGCCCCCAGCCATGGCAAGCTCCTAGGATTTTCCGTTCTCCAGCCATGCAGCACATCAGCGATCGGGCGCATGCGTGGGAAGCGCACGGCGCGCTCGCCATCTTGTAGTTCAGCTCTCTCTCTCTCGCTTTAGCTGGTCTACACCTGCACTGCAGACACACACACACACACACACGTGCGCACATAAGCGACGTCGACTTTGGAGGCATGGCTTGCTTTCCGGGTTCGAGCATTGGCACATGCTTGCCTACTGCATTTTCTTGTTTTCGCCAAGTACCTCCTCTCCCTGGACGCGGCTGCCGTTCTTGCACCGCGCTTCTTGTCGCATTCGACGGCGAATCTGCTCACGCTTTAACTGTGTCATCAACGACACAATGCGGTACCCCTGGCGCAACTGTAAGTACACCAATAATACCAGAAGAGGCAGCAGGTAGATCACCATCATCATGATTCCATCTTCCGTGAAGTAGTTCACACCAGGCTCCTGAAGGAGCCACTCCGCGTGACGGCCGGCGTAGGAGTTTGCCGGTATGCCCAAGAGCAACAGCACCCCAAGTATCGCACACACGGCCATAATGCGCTCATCAGAAACAGCGCCCCACGTGGCAGTGATGGTAGCCACCCACACCACGACATGAAAGATACCGAGGTAGCGGAAAAACGGCTCTGACCAGTTGACCGCTGCGTAGAAGTTGTGTATCTCATGCAGGAATCCCTGGGTAAGGGAGCCGATGCTGAAGGAGGACGCAGTGGCCGCATCGATCAAAGCGCGAGCGCCAGTCTCTTCCATCACCTCATTGTGCGCTTTCCAGAACTCGTCCTCGATGCTTCCGAGCCATTCTTGCAGCTGGTCCAAGAGCGGCATGGCTTCCAGCCCCTAAAGCCCCTTGGTATGGCTTCTCGTTCGACACAAACGCCGATCATCAAGTGAAAAATGGCAGGCGGCAAGGTGGAGAGGAGCAAACAGTAGAGAGAAGGCAAATGGGCCATCACGGAGCGGTCCCTGTACGTCTCGCTGTGGAGAAGACAGGAACAACATCAGCAGTCGTCGCGCCCTTTCATGACGTCCTCTTTTTTTCCCCACGCGTACGCGGGGCAGCGAGAAGTCGGCCCCCAGGTTGCACGGGACACGGGGCACATGTTTGACTGCAAGCATGCGACCGCGCCTATTTACATTGTCTCGCTTTCTTCGTGTGATAGAAGGGGCAGTAAGCCAGCAAGGAACTCGATGAGGACACCTACCTGGCCTCTGCTGCCACACACCCCACCCCAACACCCTCAACACGGCCTTCCACGGCTCTCGGATGGGGTGCTCATCTCTTCAGCAGCTGCGTCTGGTAACGGAACAGTTCGGTGGTGTCTGTGTGGCGGGTGTTCGTGGCTCTCGCGACGGACACGCCCACTCCTCCACCCCACATGCGCCCTTCCCGCTAAAACCCCAGCGTGCCAATATGTGTCGCACCGCTTGCTGTGGGTGTGCGATCACTCTCCGCCTCCCCAGTCACCACGAGGGCGTCCAGGTGGCCTTCACGAGAGCTGCGCCGCTCTGGTAAAAGGTACGCCAAGAAGATCGGCAACAGCTTTGCCACAATGGACACCACAATGAGCGCCCATAACTGGCTGTAATCTGTACGGGTGATGTGCAAACCTTTCGCAATGCTGCTGGTCAGCAACCCCGACACTATACCACCGCACATGCTCGCGACACTGAACACCTCAAACATTGTCGCCTCCAAGGACTTCGGTGCATGCTCGGCAGCCACAGCCAACGTCGGCATGAAAGCAAACCGGGCCACGAGGGAAGTGCAGAAAGCGTCGACAGGCACGTACACGGCAGCGGGGATGCCCAGTGTATCCGTAATGACACCAGTGCACAGTAAGAGGTTGGTCACGTACCCGAGAGCCCACGCCACGCTGCCGATCATAAAGATGAAAAACACGGACACGTGAGTTCCACCGCGGGACTCCTGCCTCGCACGTCGGCTCGCCCACCACGAGAAGACGTAGGCGCCCGCGATCGAGCCGAGGTGACCAACACAGCCGTTCATTGAGTAGAACCAGTTGGGAAACTCATAAACAACGTAGAGATAGTTGTAGTAGACAGCGCTAGCGTCGGGCATCATCGTGTACACAAACACAAAAGAAAGCACCAGGACAAGGCAGACGCCGTCGCTGCGAACATCGCGGATGTCGAATCTGCACCACAGTTTCGAGCACGCCTTCGAGACATGATTGCAGAAGCTATAGTCTGACGTGCTGCCACAGAGAAAAAAGTGCCGTGGCGTGAAGAGGACGATCGGAATTAGTACGAGGAACAGCACGCCGGTGATGCCAAGCAGCGGGCGCACGGGCAAGAGCGCTATGAGGCACGTGTGTAGCACCGCGCCGCCCAGACTCCCGGTGGAGCGCCAAACCATCGTTCTTGACATTATGGAGCCCATGCGAGCATTGCTCTCCTCCGCTGTTTCCGCGTCGTGCCAGCCCAACTCCACCACCAACCCGTTTAACGGGATATACAGCCCCATCGTGCAGAATTGGCTTACCATCGACAAGGCCACAAACCTCCTGAAGCTACTCGTGGATCCAAAGAAAACGCTGTAGAGTGTGTAGATTACGCTGTTGGTGGCGGCGGCCAAGATGAAGAGTGGCCGCCGCTTCTCGCCAAGCACTACAACGGCGTCGGAGATGTACCCTACGATGGGCTGGCACCACACCGCGCACCCAATGTACACCCAGTATCGGGTCACGTCGACGGGCTGCAGGGCCAGTTCCCCGTTCATGAAAATGCTAATGACGCTCGAGGAGAAACCCTGGACGAGGGAGCTCCAGAGAAGAAGAATCATTACCATGCGCGGGATCGTGGGGCACGGAAGCCTTCGTGTAAGGCCCTCATGATTTAGGCGCAGCAGTTCCGCAGTATCCGTGGCTGTCCGGTGACAGCTTTCGCGGAGATCCGCCTCGATGGACGCTCCTCTTCCGGCGTCTTCCTCGTCATTACCGTGAGAGACTTCGGAACGACAAGGGCGCGTGTTATCCTTATTGGCGACCAACGACAGACGCGGTCGGGCCAATCCAACATCCCCCGGCAGAGCCTCTGAATGGCTCCAGCGCAGAGGAGCTGATGGCGGTGTGGATATGGACTCACCAGACCCCATCGAGGATGCCGTACGTGACGTACACGGTACTGGCGTTATCACTCGAATCCCACAGGAAGGTGCGTGGGAGGTACACACTGCAGCCACTGTCGTGTCAGCAGTAATCCTCGGGTGAGCTCGCTCCTTGTCAAGCCCTTTTCCGTTGTCTGCGTCCCGCATGAATGAACGCAAGCAAAACTGCAGCGCACAAGCACTGATGCGCCTCCCTTTTGCGCTCTTCTTTCCGACAGGTGTTGTGAGGAAGAAAGAGAGAGCAGACAGCTGTCTCAGCGTCGAAGAAGCTCGTCAACTCCGTGTGAACACGTCTGCATACCTCCGTCTTCGTTGTTTGATTGGTGGCGAAGAGTGCGGAGAACGACCCTCAGTGAAAACGTAGCAGAGGCAGAGAAAGCAGAAATTGGGTAAAGGAAGGAAACTGTATAGCGCAACAACACGGAGGGGGGGGGGGGGCGGCGTAAGTGAGGAGGCGCTGTATGCACCAAATGCAGTGTTGCGGCCGCAGAGCTGACAAGCAGAATGAGCGCGCAGCGGAGCGAGTTTGTTACAGGGGAATGGGACGAATACGACCCGGAGCAAACGATAAGAACACTGTACGCAGCAGAGGCGAAAAGGGCTCCGCGTGAGAAGGAAGCGGTGTAGAAGAGCTGGGAAAGGGCGATGTATTTCTGTCTGATCCCCCTCCCCCTGTCAGACGGCTTGCGCTAGTCTCGCACACGAGTAAATAGGAGGCAAGTTACATAAACACAGATGAGAGATTCGGAAGCGCGAGTGGAAGAGGGGGGCCTGTTCGAGTGGTGGAGCCATCACTCACATGTGCACGTCGATAGCAACGCCCCAAGAACATTTGGTGACAGAGAAAGACAAGGGAGCATGCGCAAGAGACGCCAACGGCAACAACGTGAGCGTAGAATCGAGGCGTGGTGCAGATCCACGGGAAAAGAAGGTTAGAAAAGAGGCGTAGGGAGCGCAGGAAAAGAGGAAGTGAAGGGTAACTCCGATGTGCGTGTGACAGAGAAAGCGCGGTCGCCTGCAAGCGGCTCTTCTCAGCCCTCACCACCTACCTGCGCACAAGTCCTGCCCGAAATCATGCGGACTCCTCATGGTCCACAAGCCACGGGTGCGTTGAAGCTTTTGTACAGTCATTGAAGGGCGTTCACGACCAGCCACGCTTTGTTATATTGCCACACGTTTTATCCGCATGTGCGCCCCCGTCGTGCGCTTCATTTATTTGGCCCACCGTTGCTCGCTCCGGATGCAATCAGACCATTAAGGGAAAGAATGGTCCTCCCCGCACACAGCGTACCAGGAAGCGCGGGAAACCGGTGCAGCCGATCGGCTTGCCTGGGACCTTTCTCTGCCCATTGGTACGCACAACACTCTACTTCTTGCGTTTCAACTTCATCGCCCTAGGCTTCTCTTTTACGCGCAGCTTCGGCGCCGTCGTCTGCGCGGTCTCTTTCTTCGCGCTCGCCCGCTCAACCAGTTGGCCTCCGTGAGACTTCGACTTCACGCCGGTAGCGCAGTCGACACAGAAGCCGACCACACGGCACGCCTTGGCACAGGTAGGGCACCGCCAGAGCACACCCTTGCGCTCCTCAAACCCGTTGTAGATGTCAACAGGGCACTCAAGTCCGAGCCGAATCTTCATCTTGCTCTTCATGTTTGGCCGCGTCTTCTTCAGTTGCACCGACTTGGGCACGCTCGGCACCACCGGGGGGAGAATGCCGCCGTTCATCTGAATAGTGGCCTTCTTCTTTTGGCGTTGTTTGCGCGTCTTCGAGACCATTCTCCGCTGAGGAAGCGTCAGCTTCCCTGTAGAAAAAGAGGTGGAGGGGGTTGCTCCGGTGCGCACGTATGGCTATGTCTGTCTCCTTCGGTTCAGACGAGGGCCTTATTAGCACGCACGTGGGCAGAAAGTGCAGAGAAGCGCACGGATACCACAGCCCAGAAAATTTGAGATTCGGCCCGCAATGACAAGCAGCGAACAGCATCCATGAAGAATGAGAAAGGGAGGGGAAGGAAAAGTGAAATGTGCGCGATGTCTGAAGGTGTGTAGATGTGGATGTGTGCGTGTGCGGCGAGCACGATGATCAGCACAGACTACACGAATACACGCTTGTCAGTCCACTCGTACTTGCTACATGGACAAGGGGCTAGGCCGATGGATTCGGCGGAGTCAGCCGAAAAAGAGAGAGGGGGGATATGGGTGGTCGTCATATACCTTTCAACTGAGCAAGGAACGCAGGCGCCTGATGGCTGCCGCGGAAACATCCCCATTCGAACAGCAGGCGCAGTGCCTCACCGGGGCGTTGGGGTAGGCGCCCTTCTTTTGAGTGTCAGTTCACCGGAGACGCACCGAAACGCACCGATATGCAGGAAGGCAACGGAGCATCGCTTCGGTGACGTAAAGATTCAAACTGCAGCACGTGGGCAGAGGCCCGGGTAACTAAAAAAAGTAAAAGGTAGGCTCCTCGTTGCGCTCTCGGCCCCTGCGGACGCACTCCTCATACCTGGGTGCCATCTCCTTCGCCTGCCTCCACGCGTACTCCTTCTGATCCTCCGTCAGCCGTGACTGATACTTCTTCAGCATCTTGTCCAGCTTCTTTGGATCCTTCGTCTTCATCGCCACATTCATCATGGAGGCAGGGCCGATGAGGGCGAGGTGACCGGCCGTCATGTCGCTATTCGGAAACCGCACATTCTTGCGCGGGTCGCTCCACCAATGATCCTTCTTGAGGAGGTCCTCACTATCGAGAAACTTGCCACCTTCGGTACCGTCATCATCGTCGTCCTCGTCCAACCGCAGCGCGCGATTTTGCAAGCTCTTCACCTCCCTTGTATCGTAGCCAGCCTTGTCCATCCGATTCAGCCAGTAGCTCGTGCTCATAGGAGACGGCACCGCCTCATTCTTGTTTCCATCCATCGACAGCTGCGGCTCCTTGGGTCGCAGTGCCGCCTCCGCCAGCGCCTCCTCATCGACCTCTGCCTCCAACAACACTACGTTGCACGCCAATCTTCCTGTGCTACCAAACGGCGTGAACTTTACTCGTCGCCCTTTTCTGAGCAGCGTCTGCTTTGAGGTGTAGTCGATAACATTCTCCTCCGGGTCTCGCAGCACGTAGCGCGCCTCCTGATCTGCCTCGCCGATGATGATGCCCTGGCCCTCCACAGATGACCAAGACAGAAGCGTGCCGTGACTCCATTCCAGCCCCTCCGGCACTGTCTTTGGCGCTGCAGCCGCTACCTCGCTCTTCGCCGCTGGTGTTGCACCGCCAGAAGCGCACACATTAAACTTTGTCTTCTCCAGCAAGGGCTTTAACTCGCCCATCGTCGTCGCAGCTGTGCTCAGTACGTCCACTTGACAGGCATAGCGGGGGTTCGCTGCATCCTGCTTGAACTGCACAACCGCCCCACGCAAATGGCACGAACTCTTGTCCACCAGCTGTTCAAAATCTGCTGCAGAGCGAAGATAAAAGTGACGGCCATCCCCACCCTCAATGACGCCCTGGCCGCCGCTCCAACGCAGAATGACACCGTAGAGCACCTTGTTAGGGTCCACCGGCATCTCCTCGCCCGTCAACGGTGAGTCGGCACCTGAATGTATACATGATTCCTCAGCCGGCCTACCCGAAGTGAATTGCTGAGTGCTGCTCGACTGTCGCTCACCGCTTCCTGCGCCATGGTCATCACTGTCCTCCATGATAAGCGCTCCAAAACGGCGGTGCAGCATGGCGGCAGCCTTCTCTTGCTCTTTGATAGCGCGCGCCTCCTCCAGAGACGGCACGGCTGCGTTGTAGTGCACATCGCCCACCACCACGATGTTCTCCGCGTAGTAGCGGTGCGGCTGCGACGAGTAGGAAACCTTTGCGAAAGTGACATGGCGGTGCTGCAAGTTCTGAGACGTCGGCAGCGCGCTCTGAAACGCGTGCACGTTTCGAATAATGCAAAGGGTCGCATCGGCAGTGCTGTCCCCGTTGTTGAGGGTAACTGGCAACGTATCGTCTGATGACGCCGCATCTCGGTGATGCTGTATCCCTTCGCGAATGAGCCCGCTGCGGTGGATGCCGGACCAGGCTAAGACGATAGCCTCCGTTTTCTCTGCGACCACCTCCCGCCGCACCGCACCCTTAGCAGCCCGTTCTTGCTGCTCAGCCAGCACGCGCTGTGCCTCGGCGGTGCTTCCGAGTTGCTGCTTCAGGCGTAAATATGTGTTCACCTCAGCGTCGAAGATGCGGCTGCTACGCATATCCTTGAGGTTCTTGGTGGGCTTTATCACTGGCTCCTCTGACAGAGGGCCGCTCCAACGCGCGATGTGGGTAGCGGGTAGACTGCTGACGTCTACAATGATATTCTTTGCAAACAGCTCCTCGGTCTCCACTGCTGCGTGGCTTCCCTCAGTGGCGCCGTTCTCCCGTTCTGTAGTGTCACTACTCGTCTCATTTTGCTTCAATAGCGCACCACGTGGGCCTGCCCATCTCAGCATTTCAGGGCTCAAGAAGTCGACGGGGGGCTTCTGCCGGTAGCTCTCCGCCGTGATGGGGGTAAGGCGATTGCGGATGATGACGCGATCAGCAGAGGCTTCCTTTTCAACGTCAAACGCCACAGAGGCACCCTCGAGCGTGCGCAGCATCGTCGGCAGTACTGTCTCAAAGGCACGCGTGTTAGCAATTTTGTAGTGGCGGCCACCCTCACTCTCAGCAATGACGCCGTGCCGCTCAAAGGGATCCCATTCGATGATGCGGCCAACATGTTTTCCTTTCGCAAGGGCTGTGCTGCTGCAGGGTGACGGAGTCGAGCTCAACGCGCAATGAGCGGATGGCAACGGCGTTGTGGCTGTCGGCAAGGCTTCAGAGAAACGCGCCGTGGACCACTCACCAGCCAAGAAGAGAACGCTGCGGTGCATGCTCTCTGTACTGCAGCAAGCCAGGTCACTACCAGTAATAGAGAACAGAGACACGTCGAGAGACGTCGAGAGAGACTGGCTTGGCGATGCGCTCCCACCCACCCCACGTCACACGCACGCACGCACCAAGGGCTAAAATAGGGCAACAGCGTGAAGCAGCAGTGATGGGTAGACAAAGAAGACCGCGCATGCACAGCGGCAGCGTCGCGCGCCGATCTTGCGGGAGTGGCTGTATGACCGCTATCGGAAAGGACAAACGAATGTGCGTTCTGCACTTTGCTTGTTGGCCCCTGTCGAATGCGCGATAGTGTGCGTGCGGAGCTGCGTAACAGGTGAGAAAGGAGGAAGAGATTAATGCAATATTAAGGAGACAAGCGCACACGCCAGCAGGGGTACAGGGGAGGACAGGGGTTACGGTTTGAACTCAGAGGGGCAACGAGTCCTTTCCTGACAGTCCTCGTGCGGGGGAAAGAACGAGGGGAGCGAGACCGCACTACAGCAGCAGCGCGGCGCGCTGTAATGTACTTCGCCCCCTCGGCTTCTCTCTCCCCACCCCCTTTTTCAAGCTTAAGAGCCATCCTCTCATGTACGAATGCGAGTCCACTGTGCTCTGTCGCCTTTGCGTGTGCTGGAGATGCCTGTGTGGTAGTCAGCCCATGCCTCCCTTCCCATGTGGCTTCTCCCAGCCTATCTTTCACTGACCGCCCCCAGTGGGCGCACCACACACCCGGAAAAGTCAGAAGGAAAACACAGGCGGGCGAGGGTAGAAGCTGACGTAGACCATCGGAAAATAGGCTTTGTGTTTTTGATGCTGCAGAGTTTACAGATGGCGGCAAACAAGTACACTGACTCACGCAGTATGCGCAGGTGCGTACACCGTCACACACACACACACACACACGCCCACCTGACCGCACATCAAGGGCAAACCGCCGTGTTTCCAATGATGAAATCAGAAAAAAAGGAAGACGACGAGGATGCCCTTACACTCCGTAAGTACATGACAGCGAACACACATGCCCCACCGACGCTCCACCGCCCTCCCTCACCTCCCCCTTCAGATGAGTCGATAGGGTAGATGAGTCATCGGCTGCCGTCGCTTGCTTTCTTTCCTGTGCAGGTCATCCAACGCACCGATCGGCGCTAACGTCTCATCAGAGCGCGGTCACGCCACAATGCGCTCGTGAATGCACTGGCTTGTTCACACAAATACAATTCAGGATATGTACGCGCGCTTTTGGCCGCACACGGCGCAGAACTTGGCAAAGTCATCCATGTGACGATAGCCGCATTCCACGCAAAACGGCAAGGGACACGGCTGCCCGGTGGTCCTCGAGCTGGGTGCGGTCCTAGACGGCGCAGACCGCGTCAGAGAGCCCGTCGTGGGGGCGATGGGCTCACTAGACGCCGTTGTACCGGGCTTCGGTGCTGCCTTTTTAGCCGCTGCAGACGAACTTTTTTCCACCACCGTGGCCGCAGGCTGCGGACGGGCAGATGTCGTGTTCGCCCAATGCTCTGCTCGCCGTTCACCTCTCTTTGTGGTAGAGCCTCTATTGCTGGGGTTCATCGCAGCAGCCGAGTCTTTGCGGAAGGCCGCTGACTGAAGGTGGAGCTGGGTTCCCGAGAGCACGGTGTCTTCCACTCGCCTCCGAAGGTGCGCAAAGGTCTCAGCGCCTTCGAGGGATGAACCGCCTTGCGGATTCTCGCCACGTACACTGTGGCCACGATCGACTTTCGGAGTGCTAGCGGGGAGCACCGATGTCACGCTGGTGTTCACCCTCTGCATTTTGGAAGAGGCGGCTCCGACGACCTCATTGAACTGTTGCTTGCCTAGATGGCTAGGGTTCTCTGTACACAGGCGAAGATAAGTAGCCGACACCGCTGGTGTAGTGAGCGGAGGACTCACCAGCCCCACACGCTTGTGTGACGTACGCAACTGCACCGCCGACGACACTCGTCGGCTGGTCAAGAAATGCTGCATCGTGTCCTGCGACGACGATGAGCGTGCCTCCACGGAGCCTGTCACAGCACGGACCGACGATGTCCCTTCTACAGTGTGTGCACCTGGAACATTCGCCCTGCTCGTCTCTGGCTGCTTCACAACCGTGAACCGAGAGGAGGCCTCCTCGGCAGTCTTGCGCTCCCGTGCGAGACGGTCACGCAGTACCTCCTGACGTCGAAGCTCCGTGAGAACGGTAGTGCGGTTTAGCAGGCTGACGGCACTCGAGCGCGGGGCAGGACCAACTTTCGGCTGTGAGGTTTCGAGCACAGCCCTTTCCTGCGACACGCGCGCCACAAGGGAACACCTGCGCTGCTTCGGTACGGAGGCAGCGGCGCGCGGGGGAAACCGACACTTCTCACCATTCAAGGCCTCCTGTTCAGCAGAGAACCTGGAGAATGTGTTGCTCCGCCCCACGTCGTGGGCAGTCCTCATCGCGCTCGCAGCTCTATCGCGAACAATTGTTCGTTTGAGGGAGGCAGACACGTTGGGTGTCGCAAGCGCATTGCCCAGGGACGATTTTTCCGCCACGGTTGCTGTTCTATTGAGTGCTGGTGCCCTGAGCGACCCCGTCGTGGTTGGGCGGTCGGTCTCGAATACAGCCAGCGTAAGCTGCTGCTGTGGGTCCGGTGACTTCGACTTGTTTTCAAAGGCAGCACGCCCCGAGACGCACGGCGCACTGGCAAGGGGCCTCTCTTCGGCAGGCTTCGCGGCAGATGCAACGCCAGCGGGCGCTTCCGCCAACGTTTTGCATGCGGTGTCGACCACCCCCGCCACCGTTGGCGGTGCAAACGGAGCTGGAGAGGGGTTCAGCACGGGTGAACCGGTGGCCTTGACGGAAGTGTGCGGGAAGCGTGCGTTTCCTCCCAGAGAGGAAGACGGTGCTGCCCCCACTTCTGTGGCGTTCGTTTGCCGTGTCAGATAAGTTTGCGCAAGCGGCTGCGATGCGGTGCTCGGCAAAGGAGACGCGCGCCTTGTAGGGTAAGCAGTTGCTGCGCGTCGTGCAAGCGTGTCTCCCGCAGCCATTGGCGGTGCAACAGACGCGTTGGAAGTCGGCACCGCTGCGCTTGAAGTGGTCGCATTCATTCTGGAGCGTGATCCACGCGACGGAGACGGTGCACCTATGCCCACAGGGTCGGTGTGCGCCATCCGCGTTGCTGGTGTAAAATGGTGCGTTGACAGGCTCATGCGTGCAGACTGTGTTGTGGCCGGTGAAGGGACCAATGCCGCCTCGTTCAGCTTCTCGGCTGGTGCATCGACGATGGGTGAGCAAGCCGTGGAAGAGGCTAGCGTGCACAGCGGCCCCTCCGCCTTTTTTACTGCCTCTGTCTTCGCCGTCGGAGCAGCCGCACCGTATTTCGACAAAGAATTCGCCATAGAGATGTGGCCCTCCTCGACCGTCGGCCGCTTTAGCCAACGCGGGAGCGCAGAGGTGCGACCCGGCTCTGGAACCGCCGGGTGGCTCTCCGTATCCACATCCGCGGGCGAGTAGGTGGCCGACGGTTGCGGGGATGCAAGTCGCTCGTCAGTAGTGTCGCTTGTATTACCGTGGTGGCGATTGTTCGCCTTTTCCGCTGATGTCAGTGCCGCTGCTGAAGTTTGGGCCTCTGCAGTATCGAGGACAGACTCCGCCACGACGGGAGTGCCCGACAACGACTTTTCAAAGAGAGCGGAGCTCGCCATTTCGCGTCCGCTGGCGCTGGCACCTGCCGCCAGAACACGTCGGCGTCGTAGAACAGAGCTTATAGCAGACGGCACCGAGCGAGAGCCCGCAAGCGCTTCATCGAGAAGCGAGCCATTCTCGGAGCGATCGCCGCGGAGCGACCCCTGAAGGTATTCCTGATTTTCCTTTCGCATTTGCTCGAGGTCCATGAACGCTTGAGTCCAGCTCTTCCCCTCCCCAGCGCCGGCGCCGTCCACGTCACCCCCGCGGCGGCGACGGGTGGAGCGAACAGAGCTCGACACACTACGCGTCTCGTCCCACAGAGATGCCGCGTCCGCGAATCCGCAACCGCGAAAGGGCGATACGTTGCTTTTGTGGTACACATCGCCGATACTAGATGGAATCGAGGTTGCCGCCTGTAGAGAAGAGCAGTAATCCTGCGGGGGGCTTCCACCGCCACTCATTGCGGCAGCAGGAGTGCAAACACTGTTCGGGCTCTCGTTGCACGCCATCCTCATCTCTCGTGATGAGCGATGGGAGAGAGGAGAAGAGACAGGAAGAGGAAAACGGCTCGTGTACGCGGGGCTAGTCGAGAGCGTGACTCAGTCGATACGATGAAGCGGTTACCCCCACACGGCGCGGTCTCCTTACGTATCAGCACAGACCCAGATACGCAATCAAAGAGACGTGTAAGGGGGAAGGTTAACAAAGCGCAGGGGCGGCGGCGGTGTCAGTTTCCCTGCGCGTATCAGTAGATATCCTTGCTTGAGCAAGTGCAGAAACGGGAAGACCGACTACGACGCAGGGAAAGAAAAGGAAAGATGTTCACCACAGCACAACGGCACCCGCGTCCGAACGGTGGTGTTCTCTGTCGAGCAGGCGCACGATCTTGCAACCTCCAGCACTCCCTCGTCCGCCTCTCCTTGCTCGTGTGTGAACTATGCACAGCTGTTTTCGGTGCTACCAAGATTCGCGAGTAACTGTGCGCGGGGTGGGAAAGCGGTGGGAGAGTAGCGGCGCAGGGAGCCGCACGTCGAAATGGGACCACAAAATAGAAAGGGAGGAAGGCGTGCAGCACACCGTGAAAGGTTGAAACAAGACAAAAAAAAAAGAAAGGAGGGACGGGTGCAGTGGAGGAGAGGACGTACCGATGAGGCGTGGGTCCCCTTTTTCTTCCCTGTGGCCCGTGGTGTGGTGAGTATTGGTTTGAGTCGCGCGTAGAGGAAAGTGGAGCGGAGGCAAAAAAAAAGGAACAAAAGGTCCGCCTTCCTGCGGTTCGTTGCCGCCGATAGTCTATAAGACGCGTAGCGCCACGATGGATCACTGGTGTGCCTCAGTCACTGAAAGTGTGACGTTCCACGTACACACTCGCTGACGCGACCGCAATAGAAACACGAACGAGAAACACGTATATGTATAGAGAAAGAGAGAGAAAGAGCTATCCCTGCGAAAGGAATGGGTGGCCGTCACAAACAAGAAGAACGTGGGCGGGACGGGAGAGGGCGGAGCTGCTGATCGCGACTGAAGTGGAATAAACGTCACAGCAGAGGCTCCCGAAAATGCGTACTTCTCTTTCCTTTTTTCGTCTCTGTCCTCCCCCCCCCCGTCGCGGGGCTGCTCACCGCTGCCGCGCAGAGGTGGAGACCACGGAGATGATGATGTCCGACAGGCAAAGGGTAGGCCTGTGCACGTACACGGAGCCTGGGATTGGAACGTATGGAATAGCCAAGGAAGACAGAAACGCACACAGAACGACGAGCGCAAGAGCCAATGCGCAGTCGCCTGCAGTGGCGCTCAGCGACGTTCAGGTGGCCGATGAAGAGCTGAGTAAAGACTAGCGGGTGTAGAGGACCGGAGAGAAAAGAAGAAAACGTAGAGCTAATGCGTGTAGAATATGATCCCCCCTTTTTTTCTAGCACAAGGATACCGTACACAGGTGTGCATGTCAGTGGCGTGGGGGTGTATGCACCTGTCACCCTTCAGGCGGTGCAGACGATATTACGACAACGGCAAGCCCACCGATAGGAGGAGCTGCGCACTGGAAGAGAGGGAGGCAGGTGGAGAACGCAAAGAGAGAGGAGTGGGGTCCCGAAGAGCAGAACTTCGTGTACGCCGACGCACACATAGAGTCAAGCTCGCGTGGTGCATCAAACATGGTAGCGTCGACTGCAGGGAGAGGGACATAGAGGCCAACACTAGAGCTGACAGGTCTCGGCACAGGGCCACACCGCTTGATGCAGGTGCGCCTACTCACACTCCATTCAAAGAAGCCGTCGACTGTAGCTCCTGAGTGTGCCCTACAGGGCGTACTTTCTTTGTGTGTACCCTTTGAGCATGCCCACCCACCACCAATGAGCAAGTCAACAACCAATACGCACTTAGACAGCCACAGCTCATGTGCATCTGTCGCGCCGCGGCTACACCCTCGTCGTTTACCACGAAGTGTTCTGCCGTCCAACTACGGACACGCATCTTTCGGACTTTGTTGAACCTTCCTCAATCCTTCGTTGCATGCGTGTTGCTCAATCGGCGCCAGACGGGCAGCCTGCGTGGGTAGCATACCTTGGATCCGAGCCGGTGGCGTCCACAGTCCTGCTCAAAGGTAGAAGGAGGAGCTGCTTGTCGTGCAGGTAGCAGGGGGATGTAGAGCCGGCACCTGAGAACAGTATGACCAAATCCATAATCTGTGGAGTGGCTGCCGATGTCTCTGGCATGGTCGATGTTGCCAGCTGCCCCATCGTGTACACGTGCTTCAATCTGCCGTGGCCATAGATCAGTGGAAAAGAGAGAGGCAGGTGGCAGGCTACTGACGCGACAATCTGTGCCCAGACACATTGCAGCACGCGACGCCCACTGCTGTAAGCCCTCTTCGGAGGGAGCGCGCGTGCGTGACAGCACCATTTTGCTGTCCTGTGTCACAGTCGATTTACCTGTCCTCGCAGCGCGGCAGCTTCCAGCTCCACCGCTTCACATGCAGCGGCGTGGTTGTCAACAAGGCTGGCCGCAGGCCCTTCTCGCTACGCATATGAGTGGATGATGTTTACTCATCATCGGGCCGCTCTTAATAGTTCATGTGTGGTCTGTGTGTCCCAGCATAGATCTGTAACCCGCCAAAGAGTGATACGCGCACGCGCACGCGAGAGCTGCAAACAAAAGAGGTGCGTGCGGAGTCACTTCGAAGGGTGTCGACGCCGGCGCATCGGTGCAACAGCTGTGGAAGCGTTGTGGTCACACCGCCATCCGGCCGCGCAGCGCCCTCCCCGCGCTAAATACACACAGCACACTTTTGGCATGACCGTACAGAGATGTAGATGCGTGTGCGGCGCAGCGCAACGATGGAATCGAGGGGCAGCCAATCCACCTCTCGAGCGGGTCTCTGTTGTCGACGTGTCGGGGAGGAGGCACGCGTGGTGGCGGGTGCTGCTGCTTTAGCGTGAAGGGTCTTCAAGGGCCTTCCTACGGCTTTTGGTTAGCTCTACCCATCAAGAATTTCAAATGCAAAACATACCACAGAAGCGTCTTTGCATTCATAACGTTTCCATCTTCCTGGCACTGTCACCTGTGGCTGCGGCGGGTTCACACCAGTGCACCTGGGCTGTCGCGAAGCGTCGGCTCCTGCAAATGAAGGGATGCAACTGGCCCAGAGAGATACACTCTCCCTCAACTTCCAGTGGACTATGAAGAGGCAACGCAAGCCATCTGCATAAATGGGCGAAGGGGAGGCACCCAATGACCGCCAAGGGCCTATCAGAGGACTAGCCCTCCTCGAAAGGGTACAGGGTGCAGCCGAGTAAAACAGAAAGGGCGAAACTCAGTAAAGGCGACTCTTGAAGGCGTGTCGGGTAAACTCACCAGGCGCACTCCGAGAGTGGAGCCACCGGATCCCATACTGGCTGGTTGGGTGTGGTGGGGCGGAAGTACGCATCGATGGCCTCCGCCGTTACCTCGGCAACACTTGACGGTTGCCATCTTGGCTTCTTGTCTTTGTCAATGAGTAGGGCTCGGACACCTTCGCGAAAGTCGTGTTCCGCGATGATGCGTTGGGAAACACAGTACTCCAGCCGAAACGCCTCCACAGGTGTTCTCAGCTTTGCTCCACGCTTTAGAAGCTCCAATGCGAGCGCCATCGCCGTTGGGGAGAAGGAGGGCATGAGGTCCGCCGCTGCCTTGGCTAGCGGATCCTTGTGCGCGTGCGCCTTGCACTCGTCCCAAATGGAAGATATCGTTCGGCCTGGTGCTAGGTCGAAATACTTAGCGAGAGAAGGGAAGGAATGGGCGATAGTGCAGGGCGGCAGCTGCGTTGTCGGTGTCGAGTACTTCTCCAGTAGCGTCTCCACAGCACCTGCATCTGACATAGAGATTAGGGCCTGCTCCAGCTCGCCCATCTTGGCAGATGGCACAAAGTGTGTTGCGAGCCCAAGGTGCACGAGGTCGGCCCCGCGGAGCCGGTGACCAGTGAGAGCCATGTAGAGCCCCAGTCCAGGAACCGACAGTCGTGGCAGGAACCATGAAGCCCCTACGTCGGGGAACATGCCTATGGCGACCTCAGGCATTGCAAAGCACGCCTTCTCCGAGGCGACGCGATAAGCGCTTCCAATTGATAAGCCAACACCGCCGCCAAGCACGTAGCCGTCCCACAGGCACACCTGCCCAGCAGGAATAATGCTTGCCTTGTAGTCTACTTGATACTCCCAGTAGAAAAATTCACGGCTGCACCCGGGCGGGTTATTGGTCGTGAGGCCTATCACATCGCCCCCGGCGCAGAATGCCTTTGTGCCTGCCCCGGTGAGGATGTACAGAGATGACGGAGGAGCCGGCTCTGTCACGTACAGCCGGTGCAACTCTTTCGTCATGCCATAATCCAGCGCGTTCAGTGAATTAGGTCGGTTGAGGGTAATGTGGCGCGCATGTGGGTAGTCCTTGCAGAGCACCGTGGCGCTACAACGGACGATGGAACGACGCATTACGAGCGCGCGCACTCCTGTGTCAGTGAAATCCTGGCCAACGTTTTCGTTATGACCACAACGCGACAACGGAACGGTACCGACGCGACCAGCAGCGAGTCACGGTTATGACCAAGAGAGCACCTCGGGGAGCACGAAAAAAAAAAAAAATACGGAACGGTGTCTGCTAGTGTGCGTGCGTGTGTGCGTGTGTGTGTGTGTGTGTGCCAAGTTCACCTACTCAACCGCAAGTGAATCGCGTTGTTGGAACCCTTTGGATGAAGAAAACTCGATAAGCGCATCTCAGTCAAGCAGCTAGAGAAAGGTGCCAAAGCGAATAGCACCGCTGTAGCAGCGTTGCCGCACGCAAAGCGCGTTCACAGCGCAGAAGAGGAAGGCGAATAGAATAGAAAGGTGTGCACAGATCGATAAACAGGTCGGCATTTCAGCGCGCATGTCATTGGGGGAGTGCACAACGCCAACGCACAAACACAAGCACCCTGGCGTCTTCCCCTGTAAACAGACACCCACCAACAGCTCAAAAAAAAAAAAAAAGAAAAAGGCTGCCTTTAGTGCCAGGATAAGAGCAACGCAGCCGCCAGCAGCTGTGACCACCCACTAGCGATGGGTCACCAGCGGTGTTCCAACCCATCTCTCGTATTGGTCCGCACGACCACGAAATCCTTACAGTATCACGTCGAGTGTGGCAAAGACGATCGTCTTTGCAATAGCAGAGAACTTTCACCCAGGATTCTGGGGGCGAGGAAGAAAATGTCACCGAACGGTGCGTGTCTACACACACAAGTAAAAAAAACAGTGAGCGTGCACCCAAGCCAGGCGCCATCCCTCCCACCGTAAAACCTACAGACAGCTGCATGAAGCCCTTTAACTGGAGAGAACAGCTGCATAGCACACGTCAAGAGACCCACCACCGACACAACAGGAGATCTACCACACCCGTTTCAGTACATGCATCACATGAGCTCCAAGTGCAGCGCACACGCCGCGCCAGTCGAAGGCTCATCGTAAGCGAGATCATCCCGAGCGTTCTGAAATGCCAACGCAGCCGTAGCGGTGGTCCACGCATGTAGACGCGCAACGCGCAATCAATGCTTTGGAACCGCACCGGTGCCGACGCAGTGTCGACGACTATATAGAGCTTGTAACGCACCGTTGCTACAGTGCCCCGTTTCCCTCCGCGAGAGCGAGCTGCTGCTTCACGAACTCCACATCGACCTCATCCACAGACGCCACCGTCCACTGCGGGCGCTTCTCCTTGGTGACAAACAGCGCCTCCACGCCCTTCGCCAGCTCGTCCATACAAAGAGAATTCTGAATCGCCGTGTAGTCCGAACGGAAGCTATCCATCACGCTGTTGCACAGAGACGTGCGCTGCCGCTTCATGTTCTCCAGTGCAACGGTCATGCCCAGCGGCGAGTTGCGCTCCATCACCTCCAGCGTGCTCGCCGCAAACGCGCTGCCGTCCGCGCGCAGCACATCCATGATGTCGCGCACGCGCGTCGAAGGAGTGATCGCGCCGAACGCCTTTGCCAGCACAGGCGCGCTCTCCGCCAGCGTGAACGGCGGCACAGCAACGCCTTCGCTAAACCCGCGGAGGCACTCCTCGACGCCCCCCGACGACGGCAGCGCAGCCAGCGCAGCTTCCACAGCGTCGAACTTCTCCACAGGGATGTAGTGCGTCGCCAGGCCCGCGTGGAACACGTCCGCGCCTTGCAGCGTGTTGCCCGTGATCGCCAGGTACATGCCAAGCCCGCATATCGGCAGCGACGAGAACACCCAGCTCGTCGCAACATCGTTCGCGCCGCCGATCTGCGTCTCCGGCATCGCGAACCGCGTCGTCTCGCACGCAACGCGGTAGCGGCTGTGTACCGACACACCCACGCCACTCCCCAGCACGTGTCCCGCCCACATCGCCACCTGCGTACGCCGCATCGTCGCGATGTGCAAGTCCACCTCGTACTCCAGGCGGTAGAACAGCGGATTGTGTTCGGCCTTCCCGGGTCCTGTGAGGGCCTTCAGGTCGCCGCCAGCACAAAAGCTGCGCCGCCCGTCACCCCGCACAACGTACACAGCATCCTCGTTCGGGTGCGGCTCCGTGATGTACAGGCGATGCAGGTCCTGCACCATCGACAACGACATGGAGTTCAACGAATCGGGGCGGCTCAACGTGACAGTGCGGCAGGTGGGAGTGTCCGAGCAGAGAGCCGCGCCCGGGCTCTTGATGCAGGTGACAGTACTGTGCATGGCGGGAAGCTCAGCTCACGGCGGTACGCTCCGTAGGCAGGTACGCGTGTCGGAAGGCGCTGCGTGTCTCTCGACTGGGTTGGGCTGTTGATGCACACTGATAAGCCGACGCCAAGGATGCGCGCGCGGGGCGGGGTGGGGGGGGGGGGGGGGGGCACACTGCAGGAATAGCGCTGGGCGACGCGGGTGGGCGGGGAAGGAAAAGAAAACGAGAAGGGAGGGCCGCGGGGTACTGGTCGGTGTCACTATGGGGAAGGACGTGGAATGATAGCGGAGGAGGGGTGTACGGCGTGCGATGTCCTGTCGTTGTACGTGTGGCGGTGCTGGTGGTCGTGGGGGTCTTGTACGCGCAACCAGGGCGCCGAAGGGTGTCAAAGGGGAGCAGGGAGGGGAGCAGTAGTGGTGGGGTTGAAGGGCATAAGTAATCCACAATGGGGAAACTATATGGGTGTGGGAGAGTGTACTTCAGTTGCACGATCGGAGTGGGAGGGCAGGGAAGTCAGTTCGCGGTCCCGCGCAGAGGAAACGAGGGAAACCCCCGAAAAGCGCAAAGGTGCAGCGACCAAGTGCACAACAAGACGGTGTTGTGCCCTTCGTGCGAGAGTGCAGGATGATGAGCACCATACCCTCCCCCTTACTGCTAGAGCTATGCACTGTGCTCTGACGGTGCTAGCCAGAAGAGCTTGGTCGCGCTGTGTGGAGGGCGCATTGTTAAGGTCCACCATATGGCCACAGAGTATAAATGCACGCAGAGAGGGAGAAGGGCACACGCGCCATTGTCGCCCCCTTTTGTTGCCTTGTGTGTGCGCATTCAGAGGGGTGGCAAGTGCGCGAGTGGCCAGTACGCCGACTCCTCCATCCCTGTCGCTGCCCCGCATATCCCGCCCGGCTGGAATTGCTTGCAAGGCGACACGTGTGAAAGAGAAACAGGACGTAGGCGGGGAGGCGGGGTGCAGAGGTGGGTGCAGTGGAGGTCTGGTGGCGGCGTCGCACACACAGAAAAATACAAAAAAAAAGGTACCAAAGAGAGAGACAAGGAGGGGGGAGGATGGGAGTTGTCCAGGAATGTGAGGAGCTGAGAAGTCGTTGTGGCGGCGCCGCTACGATACAGGAAGACGACGGCGGCGGTCTTGATCTCTTGTGTGCCAGTCCACCCCACTCCACGAAACAGGTAAGGCAGGGGCGAAAGAGATAAGCACATAGACACGCACGCACGCACGCAGAAACACGCGCGCACACACACACGGAAAGGGGCACACAAACGAGGAAAACGACAGGAGGAGGAAGGGGGAAGAGATGAAGAGGGAAGAAGTACGAGCGGCGAAGTCCCTGACTGTGGAAAGACAAAGAAATAGAGCAACGCCAGTGGACGAGAAGTGGAAAAGAGAAAAACAACGTTAGAGGGCGCAGAGGCTGAAGAGGGGAGAAGGAAGAGAAGAGGGAGTAGGGGGGGGGAAGAGGAAGGCAAATAGCGTGGGAAGATATTTGAATACGCAAACGATGAAATGCACATATGGGTACGTATGTGTGTCCGTGTGTAAACATCCGCGAGTGGGCATTGCCCCTTCCCACCAACACGGCCATATCCCTCGTGCATAGTGGCCAACGCATGTTCGACTGCCTCCCACCACCACCATCACCACCCGCATATCGACGTTAGCGTCATCGGACCCTTCCATTACTCTCCCATTAGCTGTTCAGCGCACAGACACACAAATGCTGAGAGTAAGGCAAGGGGTGGAAGGAGGAGGAGAGTACACTGACGAGTATGCGCGTGCATCCCCACACGCGCGTTTAGCGTCCGCAAAACCTTGTACAGAGCTAGACATGTGAGAACGGGCGTGTGCATCCTTATAGGCTCGAGGGGGGGGGGGCAGAGGAGTGGACAAGGGGGGGGGGGGGGGAGAAGACGGCTGTATCAATGACTCCTCACCGCGTACACAACGAGAGCACAAAATGTAGAAGTAAGCGAAACAAAAATGCTGAACATCTGCAGAGCGAGGAGGAGCACATCGCTGCACTCGGCATGCGAGACCCACCCCCTCCTCCTCATCCATGGCGCGTACGCATTTTTTTTTTTTGTGCTTCACGCTCGTATCCTTTCTTACCATCTCTACATCCCTGCAGACATCAGTAAGGGAGTGGCGGTGAGAGCGCTGCGACGCATAGCTCAATGAAAAGAAGCAGGGATAGGCGAGAAATCTATTTGCTGAGGCCAATGAACAGACGTGACCACTTGCCACACCACTGCACTGAAGCCTCGACGCCGTACGAGCAAAAGAGGTAAGAGAGAAGAGAGCTAAGATAAAGAGAGTCCCGAACACGAAAAGGGAAAAAAACGTAAGAGGCAAAGGTAGAGAAACTATCAACGATGCGTCACAGACATGACAGGGAGAAGGGGGGGGGGACAGATCCGAAGTCAATAAAAAGGGAAATAGAGGAGGGGGAGAAGAGCGCCAGAGGCCTGCAAGCCAGGCAGTCAGGCGGATCATCGTGCACGTGCGAGCAGAGATGTGCGCAATGCAGATGTCCATGATGGCAGTTAAAGAAACGAGAAGAAAGCAGGGGCGGCGTCTGCCGGGGAGAAGTATAGGGGATTACCACCATAAAAGAAGCAAGAGAAGCACAAGCAGAACAAGAAAAAAAAAAGACAGGAAGAAAGGAGATCGGCGGGCTTGGCACCCCATCCCCTTACGCCATGCCCACTTCGTTCTTCGTTTCACTTGCTCACTCATTCCTGTAACTCTTCTGCACACACGCACGCACCATCCTTCATACTGTGCCGCCGTACGTACACGTCGAGCACAACTGGAGAGTGCCGTAGGGCAAAATACATGAGGGACAAGATGCGGAAGTAAGGCACAGTGCAGAGGAAACCAAGCGGAAGCTGATGCAGGAACATGAGATGCACAGCAACTGCCTGTGGGCAGCGTCACCTCTTCTCCTCAGCGGAGGTCTCACTATCCGCAGAAGAGCAGCATGGTCACATCCAACCCAGTAAACTCCGAGAGTTAAAGGTAATACAAGCACATGCGAACACCCAAGCCAAGCTGCAGACTCTTCGCAAGTGGTTTCTCCTATACACACCGAGTACAGCAAGAAACAAAAAGAGGAGAGCGCACCGAAGAAGAAGTGTCTAGGT
>CP119855.1:1528086-1557414 GCA_033953505.1 Leishmania tarentolae | reverse complement strand
CACGCAAGTGCAACACGCAATCACGCAGTCGCACAGTACACAACCATTACTATCACACACAACAAGTGCAGTGCGCAGTCCTACCTAACCCTAACGCTCCACAGGTGACTAGGTCACCGCGGTTTCCATGTGGCGTTCGTAGTATGTCTTGAAAAAGCGTCCTTTGGCCATGTGTGTGAGCTATGTATGTTCATGGGAGGGTCGCAACGGGAAAGAAATGAGAATGAAGAGATAAGGGAGGCGTGCAAGTAAGGGATTTTAGATTTGTGCAGCAGCGGAGGGTGATTACGGTGGCATGGTTAGCGCACACTGTATAGTCGCCATCGTGGTTGCATCACATACACTGTGCAGAAGAGGTGTACATGACGAGAAGTGAGAGGGTGTTGGTTGAGGTATCCAGCTGGGTTGATGAGGCTGGGGCAGAAGCGATAGCGGTGCCACAGGCCCATGGCGGCACCATCTGAGACAAAGACAAGTGTGCTGTAGTGTCAGGAAGGCGTGTGCAGATATGGCTCGCTCGGATTCCATTTCTGCACGTGCTGAGTGGACTCTGATGTTTGCATTTTGTTCTTCAAGAGGGTATTAGCATGGGAAGGAAGTTTAGAAAGTAAAAAAAGAAAGCACAGTTGATAGTACGACGTTCGCTCGTTGATGAGCGTCTCGTCTAAAAAGGGGGCAAAGAATAAAAGAAAAGAAGAAAGCGCACATACTGTCATTCCTCGATGAGAGGATCTGCCGTCCCTGCACCCTCAGTATCCAATGTCTCTCTTGCCCTTCGGCATCGCGTGTCAGGGAGTCAAGCCTTGTCCCACACACGATGCCATCACATCCACTCGAATACACAACGAAGAAGTTAAACTGAGATGGGGTGGCGGGGGATCAAAGAGCAACGGGAAGGAGGGGCAGGAAGTACAGAGGTACAGCGTGAGAGAGTTAAAGCTAAAAGGGGTGGGTCAAAAGAGGTTCAAAGCAATATCAAGAGGGCAGAACGTACACTCGGTTGTGTGAGGGCAACCAGATCTCTTTTTTTAACAGGTAATAAGAGGCTTCTTCGTTGCAGTCAGGCATACTGTTCTGCTTGTTCTCTGGTCTTCATTGAGAAAAGAGATGAAGACCGCATGGTTAAGCTCCGCACACAGGCAACACATGCTGCACTGCCTCCTCTCCTAAGGGAGATTAAAAGACATGAAAACAAACGGTGAGAAACATGCGGAGGAGTCATGTTTTCCGTTTGAAGCCTTGTGAGACACAAAGAGGGGTTTTTCAAATGTGTCTGAAAATGGATAGGAAAAAAAAGAGAGAAAACGCACAGAGTATCGCATTTTACCAAAAGCCAACAAGTTTGCTGCGTCACGTCCAAGTCTCTGCGTTTCTGTGCGCCTGCGTGGTGGCTCCCGCCGGATGTGTGCACAATAAAATATTCGTGCATGCAGACGATGATGCATCCACCTAATCACAGATTCTCATGCCTCCACACTGTCTCTGCCACCAGCACCAGCCACACTCGTTCAAAGCACACACGGCACACAAGCAGTCACGTGCCAAAGCACAAATCCAGTGCAGCAGCATCTCGCGAGACGCGGATACTCATCGACTCTGTGCTGCGGCTTCTCAATGTGTGGGTGTCGTAGCACTGCGACAAGGTGGAGGGTCAGCCCCTTTCACGAATAAGCAGAGAGGCGGAGAGCGTAACGAAGAACAACGATGGCAAAACGGGTACGCGAAAAGTGAAACACAGAAAGAGCTGCTCACCCAGGAATGCACGCACAAGCGCACTCACGTGGCACAATGCAACACTAAAAGAGGCAGCGGTCGACGTTTGTGGTGCGGCACCTCCTGTCGAGAATACACGCGCATCAGCCTTCACTGACAAAAATGCAAAGAGCAAAAAACTGTACAAAGAAGAAGAAAAAAACGTTTAAAGAGAATAGAGAAACAAATCTTAGAAAATGTTAAACCCAGACAGCAATCAAAGACACTGCCAAGACAGTAATGGCGCTAGCCACAGGGATGGAAGCGCTCGTGGAATCATTCCAGAATTCGCAGGCACCCATGGGAGTGAGAATTCGTCCATCATAGCATTCATCGCACGTGTCCGCGTCGGCAGTGCACTTCTTGCAGTTGGCGTCTGTGCACTTCCGCGCGCACACAGCACCATCCCACTCGTAGCCCGCGTTGCACTCCTCGCACTGGTCAGCATCGGCAGCGCATGTCTTGCAGTTGGCGTCTGTGCACTTCCGCGCGCACACAGCACCATCCCACTCGTAGCCCGCGTTGCACTCCTCGCACTCGTCAGCATCGGCAGCGCATGTCTTGCAGTTGGCGTCTGTGCACTTCCGCGCGCACACAGCACCATCCCACTCGTAGCCCGCGTTGCACTCCTCGCACTCGTCAGCATCGGCAGCGCATGTCTTGCAGTTGGCGTCTGTGCACTTCCGCGCGCACACAGCACCATCCCACTCGTAGCCCGCGTTGCACTCCTCGCACTGGTCAGCATCGGCAGCGCATGTCTTGCAGTTGGCGTCTGTGCACTTCCGCGCGCACACAGCACCATCCCACTCGTAGCCCGCGTTGCACTCCTCGCACTGGTCAGCATCGGCAGTGCATGTCTTGCAGTTGGCGTCTGTGCACTTCCGCACGCACACAGCACCATCGAACCTGTAGCCCGCGTTGCACTCCTCGCACTCGTCAGCATCGGCAGCGCACTTCTTGCAGTTGGCGTCTGTGCACTTCCGCGCGCACACAGCACCATCCCACTCGTAGCCCGCGTTGCACTCCTCGCACTGGTCAGCATCGGCAGCGCACTTCTTGCAGTTGGCGTCTGTGCACTTCCGCACGCACACAGTACCATCGACTCGTAGCCCGCGTTGCACTCCTCGCACTCGTCAGCATCGGCAGCGCACTTCTTGCAGTTGGCGTCTGTGCACTTCCGCGCGCACACAGCACCATCCCACTCGTAGCCCGCGTTGCACTCCTCGCACTGGTCAGCATCGGCAGCGCACTTCTTGCAGTTGGCGTCTGTGCACTTCCGCACGCACACAGCACCGTCGACCTGTAGCCCGCGTTGCACTCCTCGCACTTGTTGGCTTGGACACCGCACTTCTTGCAGTTGGCGTCTGTGCACTTCCGCACGCACACAGCACCGTCGAACCTGTAGCCCGCGTTGCACTCCTCGCACTTGTTGGCTTGGACACCGCACTTCTTGCAGTTGGCGTCTGTGCACTTCCGCACGCACACAGCACCATCCGACTGTAGCCCGCGTTGCACTCCTGGCACTTGTTGGCTTGGACACCGCACTTCTTGCAGTTGGCGTCTGTGCACTTCCGCACGCACACAGCACCGTCGAACCTGTAGCCCGCGTTGCACTCCTCGCACTTGTTGGCTTGGACACCGCACTTCTTGCAGTTGGCGTCTGTGCACTTCCGCACGCACACAGCACCGTCGAACCTGTAGCCCGCGTTGCACTCCTCGCACTTGTTGGCTTGGACACCGCACTTCTTGCAGTTGGCGTCTGTGCACTTCCGCACGCACACAGCAACATCCAACCTGTAGCCCGGGTTGCACTCCTGGCACTTGTTGACTTGGACACCGCACTTCTTGCAGTTGGCGTCTGTGCACTTCGAGCAGACTTTGTTGACAAGGGTGTAGCCTTTTTTGCATGTGGCGCAGGTGGTAGTGCTTCTTGGAGCGCAGGTCATACAGTGTGCTGCGGTGCATGCTCCTTTAGCTGGCAAAGCCATGGCGGTCAGGAGCAGAATGGTAAGCGCAAGGAGGAACTTGGGGCCCATGTTTGTTGGTGGTGGTGATGGGATGGGCATTGTTGTGCCTTGTTGGTAGCTTAAATGAGAAGTGGTGTGGGTGAATGAAAGAAGATACGATAGCGTGCAATGTTTACTTGTGAAGAGTGTGTGTTGCAGGAAGAAAGGGCGTGTCTGTATAGGCGTGCCCGAGCGATTCAAGTCCGGAGTCGACACAGAGAAGAGGCAAAGGAAAAAGGGTCGAAGAAGGTGGAAACAGTACCTCACAAAGAGGGACCACAGCATCGTCGCGCGGAGACAACTGCAACAGACGCCCCTGCATCAGGTGCCAGGAAAAGCACCCATTCGAGAGAGGACAGGGTCCACCAGCACCTCCCAGCTCGGGAGCTTCAGTACAAGAAGGGCGTATCGGTATCACGAGAGACAGGAAATCGGCAACAACACAGCAGGAGCAACATGGTGAGAAAGGAGGGGGGAGCCCTTACCTGGGTCCCCTTTGCGGGGCTTCGCTCTCTGCCGATCCGCCCTCTACCTCGCCGGCTTCTCTTCTCGGCAAAATACCTTGGGTGTTGCCTTTGACCGAGCAATGGGGGGGGGGGCTCTCAGAGGACGAGCGAGTCGTGCAAATGGAGGGGGCATAAGCCAAGCACATAATGCACGCATCGAAAGGAGGTGCACGCGGAGGAGTGAGGGCAAAGGAAAGAGACACACAAAGAATACGGCAGGGCGGGGGTCCACCTCACAACAAATGCACCACCTGCCCATTCCAAGAAAAAAAAAATGAAATGCGTGTGCATCGGGAGAAACTTGTCTGCCCCAATCCACACAGCCTCGTGCATGCATGCATGCATACACAACCAAGTACTGACACAAAACGGCTGTGCCTTCAGCCCCGTCATGAGCTCCCGCTACCGATAACACGCCGACTCCGCTCTCGACGACGACCTTCTCCGGCGCACATACAGAAAGAAAGAGACGAATAGCAACACCGCTTTTCCAAGAGCAGCACACACCGGGTGACGCTGTACTTCGCAGCTGTGGGCGTACGTGGTAGGAGAAGGCCGCCGCAAGCGTGCCTGCACCGTGCGCGTGTGCTTCCCTACTCGCGTGAGTGCCTATGCTGGCGCCGCTTAGGCAGAAGCGTCACCAGGGGGGGGGACGGAGGTGCAGAGCGTGCAGAAGCAAAGCAACCAGAGGTGGGCGCGCCGTGGCGCAACCGGGGTGGTTCTGCCCATGCACGCCTGGGCAGCAAGGCAGCATAGCCTCACCATGATGGCGCTGGACAGAATCCCACACGCATCATGCCCAGCAGCGGCAGTGCTGGAGAAGAAACCGCTACTTGAGCAGACACAAAATAAGCGGTGGTTGTGCATCGCTCGCGCCGTAGCAGATGAGCAGCAGGGAAGAGAATCTTTCGCTTGAGAGCGTGTCCACTACGCCATCGAGCATGGGTGAAACTGCACTCGGGCCCAGGCCTGCCAAGGTCCGTCACGTGGGTGCGACGCAGCTTTGGGCATGTGCTCATGCAGGTGTGTAGCCTTCGCTCTGCGTTACGGTCACAGAGGTGTGACTGCGCGTCATCGCTCTCGTGTTTAGCTTTTTCTTTGTGCTGTGCCCACTCGCTCCTACGATAACACAGGAGGAGAGGGCGCATGGGGTGAACACATACCGTTGTCGCTGTCACCAAATATCGAAATGAGGACTTCAGCAACACGAATTCATACGCTCACCAACAAACACAGGCGCCGCTGTCACTCATCACGCATGGCCACACGCAAGACTCTGCATACAAGACCAACCAGCAGTCGCCATTGGCAAGTGTTTCTGGTTTCTGCACAGACACTGTCCACCAGGGAGCATGACCACAATGGCGCTCGGCCGACTGGGCGGCCACACACCCCATCACTTGGGGCATCCCGCGTCGGGGTCTCGGGACCCCCCCAGCACTGCACATCGAGGACCAGGCAGGATACCCTCGAATCTCGTCGACACCCTGACCATCTCATATAGATGGCACAAGCGTCTTCACAGTCGCAGGTTTCTCCGAGGCAACGACATCCAGGACACCTCACTACTGATATCCATGTCAGTAAGCTGCTCTCACTTCCCCACGCCGGAGGTGCATAACCCGGTCACCAGAAGCAGCTCAGCACTCGCAGTGGATCAGGGGATCGGGGGGTTGTTCGTCCCCTCCATACACGCAGGGAGCGGGTGCTGGACTGTGATATCGTGCTGAGATGTGCTTCCGTCAGCATGGGGTCCACAAACTGCCCGTCGTTTGGGGCATGAGCGAGGTGAGGAAGTAAAGGGAGGAACAGAAGAGAACGCAGAAGGGAAGCAGTGCCAAGAGTGCGGTATTCAAGGTGCACGCGCAGTAAACAGGTGTGGTTTTTCAGAGGATCAGTCATGGGGAATCGAAGCTGTTGTACATCTTTCTGCATGTGTCTCTCCCCCATCCGCTAGCCTTGCAGTGCGTGCTCACCGTACGCCGTCGAAAAGGGAGAGAGTAAACTGCAGCACTCGTGGATGAGGCGCTGCGTCGAGGGTGCGAAACACTCTTTTCCTCTCTCGTGTATGTGAACACCCGACCTGCAGCCATAACGAGTGTCAGTCTTTTCATATTGTGTATCACAACGAACAAGAAAGAGAGACACAGAGGCAGCAGTGGACAATAACCGAAACAGCGAGGGGTGTTGGTATCGCCGCTGCACTGCAGCCTACAAAGCGGACACGACTGTCCTCCTTTGCGTTCTTCCCTCGCCATGTATTCTGCTCTGCTGGCGATATTGGGTGGCTGGGACGAGAACAGAGATGTACGAGAAAGCAGGTGGCTGGTGAACCGGCGCCCACACACGCAGAACCTGAGAGCGCGCCCAGGTAACTAAAGCCCCTCCACACACCCCGCCCCAATGCAAGAGCACCGATACGGGTAAATCACACCCCCACACATAGAGAGAGGAACATCAGTGGCGAACACTCTCGAGAGGAAGAGAGGAAACAAAAGAAGAGAGATATGAGGCCTACGGGCAGGCAAGGTCTCGCCACGCACGGATCTCGACAACAGTCCCAATGGATGCCCTTCAGAAACATACGCAGCAGACAAACGTATCGATAACGCGTGTCTTTCACATACGCCTGAAGCACGGTCGAGCCTGATGAGCTGTCGTTACAGCTGCCTTTGGAACGGCGGGCGAGACAAGCCCAAGAATCCGAGGCTGTTTTAAGACTGCGCACTCCAGCCCACCGACCCTGTGTCACGGGCACAGGGCACCAACAAGGCAAGAGGAGAGGCATAAACGACGCCGGCGCAGTCATGTGGCACAAGAGAGAGAACAACCAATCGCCTCATCATCGATCCACAGCACATGAGGAATAGCACGGCAGCAGCGCGCCCGTCATCTCCTGTGCGATTAAGTGTCGATCGAAACACATCCGTGCGTGCAGGTACGTTCTCTGTTGGTGGGTCGGCAGGTGTCCTGAGGGTAAAAAGTCGTGTACACTGACGAACGACGGCGCCCATCACTGTGACGTGCGGTGAAACCGGTTCCAGATCCTTGATGTCGCACTCCGGCACGTTAGTTGTTTGATGGACATGGGCGTCGGTGAGGAGTACAAGTTTGCGTAACCGCCAGCGCATTGGTAACGCCAGTCTCTGAAAGGAGGAGCACACAGAGAGTGCAGTCAAGTCTGTCACAGAGGGAAACGATGCACGGGAGGATCGCTAGAGCGCCGAATTCAGTAATACTCAAGGGAGTCGTCGGCACGACGGCATCTAGCAATATCACAGTGGAGAGATCTGCACAGCGTCAGACATCCTTTGGGTTGGGAATGGGGCACTCCACCAAAGAGAGGCCGGGCGAACAGCTGACGCAGGAGTTTCTCCGCCCTAAACTGCATGGAGAGGGACGTGGTCATTAGCCTGCCGTGCGGTCACCACGGATTACGGACGCGGTCACCGCGGAACAGCGAGGCACTCGTGAGAAGCGTATGAGAGGCCCGGAAAAGGATAATCGCCTCTACGGCATTATCTCCCTCGCGGCACAGGGCAGCTAACCAGACGCCTACCACACCCTATTGTCATTCAGACTTCTTCAGAGGACTCTTGTGGGTCCAATACCTTGATAAGCAACCCCATGTGTACGCCTAGGCGTTTGTGTGGCAAGTGGAAGCGGGTAGCTGCACGCTGCAGAAAAAGGTTAGTGCGGGCATAGGCAGGGAGCAGTGGACACGGAAACGGTAAGTGTGATATGAGCCGCAGCATACTCGCCCACGTTTTTTCCCAGCTTCGTTTTCCATCTCCTTTTCAATCCTTAAGTGGGGAAGCATGTACTGGTGTTTGAGAGTGACGAAGGGGTGTGCAGCTCAATCAGTGCTGCTGTGACGCAATTCATAGTACAAGCGTGATCGGGTGCACCTCCACCAATTGGGTGAACCGTGTACGCGATCTACTGCAGATGGCTGGAGTTCCAATCCCGCACACTAGACTGCAGTTTCTGGTGTCCAGTTCCTGTTATCATCTATTTTTTTCTTTTTGCTGTTGTTTCTCTCCCCGCTCAGGGGTCGGTCAGGGGTAGTTTGGAAACTAATTCGAGGTGGGCATTGCCAAAGTAAAACAAGTGGGGTGGAAAAAAAGAGGTGTATCTATGAATGCGCACGAGTCCCGCCCGCCCATCGCTCACTAAGGCCTCTAGGCGAAAGAAACGGTCGGCAAGGTGCAGCAGCCGGATGGCTCAAGCATAACCGTACAGGATTTGGCCGCGCTTACGCAGCGCGTTCACGACATCAGATGCGGTAACCGTCTTCTTGCGCGCATACTCGGTATAGGCGGTGCTGCAACGCACAATGTCCTCCACGTAGGCCTTGAGCACACGGCGCACCTCCTCGTAGATCTCGCTCGAGATGCGCTTCACACCACCGCGGCGCGCCATACGGCGGACGCAGCCGCGCGTGATGCCGCGGATGTTGTCGCGCAGCACCTTCTTCTGGCGCTTCTGGCTGCCCTTGGCATCAGCGGAGCGCTTACCCTTGGCCATGGTTGAAAAGTTAGGGGAGAGGAATGGTGAAAGCGGTGTCAGGTGGAAAGTGCAACGGCTGTGAGGTAAGGTTGAAAAAAAGGAGATTCGCAGATAAGACAGATGGGGTGTACGAGGCAGTAAAAAGTGGATAAGAGACTCTTGAATAGAATAAGAGAGAGCGTGAACTGCACATGGGTGTCAGAGGAAGATGCAAAGGTCGTCCCATTGTGTGAAACATCCTAGAGTGGGGTGAAGGGCAGGTACACGTTTGGCAATGAGCAACCTATCTCCTCTTTTTCTATCTCAGGAATGTTCCCCGGCTTTGGTGTCATGGCGTAGAGAGTGTCAAGCAAGACATGAAAATGGGCGGACTCGTAGCAACAAGGGTAGCACATACCAGACATTGGGGAATCATAAAAAAAAAAAAAACGAGGACCCTCACCACTGGAAAGGAGGGTGCACAACGAAGTGGGAACAACGAGAAATAATGTGCAGCAAAAAAAAAAACGCCAGCAAGAAGTACAATCTCAGTTCCTCGAGGATAGTAGCGGCTCATGCTCATCGAGAACACCAGGTTCGTCGGTCTGCCGGGTGCTAGTACGTGCACTAAGGCGTCGTGCACGCTCCGCAAGCACCTCGTCGCAGAAGCTTTTGTACTGGAGGTGAACATACAAGTCGGAGAAGAGACTAGTAAAGAGCAGACCGCTCATGATAGCAAAGGGTACAAAGATGCACTGTCGCCCAATGCAAATGTTGCCCCCCTGCTTCTTTGCCTCATTTGTGTACCAGTTGCCGTAGAGCATTTGATTTAGCAGCACCGAGCCGGCGAGCGAGGAAAGGGACATGCAGTTGTAGTGGTTTGCGACATCCTTCGCGTAGAGCGTTCGCATCACGAGAACTATGGATGCTGCAGAAAATCCGTTGCCCAGAGCAGTCAGAGCAAACGGGATCAAGAGCCATTCCTTCTGCACAAAAAGAAGCAAGAGGGACGCCGCGAGAACAATCAGCGATGGGATAAAGAGTGCAATAGTAAGCGGGATGCGCTCCTCCGGCTTGCGCTTTTGCGTCCATACTTCAAATATACTCATGAGAATTCGTCCCAAAGCACTGCCGGCACCGTTGAGGACAGTGAGCAGAGAGGCGACCTCCTGTGTCATGGGAGTCTCAGAGGCAGCGGCGTACACAAAGCGTGCGTTGACTATAATGACCATCTGAGTACCACATATGGAGAAGAGAGAGTAGCCGAGAGCCCACAGTTTCAATGTACACACACTTTCCCAGAAGGATGTCTGGTACTGCGGCGCAATGTGTGCAGCTTCGTCAATGCGGGCTGCGTTGAAAATGGCTTGCTCTGCAATGCTCGTGCGGGTGGTGTTGATGCGCATAGAGAGGCGCTGAGCAGCTGTCATGCGGCAGCCCGGTGCGACAGCTGTGGCTCCTTCTTCGGTCTCATCTTCCTCAGGCAGCTGCTCGAGAATGTCAGTGCTGCCCACGTCCAGCCACCGGAGCGGAATCGCGATGATACAGTAGATCGCCAGAACGCCGATGGTGATCAGAGCAAACGCGACTTTGTAGGTGTGTCCAAGCTGCATGTAGGTCACAACCGTGCTCTGCACAGGGAGAAAAACAATGAGAAGGCTAACAAGCACGAAACCGTACTTGAACCGACGTGGAGAGGGTACCTTCTCCAAGTACGCTTTCTTTGAGGACAACCTCTTCGCCTTTTGTGCTTCTGTCAGCCATTTTTCTTCGTAGCCTGTGAGCTGATATGGCGGTAGCTTTACGAAGAGGACACACAGAAAGCCCACAAAAGCGGCGTAAGCTGACAGAAAGTAGAAGAACCCTGTGGTGTTGTTCTCAAAAAAACCCAACTGGATAGCGCCAAAGATCGCAGAGCCCAGACCGATGAACGTTTTCATGACGGCAATCACAGCCCCACGACTGCTGGGAAACACACTCAGAATAGTCATAAGGCCCGCTATGTCGAACATGGCGGTTCCGACGCCCAGGAAGGTACTAAATATGGTGAAACGCACCACACTACCGTCGACAGCATCGGCGAATGCCAGCCCGAACAGAACTCCGCCAAGGGGTAACATTGTCATACCGATCATGAAGAGCGGCCGCGGGCCGTAGTAGTCGTACAGCCCTGCCAGGGGAAAAACAACGAGGCCGAGAATATTAGACATGGTTGTAATCACAGACATTTGCTTCTGAGTGAGGTTGTACTTCTCTTGAAGGTGGCCCGAGAAAAGGTTGTACACGTAGCTGATGGATGCGCAGATGCACGCAGAGACACCGATCAGCAGCATAAAGAAACGCTTTGGCTCATTGATGGTGATGGTGGCAGTCGGAGAAAATGGCTGTGCTTGTGAGAGTCGCCTTTCCTGAACACTGCGCCGCCCCTCTGCGTAAACCTCTTCTACTACCGACATGGCTGTGCAGTAGAAAACTCGAATAGGTAAAGCGAGTGGTTTGTGAGCTGTGTACCTCTAGGAATGTTGATGAAGCGGTGTACGCAAGGAGGGTGCAGAGTGCGTTTTCTTCACTGTAGTGTGCAGGTGAAAGGGAGAAAAGATGGGAACAATTAGGAACCTGCTCCTGCGTCTTGGTTGAGGTGTTGGATAGAAATAAATGTGGAGGCGAAGTGAGTGAGACGCAAGTATGGAAGAGAAACGAGAAGTCATTTTTATGAGGCTGTATTTTGGCTTCCCGGCAACGTGCATGACTGAGAAGCTCCGTACTTGGCGGTTGGAAGGTGTAAAGACAGACATTAGCGCGACGTCGGCGAGTTACTGAGTTATGTTCTCAGTTGTTTCACATCAGCGCTTACGTCAATCTCCTGCTTACACTGTCGAGAATGCCGAAGCTGCGGTGAGCGCGGCACCTCCGAAGGAAAAGTGCAACGCTACGAAGCAAAGGCGGAGGGTGAAGGAAAAAAAGATGATTGGATTGTCTGCGTTCCTGTACAACGCTGTTGTAGCTACCAACAGGTGAGGAAAGGTAAATCCGGCGTTTTCTCAACCCTGTATCCAGGTCTTCTCCGAAGAAGTTGGGGGGGGGGGAGTGGCCCGCTCTAGCGCTTCTGTGGATACGGCTTTGCGAGGTGTGTGGAAGTTGTGGCTGAACGAAAGAGCGAGGTATATTCCAGGGAGGTGAAAACAGCTAAAGTGGGTATTTGTACGGAGATCGAAGTGTTCTGTGTCGCTTCCGCCAGATGGCACTTGACAAAAGTGTTGCGAGGTGAACAACGGAGAATGCACACGGCATGGAAGCATACCCGGGCATCAGCCACTGCGTTGCAGTCACAAAGAACCTGGTTAACATTAAGTGCGGTGACTGTAGGTGTGATGAAAAAGGCGAAGGTTCCGCATTGATGAGGATTGCTACCTGTTTGGTGCGTGATAGTCCCACATTTGCAAGCCGGGTGTATTGCTTTTCAGCGAAGGTGACTGCCACCTGGTGGTAAGAGCAACGCTTGGGGCATATGTGCGGGCAGCTGGCAGATAGTGGGAGCTGTTCCTTGTGTGCCTTGGAGCAAGAAAGAGTGGGAGTGATGGTAGGTTGTTGATTCTGTCAATGAATCACACAACGAGTTCTTGGGTGCAAGCTGCGTCTATGTAGGTTGTGTTGCTGGAAAAGAGGCCATTTAAATGAGTTAGCATGTACGATGCTTCGCGAGTTAGCTGTGGTGTATTGATGTCCTGGAGTGCCCGGGCACATTCCTGGAAGCAACCATTTTTACTAATGGGGATGCATGTGAGCCCCTGATGTGCGGCTGCAACTTTTTTTGAGAGCACAGTTGGACCGCGAACACACTTCACCTTTTGGAAGATGCTGCACGTCCCCTTTCGATGCACTTGTTTACGAGCAATGATGGAGATCTTCAGGCACATGCTCTAAGTAAGTGCACACTTGAAGTCCCTTGCCCGAGATGGTGAGGCACGATGTATTGTGTAGGTGAAATGAAACCCCTATCCACTTACTGTTTCCTCCCACTGTATTGCTTATTGTGACTGTCCCTACGACATGATATCAGCTTATCCTTTCGACTGACACCTCTTCGATAGCTGCTTGCACTTGGTAATGGAGACGAGCGCTTTTTCGTCTGTCCTAGGTGGGCCAGCCACCACTGAGGATGTCAAGTACTTGAAGAAGAAGCTGATTGGTACTGGCTCCTACGGTGAGGCCTGGCTGGTGGAGCGGCTTAGTGATAAGGCGATCTTTGTGGCGAAAACCATGGACCTCGGAAAGATGTCGTCCCGTGATCGGACGTATGCGTACAGCGAAATCAAGTGTCTTGCGAGCTGCCACCATCCAAACATCATCAAGTACATCGAGGACAAGGAAGATAAGGAGCATTTGCTTATTGTAATGGAGTTTGCCGACTCTGGTGACCTCGACCGCCAGATCAAGGCGCGTGCGACGGACTCCAAATACTTCCAAGAACACGAGGCACTTTTCCTTTTTCTGCAGCTGTGCCTTGCTCTAGATCATATCCATAGCCACAAGATGCTGCACCGTGACATTAAGGGAGCCAATGTGCTCCTTACCTCAACCGGTCTCATCAAGATTGGTGACTTTGGGTTTAGTCACCAGTACGATGACACGGTGTCTGGGGTTGTTGCGAACACCTTCTGTGGTACACCGTACTACCTCGCGCCGGAGCTGTGGAACAACCAGCGCTACAGCAAAAAGGCGGATGTATGGTCTTTGGGCGTTCTTCTGTATGAAATCATGGCGCTGAAGCGGCCGTTCACTTCCACCAACATGAAGGGTCTCATGGCAAAGGTGCTCAGTGGAGACTACGAGCCACTGCCCGAGGTGTACTCGGCTGACTTTAGGGATGTAGTTCGAAGGATCCTTGTCTGCGATGCGGCGCAGAGACCAAGCGTGAGGGACATTTTCCGGTTTCCCTATGTGCGAGAGGGTCTGAAGGTCTTCATGCACACTATGAAAAAAAATTCGCGTATCGATAACGGGGTAAAGGATGCGCTGATGGAGCACGTCGCGGAGATCCTGTCCAGCGAGTCAGTGGAGATGCCAAAGAGCACCATTGTTGGGCAAATCAACAAGGATGTCTTTTTCTCCGGGTACCTGAACAAGCTGAAAGGCGGTGACAACCACTCATGGAAGAGGCGGTTTCTGCAGGTACACAAGGGCCACTTTATTATGTCTGACAAGGAGTCTGACACAGAGGGAAAGGCGCTGAGTCTCGAGCATATTCAGAGCGTCTGCCCGGTCCCTGTGAGCACGGCGAAGCGCGAGCACGTCTTTGCGCTTCACACGACGAGCGGGAAGTCGATGTGGTTTGAAGCTGCGTCGCTGGAGAACATGGAGGAGTGGATTCATGCAATCCAGTGCGGCCTCGGCGTTGCGTGATGGTGCAAGGGAACCACGAGGGCTTTTTTGTTTGACGCGATGTGGTCAGTGCATACACTGCCTTCCTGCTGAATGCTGAATTACAGGGTTGTGCAGCCATCACGATCTCACTGCTCACGACGTCCGAAGATGCTTTTGCTCTCTTAAGCTTGTTCTGGTTAGGCTTTTCCCTCTTGTGAAGTGCGTCACGCACCCAAGGCTGTCGTAGCTCTCTTACGGAATGATATTGGTGGTGTGATGCTCGGAATGGGAAGGTTAGGTGGTGTGTTTTCTATTTGGATGATTGAAGAAAAGGAAGTTGGAGGGCTACTGGTGGATTCAGATGCAATGGATCACTTGTCGATCGCCCCAGCTGGTTTCGTGCTGTCTTCCTTTCATGTATATACGTATATATATATGTATATATATACATACATGTATACGTATAGTGGTGCTTCAAATCTCGTGAGTGGAGTACCCTCAAAAAATTATGATGACGCCACATCACGTGTTATGGACCGTGCTCAGAACACAACTTTTTTATAGTACGCATTGCTGACAATGACGCTAGAGGGATTGTGTGCCAGCACCATCTCGATGTGGTTGGAATGTCTTCTGATTCACATTCTGCTAGCGAATGCACATACCAACCACTCGGGCATGATGATGTGTTTTTTTTTCTTTCGTGGCTGCAGTTATACTTGTCGCCGCGATGAGCGTCAGAAGAAAGAGCTTTATCTGAGGTCTCCTATGTTCACCATGCACTGTTAATACACTGGCCTTTCTCTCTCACTCTATCTGTCTCTCCCATTTTCATTCTTATCGTGATGATGGGATCTCAAAAAAAAAAAAAAAAACATCAAGTGCTTACCGATCCTACTTCTGTGTGACAGGACAGATGCGCAGAGATGGTACAAAGCATCGCACGAGTAATCGGCTGCAGTGGACCAGCGGCGTTCGCAGTGCATGATAATCGCGTCTTCTTTCCAGCGGACAGTGGCGTGGCCGTCGTGGAGAATGGATGCCAGCATCTGTGGCTTCCGTTTCCTAGTGGAAAATACACGATTGACAAGCTGGCGATCAGCTCGACTGGTGTGATTTGTGTGACGGAGAAGCGGCTGCGGGTTGTGTTGCATTTCTTCGATGCCGGCACTCTGCAGAACCTCGGCAGTACTGAGACAGAAATTTCTGTAGGTGTAGCAGACATCGTTTTTTCTGCGGATGGGAGGGAGGTGTTTGTTCTTGCAACAGTTCCTGACAGTACTGTGACAGTTTTTTGCCGGAGCAAGCGTGACGGCGTTTACAGTTTCGCTGACTGTGTCGCTCTGCGACACAGCGAGGAGCCAAAGCTGCTACTTGCCGGTGGTCTCGAGGACTCGATTGTGCGCTTCGTCATATGCAGAAGTGACTGCATTCTGGGGTACTCGCATGAAGAGGATGGTAAGAGCTTTCGGAAATGCTTCTCTGTTGGGGCATGTGCAGAAAGTGCGTACGTGTCAGGACCGGATACGGTATGTTACGTTACAAAGGAAGGGTCTGTGTATGTGTACTCACACGACAGTCAAACATCTCGCGAAGTGTGTGAAGCCCCAGCGGCACTTGGAGCGGTCTCAATGGTTGCTCTGGACGACATTGCATATATTTTTACACGGTCAGGGGCCCTAGTCTCTGTCAATCTGGATGACGGTACCTGTCGCAGCCTCTTCCTCGGTTGCGTGCCTTCCTCTAGTAGTCGTATCGCTGCGACGAACGCAGGAGAGCTACTGCTGAGCACACAGACCGGGCTGCTGGCGGTGGCAGTACCGACGCCGACGAGCCAAGGAGGTTCAGAGCTGCGGCTTGTGAAAGGCTGGATGGAGGCCTCTACACTCAGATGCCTTTCTGTAAACGATGGGGCCTTGGTAGCGTGGGTATTGCGGGATGGAAGTGTGGCCCTCTACGAAAGGGAGACTGTGAGGGTTTTCGCCCCCTGCGGAGTGCGGGGCCCGGCGGTGCACACATGCGTGCTTAGCTCTTCTCACATTGCGATCCTGTTCGAGGACGCTACCGTAATGTGCTTTGACTGCATCGGTGGGAAAGAGGTGTGGCTTCACAAATGCGCGGGGTGTACTCCTATTTTTCTGGAGGCGGATGGCTGTGGTGCACTGGCATGCTGTGGTCAAGATGCCGTGCGTTTTTTAAGCTGTGTTGATGACCGCATGGAGGATCGTGGGATAGTTCGCGCCACTCTGCTTGCGTCCATCTGCCTGGCAAAGTGGGTACCGTCGGAGAGGAATCTTCTGGTCGTGTGCGAAAATGGTGACGCCTTCCTCATGGAGGCGCCGGATGAGGGCGATGCCATGACGACGCACCCTGCCGAAACGCTTGTGCGCAAGTCGTGGCGGCTCGACTTTCCAATCACAGATGCACTTGTGTGCTACGTTACCCCTGAAACTCTCAACCTGTTTGTACATTCGGCAGACCACGACTCGAAGGTGTACGTGCTCGACCGCCAACGTGAGAGTGACGTAAAAGTGTCACGGCCTCTTTTCCTTATGCAGGACCACAGTAGTGGTGGCAGTTGTCTCCTACGTCTCGACGATGCAACCGTGATTTCGTGTGGCCGAGATGGCAGCATCGCCGCGCGTGATTTGAGACCTTATCAGGTTCAAATGACCCCGATCCCCCCCTCGCGTGAGAAGCGGAAGCCTCTGTGGATACACGCTGTGCGCTCCTCGTTCCGTGGTGGTATCACAACGGTGGCACTCGCTGATGCTGGAGCGGGGGTGGTCTGTGGCGGCGATGATGGAGTGATTCAGTGTATTGCGTTGATGGTGCAGAGTGGTCACGCCACGTGGCGGGAACCGGAGTGGAGGCACGTAGTGAGAACGCGACTGGGCTCCGTTGACGACAAGGCGACCGCTGCAGACGCAAGCGACGCGGCGCCAGAGCGGGAGGCTCTCCTCCGTGAGTTGTGCGGCGTGCGTGAGCTGTGGGAGAAGGCGATGCGTGATAAGGACCCTGATGTTCCTCTCGAGGCTTTCCTGACACTGGAGCAGCGCGATCAATTTTCGGCCGAATGCGAGACAGCCGTGCTAGAGATGTGCGAGGGTCACTACTACCGCGCTATCATGAACGAATACCTCCAGGATACGATCAAGAGACGCTGCTTCGAGGCGATGGAGATGACACGTATGAAGGTGGTGAGCATGATTACCCCTGGGCTGGAGGTGCACAACTTCCACCTCCATCGAAGCACACGGGCCGCAGCATCGCTCTCTCGCAAAGCATTGTTTCTCCGTCAGCTGCAAGAGAAGATTTCTGTTGGTCGACGCACGCCTCCTGGCATGCAGATCGTGTTCAAGACCGCGACGAACGTCGCTGGAAGCCCTAGCGGAGCTGAAGACCTTGACGCCGCTATGCTGAACGACGCAGATGTGTACACTCAGTGCCGCATGGTCCTTCAGTCTCTCCTAGTTAGGGGCCGGTCGCTGGTGCTTAAGGGCGCCTTCAACGCCCGCTTCACTGACTTGCAGGACTTGAAGAGGCAGTCAGTCGTGCAGGTGGAGGAGCGGACACAGCGCTGTATTACGATTGGAAAGCAGTTGGGTAGCCTTCCCGAACAGCTCTTCTCGGCGATTGTCGATGCCGAGGAAAACCCAAACTCATTATTCATTGTCGAGGACAAGGAACTGTGCGCTGATGCGCAGGCACTCATCGCTCCTTCCAAGGGGACAGTTATTGTGTCTCCAGTAGATGAAGCCGCTTTGCACTTGTGGATGGACGGTCTGGAAAAGGAGGTGGAGCGGCTGGAGGTGAACGTGCCTTTGCCAGACTTCGCAGACGACACGCGCAACACCTTTGTCCCTCCAGAGGAGCGCACGGAAGAGCAGGCGCGCATCTTCGAGGCCTACGCGAAGAGACTAAAGGAGGAGAATGAATGCATCGAAGCGAAGAGGGAAGCGCTGCGGTGCGAGTTCAAGATGTTGCAAGAAAAAAACCGGGAAACGGCTTCGACGCTAGACGAGCAGCTTCGCCAGATTCGTAAGCACCGGCTGAGGACAGCCGAGGAAGTGGACGAGGCAGAGCTGCAACTCGCTCTACTTTTTCAGCATCGGCTGTGTCTCAGCGCAGCCTATCGACAGCATCAATCCTTGGCTCGCAAACGAGAGACTCTGCGGGACGGGCTGACAGCCGCAGAATCGACTGTGATGCAGCAGAAGCGCATGCTTAGTGCAGCGCAGGCTCGGTTGACCGCGGCGGAGAGCAAAACGGACAGCTACGCGGCGAGCGTCAGCTTCTTGGCGCCCTTTGACGGTGGGGCGACGGGCGAGAAGCTGCACAGGCGCTTTGTGCGGTGGCAGCGGCGCTTTGCGGAAGGAAAGGCACCGCTTCCGGACGTCGACACGCCTGCACCAGACTGCACGGCGGAGCAGTGGGCCGCTTTCTGTGAGCATTGCCAGTCGGTGGCAAAGTTGCAGCAGCTAGTTGACGTGGCCGAGGCTGAGGTGCAGAGAGCTGCTGGGAACTTTAGGGAGGCTGAGGATGACTGCAAGCTCATTGCGCATCAGATAGACGCCGCAGGGGAGGAGATGAATTCCGTTCGCCACAGCTCGGTGACGAGTCTTCTCGACGTCCACGCTTTGTGCCGGCTGCACCAGGGCCAAATACAAGACGAGGGTGCCACGACGGCGACGGATTTTTCGTCTTCCAACCTGCGATGGCGCGACGACGTGGCGCAGTACAACGAACTCATTCTTCAAAGCGACGCGGAGAGTCGTGCGCTCCTCAACAAGGTGTTTGCTCGGCAAAAACTGATGAAGCTGCTGGAGTGGGAGGGGGAGCGGCTTAGGTACTGCGCCGGGACGCGGCAGCTAGAGCTGCGACAACTGCATACCCTTCGTGTCACCCGCCAGATGCAGGAGTGGCTGAAGGGTGACGTGGAGCTGTCGGAGGAGAAGACGCTCGCGCAGATTCAGCGTCACATGGATCTTGTGGAGACGAACATGAGTCGAAAAGTAGAAGAGCTGAGGGGCGTTGTGCGTCAACTGAAGAACCAGATTGCTGAACGCGTGACAGAGAACACAATCATCAGTGGCCAATGCGATGACCTCAATGACACAGTACGCTCCAACGTCGCAGTGTACAGCCTGATCGAGACACGAGCGGATGGATCAAAGGCAAGTGCTGCTCGGGCGAAAGAAATGTATGTCACCAGCGAGCTGGAGGAGATGGCTCGGTCACAGCAGGAAGAACTGGTGCGACTTAAGCGTGAGGTGGATCGTCTTCGGGAGCGGACGTTCCCATCCTTTGCCGTTGTGTCGAAGCAGACGCGCTAGTCGCCTGTCTTGCATGGTTTTATTTATGTATGGTAATGATGAGGGTTTATGGCGAGAGGATGTACATAAGGCGTGTGTACTGTTGTGCGCATGTGCTTTTTTTTCGTGTCTCTTAGCTGATATCTGTTCTCCATGCCATGGATGTACAATAGCACATCCCCAGACAATGAATCACACACTTGCTCCTCAGGTTCCCCAAATGAGTTGCTGAGTACTCTGCGAGCGGCATGGTCCTCTAGCAGTACGTCATCTCGCGGGGCTGCTTTGCCAGACGAGGGTCAATAGAATGTACACTATGTGTGTGTCCGAGGATGGGGGAGACTCTTCGCTTGTGTGCGAGCGGATGACATACGGTGTGCTTATTCACTGCTTCTCATTTCTTCTGCGTTGTCCCGCGCTTGCCTTCTGCTTCCTAGTTACCCAGTGATTTCTGTTAAAGAGCTCGATGAACAAGGCCAACCCCTCGGTGGCGGAGCGTGAGGCCCACCTTCAGAATGTGGAGGACACACTGAATCGCATTGCTCATCACAAAGGGGTGCTGGGATACTTCATCATGGAGCCCCAGAGGGGGAAACTGCTTAGTTTTGCAGGCTTTCGTGGGAGCTCGAGAGAGGCGCATCGCTACGCTGACACGTTGAAGGGGTTCATTGACCTCACCACCTCCACAGTTCGAACCATTGACTGGAAGGACGAGATGACATTTCTGCGAATTAGCTGCGACACTGTCGACATCCTCGTTGCACCGGATGCGAACAAAGAGTACACCATGGTGGTCGTCCAGACTGTCAAAGGACGGTGTGCCGGAGATGACATGTGATGACCTTGACGGGCTCACCATCAATTCCATGTACATATAGCTCAGGGCAGTAGTCAAACCAACGCTTTGTATGATACGTGGAAGAGCACGTGGTCTATCCTCAGGCGCCTTCCAGGGTGTTTTCCGTAAGTGCGACGCCATCACAGGCTTTTGCCCTCGTCCAGGGTCTCAGAGTGTTTCTTCTTGTTTGACTTGCTCACTACCGCCCTGGTAGGACAGCCGCGGCCTAAGAGTCCCACTAGGAACTCCTCGTCCCTTTCGTGAAGAACATCAAGCCGCATGGTAACTATTTCCTTCTCTGCTCTCTCCCTTCCTCTTGAAAGCTCAGTAGCTCTCATGTACGCTGTCAAGCCGTGGGGCAATGTTGTTCTCGTTGGAGGCTGCGTTGGGACTTATGCCATGGGCATCGGCATGCGGTGGCGAGAATCGAATGTGACGATTGTCGAGCGGCGACGAAGCCCGTCGTACGAGCGCACAGAGATGCGGCGTTGTGTTCTGACGGATCAAACTGTGAAACTTCTGACGGATCTGGGGTGCACAGAGCGAAAACTCCTCTCAGTGCTGCGTCCCGCTCTTGGGTGGCGCTTCCTGTCCCCTGAGCTCGCACCTCTTCGCAAGGGATCAGCTTTTCCTGGCTGTGCAATCGGTGAATCAGCGTACCAGTGCACAGAGGGTGTCTTGCTGCGAACCCTTCGCACGGAGTTTCTGCGGTTTGGCGGCACTATTGATTGGGAGACCGAGGCGCACAGCGCCGACGCAAACAACGACGGCAGCGACACGTGGTGCCTGCGCAAGGACTACGGCCTCAGCACCAACGCGGAGGCAATCATCACTATGGCCAAGGCCACCCCCTTCGCTGAGATGTTGATTGCGAGGGACCCAAACAGAATAGCAGTAGTCTTTAGTGTGGAACGTGGCGTCTGCGAGCTCGATAGCCGCGACATGAGCGTCTTGTTCGACCAGCAGTCTGATGTCTCCATTGTGGTAGGAAACGGCATTGCTCTGCACTGCTGGCGCAGCGGTACCTGTGAATGCGCTTGGCGACTCGTCCGTAGCGCCACTAGGCACTCCTCACTGGATGCAAGCTTGGACGGCATGCATGATGTGCTGAAGACTTTGATTCAAAAGCCGCAGCAGCGGAACAACTGTGTCTTCGCTCTACCAGGTACCACACCTGCCATCAAAGACGAGGCTGTGCGCTTCCGTGTCGGGCTGTTGGGTGACGGTCTCCTCCCCATAGACCCGTTCGAGTGGAGGGGTGACAACGCCCGGTGCATGATTGAGGAGGCGTCGATGGTGTGCCGTCTGTTTTATGGCAAGAAGTACCACCGTGGCGATGTTTCCTCTCTGCTTCGTGAAGCAGAGCAGGACTCCATCTCGAAACGGGCCAATCTGCTGCAGCGTGATTTGAAGGACGCAGAGCACTTCCTCGTCGTGAATCCTATGCTGGAGAGCGAACCCACAGCTGTGACGATGCACCGCGTCGGCTCCTGAATTGTACGAGCGAACATGTATTGGAAAACCTTCTTGTTGGCTTCCCTTGCAAGAGACGCGGAGGGCTGCCGTTGACGGATGTGTTGATTTCTGGTTGTAGGAGCTCTAGATGGCTCACACGAAAACTTGGTTCATCTCTCAGTTTTTTTTTTTTTTCAAGTGCTCAGCCTGTGCATGAAGGAGGTTTCTCCAACCAAAGAGAGTGGTATGTTCGACTCAGCTGCTTCATCTAGGTGTCTTAGAATACATGTTACGTTTGATTACCCTTTACTCGCTCTCAGATGACGCGTTGATAGCGTTCATGAGCCTTAGCTCACGCTCAAGCGCGTGCCTTGAATAGCGTTCGAAACAACGATGCTCTTCACTTTTCTGCCTGTCCCTCGGCGACTGTTGTGCACTGCTTTACACCGGGTGGCCCCCTCTTATTTTCTACTCTTCGCACCATCGAAATGCTGAGAAATACGCGGACATACACTCACGAACGTGTCAGCTTCACATGTGATCCGTCATATTTCTTTTTTTTTTGTTTGCTTCATGTGACGTGCTGTCGATCTGTACTCTTTTTATTTTCGTTGTTCGCAGTAATGCTGCGCTACACAGGTCTGTGGCGCGAGCGCAAGGTAGAAAAACTACTAGTGGCAAACAGAGGTGAGATAGCGTGCCGCGTCTTCCGAACATGTCGTGAGATGCACATCCGCACTGTGGCGCTATTCTGCGAAGCAGAACGTAATGCGAAACACGTTGCAGAAGCGGACGAGGCGGTCTGTATTGGTCCTCCACCTGCGGTGAATTCCTATCTTCGCGGTGAGCACATCATCAGTGTGGCGAAACAGCTGAACGTTGACGCAATTCACCCCGGGTACGGCTTTCTTTCTGAGAATGCGTCCTTTGCGGACGCTATCACGCGCTCCGGCATCGAGTTCATTGGCCCACCTGCGTCTGCCATCTCGTTGATGGGGTCGAAGAGTGAAAGCAAGCGCATCATGGAGGCCGCAGGGGTGCCTGTTGTGCCCGGCTACTACGGTGAGAATCAGAACGTGTCGTTCCTCGCGGAGGAGGCAAAGAAGGTGGGCTTTCCCATTCTAATCAAGGCGGTATCGGGTGGCGGTGGCAAGGGCATGAAGATTGTGGAGCGGCCGGAAGATTTTACGTTTATGCTGGAGAGCGCGAAGCGTGAGGCGACCAACTTTTTCAAGGATGACCGTGTCATTTTGGAGCGCTACGTGAAGCGTTCGCGACACATAGAGTGCCAAATATTTTTCGATAAGCACGGAAGAGGAGTCTTCTTCTTCGAGCGCGATTGCAGCGTGCAGCGCCGGTATCAGAAGGTCCTCGAGGAGGCCCCGGCACCTCACCTCTCAATGGAGACGCGACAGCGCATTGGTGAGGTGGCTTTGCAGGCTGCAAAGGCAGTTGGCTACGTGGGCGCAGGCACGGTGGAGTTCATTTTTGACACGAGCACTGGCGAGTTTTACTTCATGGAGATGAACACGCGCCTACAGGTGGAGCACCCCGTGACGGAGGAGGTGTGCCGCATCAAAGGTGCACCACTGGACTTGGTCAAGTTGCAGATCAAGACAGCCATGGGCAAGCCGCTCACATTTTCCCAGGAGGATGTGACATTGGTCGGCTCCTGTATCGAAGCACGCGTGTACGCAGAATCGCCGGAGCGAGGGTTTCTGCCTGAGAGTGGCCCTTTAACGTTCATCCGAGAGCCCTTTCAGGGGGTGCGTGGGCCAGCGCGCACCCGACTAGACACTGGGTTTCGCGAGGGTGATAACGTACTTATCCACTACGACCCCATGTTAGCCAAGGTCATCTCGTGGGGTCGCAGCCGTGAAGAGGCGTTGAGAGGGCTGCGGCAGGCACTGGGCGAGTACAAGGTTGCCGGCATCAACACAAACATTGAGTTTCTGAAGCGATGCTGTGAGACACCGGAGTTCGCGCGCGGTGGCGTCACCACCAACTTCATCAGCGAACACGAAAGTCAGCTGCTCAAATCACCAGTGGTGACGCCGGAGGTTGCGGCCATGGCTGCCACCGCGTGGCTTCTGAACCGCTGTGATAACTGGCGTGGCGCGTTCCGCCTCAACAGTGATACTAACGCCACCGTTCACTTCTACATCGACGACCACCCGGTAGAGGTGCGCCTGCACACGGAGGGTGCAAACTACCACAAGATCTTCTTCAGCGTGTGGGATCATGATGGATCTTTTGAAGTCTGCTCCGGCCCTGTGACCTCGAAGCACCGCGACCAAAAGAGCATTGTGAACGATTTCACCTTTCTATTCGAGAATGGCATGCACCACACGGTGCTGGCTGTCGCAACGGAAGGAGATGTGACAGTCATTGGTAGCTTTGGTCTCCACCAGCTTCGTCTGCTGCCACTGACCGACGGCTTTGGAGATTCTTCGACGGCGGGTGGTACGTCGACCAAGATCGTGAGCCCGATGCCTGGCAAAGTGTCCAAGTTACTTGTGAAGAGCGGAGACCTCGTCGAGAAGGGTCAGGTTCTAGTGATTGTGGAGGCGATGAAGATGGAACACCCCGTCAGGGCCCTGCAGGACGGCCGCGTATCTTTTCTTGTCAAAGAGGGGGAGGTTGTAGGCGGTGACCATGTACTTGCCACCGTCGCAGAGGAGGAGTGACGTCGAGCGCCCCCCACCCCTTGTATTGCCCCAGGCATTCTCGAAGGGGCCTGCGTGAGGGCGATTTTCTGTTCTTCTTTTTCTGTTGCCCTTCACTCCTTCCTCTTTTTACCCGTTTTTTTGACGTTGTTTGAATTCCTGTACGCCTGATGTGTGAGCGGGGCGGATGCCGTCATGTGCGTTGTCTGCCCCTTGGCGCGCATGTCGTAGAAAATGGTTTGAATTGGAGCATGCAGTAAGCGCACATCTTTGAAAGAAGCACAGGCTGTCAACAGTTGCTGGTGGTGGAGTTTCTGACTTCTATCGGCATTGTGCCACAGCTAAGTTGGTGCAAATTCTCCACTGTAATGCAGGCCAAGAGTCCTGTGGAGGGGCGTCGTTGCAGTTTCCTCAGTTGACAAGTTCGTGCGGCGAAGGATATGCCCCTTGTGCGTCGAAACTTACACCTTGTATGTTTCTCCTTTCGTCTGCCATATCTTGCTAACCGTTTTTGGTCCATGCCGTTGGCGTACTGGGTGAGGGCGCTTTCCTCAGTGAAAGGACTGGTGATGCACTACTTTTGTTTCCATTTCATCGAAACCTGTCCTTAATGCGCAAGGGTACTCTCCGTTGTTTGCCCCCCCCCCCTCCCTCCCCAGCAGCTCGGATTAAACAGCAGTTGGGACAAAGTCGCCGCGTCAGCGTTATCTTCCGTCAACGAGAAGCCTTAGGCGCCATTCACGGTGCTTCATTCACTTCCTTAGTCATTTCTTTTGTTAGCATTGGCCGACGAGACATACCCACAGAGAAAAATATATAGACGAAAAATATGTCTTTCGAAAAGGCTCTCGGGAACCCAAAAGTGTCTGTCACCCCCTCCGAGGATGGGGAGAGCTACGGTGTCCTGCATGACGGCACTCGTTTCCGCGTTCCGGACACCATGTCAGTGCTGGAAGCTCTCTTGACACCCAAGTCGTGGCAGAGTCCGGCGACGCTCATCTGGGTCGCGTCTTGGTTTGCGGTTGGGATGACGGGACTACTCTACTTCACCCACGGGCTGTCTCTGTGGTTCTTCTGCGCTCAGTTTGCGTTCTGGCGACTCTCGTACAACATTGGCCTGGGTGCCATTCTGCACTACCACTCGCGGTACGGCTCTTTCCTTAAATTCTACCGTCGCATTGCCACGGACTACCCGGTGACCCGACGCTTTCTGGAGGTGTCTGTTGTCTTCCAGGATAGCACTGAGTATAAGGTGTCCAGTTTTCCGGACGAGTTCAATGCGTGGATGCTGTTCCGACAGGTTGAGAACGTTATTCTCTCCAACGACCTTGTGTCGTACTGCGTGCTTTCGGTTGTCTGCTGGGAGAAGATGAGCATCAAATCGCCCGTGGACATTTTCTGTTTTGTGTTTGGTTGCGCCTCTATCGCGTTCGCTCTCTGGAGCAAGTTTGATGCGCACCGCACCATTGGCGACTTTGCGTGGTACTGGGGCGACTTTTTCTTCCTGCTCGACAGAAACCTCACCTTTGATGGCATCTTCCAAATGTTCCCGCACCCAATGTATACGGTCGGCTACGCCTTCATGTACGGCGTTCCGGTCATGACCAAGTCTTACACGCTCTTCTACATGAGCGTCTTTGGGCACCTGTGCCAGCTTGCGTTCCTGGCGTTTGTGGAGAACCCGCACATCGACCGCACCTATAACGTCCTGTCATCACCGACACTAGAGGAGCAGCAGCGGCATGCCGTGTTGTACGGAAACGGCAGTGATTCCTACCTGGAGCACAACGAGCTCGTGGTGCTCATGCATTTCGATATCTTCCGCGCCAGTGACCTTCTTCTAGCATTGACCATCATCTATCTCCTGGCGACGCTGCTGATGCCCCTCCCGGCGTGGGTCTACGTGGTTCACGCGATGGCCTGGCGACTGTTTCACAACGGCTTTCTCGGCTACCTGCTGAAGCGGGAGTCGTGCGAGAAGTGGTTCTCCCGAAACTACGCCTCTCCGCAGGCGGCCTTCAACAACTGGAAGCGCATCTACAACGCTAGTGTCACCATCACCAACCTGTCTTACTGCCTCTGCGCCGTCAAGTACTTCACCTGGACGATGCCGCTTTTCGGCAGTGGCGAGGCACGTTGCTTCGTGATGATCGTCGGGATGCTTCTTGTGGGCATCAACGCGTACGTGAGCTGGAGTATATACGAGGCCATTGGCGACTACGGCTACTTGTACGGTGACTTCTTTATCGAGAACGTCCCGGCGAAACTGAATTACAGCGGCATTTACCGCTATCTAAACAACCCTGACTCGTCTCTTGGAATGTCAGCTTACTATGGCATTGCGCTGTTGTCCGGCAGCCCCGTGGTGCTGATGGTGGCGATGTCGTCCCACGCGGCTGCGAAGATTTTTGAGGCTGCTGTGGAGGAACCGCACATGCGCAAGCGCTACGGCAACCAAGTTCGCGAGGCTGGCGGGATGCAAGCGGAGTTTGTGCGGCGCATGAAGGTGTCAAAGGCAGAGTACGACAAGAAGATGCGCGCACTCAAGGCCAAGCTAGACTGTCGAAAGAAAGAATGAGCGCGGGATCCCTTCAATCTTTGCGGAGGCGGGGGAGTTGGTAGGTGTGCGTGTGCGGGCTGCTCTTCTCGCGTGCTTTTCTGGTGACGCTTCAGTGACGCAGGACCGGCGAGAATTCGTGCGGAAGAGTGGTGGAGGCGGTCGCACTGTCGGCGTCGCCGCCGTGCCATCAGAACGTGTAGTGCTCAGCACAGGGTTGAATGTTAGTGCTTGTGCCTCTGCTAGTGCTCACTACTCATGTGTAAAGAATTGAAAGCGGAGCGTGGGCGAGGTGCGGGCGGCCCCTTTAGTGCCTTGCCTTCATTTTGTTTTCAGTTATGCATGGTGCTTGCTTTCACTGTTACCGTTTCTTTTGGATTCGTTTTCTGTCTTGTTGCCTCGAGGCCCTCTAGGAGGGACTGAGGATGCAATTCGTGGCGCAACAGAAAGCAAAGCGATGTACAACCACGCAGGCTCCGCAAGGTGCAACCACGACACCATTCCGCTCCAGATGTCCCTCTGCGTCCTTTCGTTCTGTCAGCCTCCACTGATTTTCTGTGATTGAACGACATTGAAGGCCTGCAGAAAAGCGTAGCTGTGACGAAAGGAACCCACCGTGCCGAACAAGAGACTGGAATGCCTGTCCCTTCCTCGTTTTCTTATTGCGAAGTAGGCATGCTGGCTCGGGAAAGGGGCTGTGATGTGTAGTCCCTTCGTTATTGGTTGCTTCTCAGTGAACCACTAATGCTGCTTTCTACCTCTCTTTCCTGTGTCGTCTTGATCCAGCACTTTGACACCCTTTTCTCCCGCTGACTGCTTGCTAACACCCCGATCACCACTTTCCATATGTAGAGTCGTACACAATCGACGCACAGCTTGAAGAAACGTGAGCGGGCAGAGGACACCTTTTCGCTTTCTAGCTGTTCCACTACAGCGGGGGTGGTGCTTTTCCCATGTCAGTTCCTCATGCAGAAACCAGCGTGGAATTCGGGGCCGACACGCCGGATCAGTACCGCACCGACGACCCGTTTAACCGCAGCCGCCGTGACAGCCTGACGAGCTCACGTTTCAGCAGCCGCCTCAGCAGGCGCTCCAGCGTTCGCGATGAGTTTCAGTCGCTCGATGAGTTCTTGCGAAAGCAGCGGGTCATCCGGTACATGCAGGAGGAGCGGGAGCGTGCCGAGCGGTCGAAGCTGCTGCGCGAGGAACACGACGTCTGGGTCGAGCTCCGCGATCGCGAGCGTACAGAGCGTTTGAAATACATGACGGAGCAGGAGATAGTCGAACTGCTGCAAAGGGAGGCGGATGAGGCGACACGTGAACGCAACCGCGGTGACCACTCTCCACAGCCAGCGACGGAGGATGCGTTGCGGCGTCGCCATATCACGGCAGGTGTGCGGCACAGGGAGGAAGATACTGTGCTGGCGCGTCTCAAGGACGAGGTGCGGGCGGATGATATCCGACGAGCGGCTGAGCGGGAGGCATCGGAGAAAGTAATGACCATGACAGTAGCGGAGCGCACTCGGCGTTCCGGCATTCAGTGCCAACAGCGCGAGGAGGACTTGACTGCAAAGTGCAAGGAACTGACGAGGGAACTGGAGGAAGCCAGGGCTGCTGCCAGACAAGCTCAAGAGTACCAGAGGCGCGCTGAAGACGATGCGGCACGGGCGCATGAGAGTACACAGAAGGAGAAGAGCACCGCAGCAGCCGGCAAGCAGGCCAACGACAAACTCTCAAAGGAGCTAGCCGAAGTACGGCAACAACTCGCAGCCTCTGAGGCCGAGAGGAAGAATGCGGAAGCCTCAAACGCGCAGGCTGCGCGGGAGGTTGTACAAAAGGAGAAGGATCTCAGCAGTCTGAGGAAACGGAACGATGAGCTCGCGGCGGCGCAGGCATCGCGGAAGGCAGCCGCCGAGGATGAGAAGAAGCGAGCATTTCTGTTTCAGGAAGAGCTCAAGGCGTATAGAAACGCTCTGGAGAAGGAGAAGGCAGCGCGAAAGAAGGCTGAAACCGACCTGGCAGCGTTGCAGGAGCAAGCTAAGGCGCTCGAGGTGAAGGTGGATGCCACAAGTGCGCCCGATCCGAAGCAGGTGATAGATCACACGCGAAAGCTGAAGGCTGTCGCCGACGACGCCCGCAGGGCGCAGGCAGACCTCGTAAAAGAACGCCAGATGCGCGAGAGTGCAGAGGCTGCTGAGGCAGAGGCGAAAAGTCTCCTAGCGAAGGAGAAGGCGGCGCGCGAGAAGGCAGAGAAGGAAGCGCAGAAGGCACTGGCGGTGTCAAATGCTTCAACAATACACGTTCAGAAAGTGGAGTCTGGTCGCAAAAAGCTAGCTGAGGCAGAGAAGAAGCTGGAGGAGATGCGTAGGGAACGGAACAAA
>CP119855.1:1510706-1527590 GCA_033953505.1 Leishmania tarentolae | reverse complement strand
AGAGCATAGGCGAGTAGGTCTAGTACAGCCACACAATTGAGAGCACGAGTCTGTGGACTGTGCTACCTCTTTGCATGAACAAATGCACTTATTTCAAGTAACAATGACTCCGCTCTCTGGTCAGCTGAGTGCGACATGGACTGCTCGGAGGCAGCCCTCGCGTATCGCTGTCGTGTGATGCGCTATGTGGCTCATCTGTTGCTTTCTCATTCTGCCCCTTTCAGTCGCTCACCTCACTATATTCTCAAATGCCATATGGCTTGGACGCACAGAGGTTTCCCATGACTGCTGTCGATTGTGTAGAAGTGGCGTTCCTGCGCTTCCTCACCCGACAATGAAAACGGACACTGCGGCTGTGCACTGTACACGAGCAAGCTTCGCTCACTACGCACGCCAGCGGTGCGTAGACTCACCGTGGGAATTCAGATCAAAGCGGGACGCGTTTGGGGTAGCTGTGGAGTGGCTGGAGGCGACATACAATCTGGGTAGCTCAGGTGAGAGCCCCGCAAGCGTTGTTCTCATTACAGTATGCATCCTTTTCAACGCCGACTTCGCTGTCCCACAGTTGGGCTTCTACAACTCTACCGCCACGAGCCTTGAGGGTCTGCGACTGGCGCTGCCAAATCTCATGTTTGTAAACGCACCATCAACTACGGACCTGATTGATGTGACAGGAGTATCGCATGGACCGCTTGTGAGCTTCTCATGGAGCCAGGATTTGGGTCAGTACATGTGGCTTGTACACCCCTGCGACACAGAAAACCTGCTGCGTTGCAGGCGATACGACGGCGAACAGGGTGACGTGCTCAGTGTCTTTCTGCGCGCTATGGCTAAATACTTTCCTTTTGCGCCACAGCTGATACCGCGCGCGGTAGAACCATTCGATAGCAGACGTACATGAAGAGCGACGAAGAAAGCATATGGTCTGTGATCGTGATTCAATTTCGGTGTTCTTTTCGGTGGGCGTACTCCACCTTTCTGCAGCTGGGCCGTATCCAACGCTGCCCGTCAAAGTTGGTCGTCATTTTCATCTAGCTCGCCATGTGCTGCAGACGTGGTTGCTTTGCGCTGCCTTGTGGGTTCCTTGGAGTCGAGCAATGTTTTTCACTCTCCGTGACCGATTTCCGGCGCCTGTTGCTGCTTCTCGTGCCACTGCTCCCGCCCCCTCTCCCCCCTCCCCGAGGCTTCTTATTTCGCCCGCGTGCGCATCTCTTCTCTTCTCTTCTCTTTCTTTTTCGCTGCCCCCCCTCTACATTCTGATTTCCTACCCCTCAGGGGTCATTGTGACATCATAGCACACACTGTCAGTGCTCGCCAGCGCGTTCTTTTCTGTGCACAGGTGGATGCTCACGGGCAGTAGAGAACACACCGGTTAGCAAGCATGCTCCGCGTCTCACGGCGCTTGCTGGGGGCGGCAGGCACTGGCCCGTTCGATCCGTACAAGATTCTCGGCGTAAAGCCGGAGGCTAGCAAAGAAGAGATAAAAAAGGCGTACCACCGTCTGGCTCTGCGATTCCACCCAGACAGCGGCGCAGAGGGTAACTCAGCTCGATTTTCGGCGGTAAACGAGGCGTACGAGGCTGTTAAGGATGGTAAATGGAAGCACAGCACTCAGCAACAACAGAAGGGGGAAGAGCAAACCACAGCAGGCGGGAGGGATCCAAAGATGCGCATGTATGTCTACGAGCAGCCGGGCTCGACAACGGACGGCTATGTCTCCGGCGATACCGAGAAGTACCTGCGCCTCTTCATGATTGGCTGCTTTCTCTTCATATTTATTCGCGTCTCGTTGTTCTTCCTCCTCCCGGCCACAAGGAAGGGCGCGCGCCATGACAGTGTCGTAGTTCCAGAGCAACCGCATGCGGCGGTGTCACTCGGCTCCGTTGAGAATCATGAGATGCCGTGTAAACAGTCTCTCGGTAATGTCGCGAATGGGTACAGCAGCGACTCTGTTCACGCGGATGAGGGAGTGCAGTATCAGTGGGCCGAAAATAGCGTGAGCACCCACATGAAGGACCCCCTGTCGTCTAGGTGATGTCTCTGCTCCGTTATATATTTCTTATGAATGCACAAATGGCCTCTTGTCTGGCGTAACGGCGGTTTCTGAGGATGAGGCTACCTCAGGTCGATGAAGCTCTCGGCCCGTGCCTGCCTTCAAACTCTGTGTGCGTGAATTCCAGATGCCGCTGTGACGCTGTAGGGCCCATCGCGGTAGAGATGTCTTTTTTTGTCTGCCTTCTCTATCTGCTTCCCAGGGATGATCACATCTATACGGAATCCCCTGACTTAGCACAGGCCGCATCGCGCGGTGCCAAACACCGCTCAACGCGTCTGCTACAGTGATGCCTTGATTCGGGTGTTTGAGGGCATGGACTCTGCCTCATTCTCTACTGTGCACCTGCATCGCTACGTGCCCACAGCTGCTCTCATTCTTCTGGTCGCCACATGGTGCTTTCCTCGGTGCAACCGGAATCCCAGGACCAGTGGGTACTACAAGAGCCTGGGGGAAGGACGTTAAAGTCACGTTTACACTCTGCCTATGATATGTTTGCTACATCAGTGTACACAGTCGCAGGTGGGTCCGACGCCATGCCGCTCAGGACCTCGTCGGTGACGTCAGCACCGTCACATGACTGTGACTTCCCTATGTGGTGGGTTGCCGACTCTGCTATCACGAACGGGATGGCTCTGCATCGACAGCGATGAGGCGTGCAGTGTAACCGGACCCGGCGGCCAGGTGCCTCTGGTCATGAGCGACTTGGCTGCACTGCGGGATAGGGAGACCCTTATAGGGGAGCTAACGAGCCTCTCTCCGAGCGTCTCTCTGCCTCAGGTGGGCATTTGATGTTGCCCCTCCATTGGTGCCACAAACTCACTCGACTTTCATTGCAACTGCCGTCTCGCTCTCCCTGTCCATCTTATCCGTCAGCCTTTACGTATCACATCGGCGTCGCTTTTGCAGTTTGTTCTCCCCGGGGACACCACTCACACGTTCACCTCGCCCGCACCCACTCAACGCCACAGTCGGCAATGACAAGCGTCGCCCAACACATAATCACACCGGCGGTAATCCGCGCGAAGTACTCTGGCTATGTCCTGAGCAACGGTGTTAAGTGCGTCATTGTGCAGGATGCGAGCGCAAAAATGCCGGCGGCAGCCATGAGCATTCGCGCAGGCCAGCTGAACGACCCCGTGGAGCTGCCTGGACTGGCGCACTTCTGCGAGCACATGCTCTTCATGGGAACAGAGAAGTTCCCCAAGGAGGACGAGTTCGACAGTTTTGTGTCGAAAGGGGGCGGCGTCACCAACGCCTTCACCGACGACTGTGATACGGTATACCACTTCAACATCAGCGATGGTAGCCTTGAGGGAGCGCTAGAGCGGTTTGTGGAGTTCTTCGCGGCTCCAAGCTTCAGCAGTGGTGCGGTGGCCCGTGAGGTGAACGCTGTGCACAGCGAGGACGAGAAGAACCACAATAACGACTACTGGCGTCTCGACGAGCTGATGCGCAGCTTCTGCAACCCTAAGCACCCGCGCAGCCGCTACGGCAATGGCAACCTCACCACGCTGCGTGACGAGCCGAAGCGGCTGGGAATCGACGTGCGCGAGTCGCTCAAAGCGTTTCACTCTCAATACTACTTGGCGGGTGGGGCGACGATTGTGGTGGTGAGCACGCGATCAGCAGACGAGGTGCTGAGCCTCATCGAGGGGCCCCTCTCGCGGATGAAGCAGGGTGCCGTTCCCTGCTTTTCTTTTCTCGAGGCCGGCGAGCATTTCTTCACCAGTGCCGCGCTGGGCTCCTGGACCAACGTGCGCACGGTGCGGAAGATGCGTGATCTGCGGCTGATGTGGGCGGTGCGGTCGCCGTCGTCGTCGTGGCGCACAAGACCGTCGGCGTACATTTCTCACCTCCTCGGGCACGAGTGCGACACCTCCGTGCTTGGGGTGCTGAAGAAGCGCGATTGGGCCACAGGCATGATGGCCGGCTCACACCGCGTGGACGATGACTTTGAAGTTCTGAGTGTCTCCGTTTCGCTCACAGTGGAGGGGTTCCGGAACGCGCTGAAGGTGGTGGACCTGCTTTACCAGGGCATTGGTCAGTCCATTGCGCAGGGCGTGAGCGCTGAGGTGTACAAGGGGATGAAGGCGGAGGAGCGCCTCTCCTTTGAGAGCGCTGACGCTGGCGCGCCGGCGGACCACTGCGTCACGCTCGCGCAGAACGCCAACGCCACCGACCTGGAGCACTGCTGGATCGGCGACAGCGTGGTTCTCGAGGACAATATGGAGGCGGCTGTGGCCTATGCGCGTCAGCTGACACCACAGAACTGCGTGATGGTTATGCAGTGGGGAGATATGCCGATCGATGCAGCCCTTCACGCTATATTAGCGGAGGGAAACCCCGTGGAGAACCACGCAGAGCAGCACGAGGAGGAGGATGAGGAGGACCTCCAGAGTGCCGAGGGGGAGAGTAACGCGTCGGCCGAGGAACTGTTTCTCTCGCTGCCGCCCTTCGCCCAGGTGCGGGTCAGTGACGCATCGCGCTTCCACAAGGCACTGTACCAGACAGTCAAGGTGCCGGAGGAGCACTGTGCGCGGTGGCAGAGTCTGATGAGCGGTCCATACCCGCCGGAGCTGGCATTGCCGTCCACGAATCCCTTCATCGCCACAGACTTCACAATTCACCCGCCAGCCGCTTCTGGAGCGGTGGACGAGATCGCCTCCCCGCACGCGGTGACATACGTGAGGAGGGACGCGGGGCACCACAGCACCTTCAAAATGGCGTTGCGGTGCAACATTCTCTCACCGGTTGCGTCCGCGAGCCCGCTGAACCGGCTTTACACGCGCGTCATGCGCAGCATACTGTCTAACGCGATCACGGAGATGGCCTACTACGCGACGTTGGCGTCGCTCACCAACGCGGTGATGTTCCCGGAGACGGGGCTGGGCTTTGCAGTGGAGGGCCCGTCGCAGAAACTGTACGAGTTTTTCTTCGCCGTCATGCGCAAGGGGCTGTCGATGGAGGTGCTCCAGGGTACCGCGGACGAGTACGCGACATACCTAGAGGCAGGCATCCAGAAGATCAAGAACGTTGGGATGGACCAGCCTTATAAGATTCTGGGCGATATGCAGAAGAAGGCGACGCGGACGACGTACTACTTGTTTAACGAGATTGCGGCGTGCGAGCGAGCCGCCACGTACGAGGGCTACCGCACCTTTGTCAAGCAGTACTTGGAGAGTGGTCTCCTGCTCGAGTGCTTCGTTGCAGGGAACGTGCTCTCCACACAGGATGTGCGCGAAATGCTGGTTGTCCGGCTGGAGCACCTCCTGGAGACCTCAGGCATTCCAGCACCGCTGAAGGAGAGCATTCCACGTGTGCGCGACACATACGGCCCGCGTGCGGGGGTTGGGAGAGCAAACGAGAGTGTGCTCACCTCCTTCGATGTCCTCTCAGTGCCACCATCGAACCCGGCCGATCCGAACGCAGCCGTTTTCGTCGACATCATCATTGGCGAGTCCACTCCGCGTGCGGTGGCGCTCACAGACACCGCTGTGAACCTCATCAGCTCCTCTTTCTTCAACGTGCTGCGCACGCGCGAGGCATTGGGCTACATTGTGTTTGCCCAAAGCAGTGCTGCCTACCACACAGCGCACGCACTCCTTGTGGTGCAGAGTGCGCTGAAGGATGTGGACTGCCTATACCTGCTCTCCCGCATTGTCGCCTTCTTGTGTGCTGTGGAGGCGCAGCTGGACACGCTGTGCTCGGACGAGGAGGTGGAGAAGGTGAAGAAGGGCCTGATCGCGACTCTGGAGAAGATGCCCGACTCTGTTGTGAGTGATGCTGCGCGTCTTGAGCGTGAGCATGTCAGCCTGTCTAGGTTTGAGACTCGCCAGCTGACGATTGCCGCCCTCTTGACCATCACCGCAGAGGATGTAAAGGCTCACTTTCGCAAGTTCATCTTGAACAGCCGCAGTGACTCTCGTGCGTTGGCGTTGTGCATGAATAACGCTCGCGCCGCTGTCACCAATGTGCTCTCTGAGCCAGGCAACCGGCGCATTCGTCTGCCGCGCATGCGGCCGCAACCGGCGGACAGCGACGATGCGCCAGACGGCGCATCAGAGAACGCTGGGACGCTGATACTCCCTACCTTTTCGGATGGTGACAGCTGTGTCGAGATTACCTCTTATGCTTCTGCCCTCGAGTATCAGCACGGGATTTCTGTTGCCAGGAGCAACACCTATTGATGGTGTAAATGCCTGTGGTGTATGCGCGGGCAGCGATATTATCTGTGGTGCCGCCCCCTAAGCGGCAATATTTCTATTTGTATTCATTTTGCGTGTTCTGTGCGCCGCTATCTGGAGGCGTTTCTTATTTCTCTCACCGGGTGTTTCCGAAAGGAACCCTCCTCCCCTAATTCGAATTGGTGTAAACGAAGCGGCGAATGATTTGAGAGGATCCCGCATAGGACCGTCTACGTGTCTCGTGCCGAATGCATGGGCAGCCGCATCTCGGTCCCATGCTGCACTGCTTGCCTCCCACTGAGCTGTGGCCGTGTCAGGGCAGCCTCCGCGTCAACGAACCAGACAGGGCTCTTTCTGTTGAAGTCTTCCTCTGTGGCTGTGGATCTGCCTTGTTCTCCCATTTGCTCTCATTCTCCACGCACTCGCCGACAGATCCTCTCCCGTCCGTGTGAGAGCTCTTCATGGATGTGGTGACGACAGCACACACACACACACACACAGACACCCCCCTACACACACAAACTCGTAGTTTCAACTCCGCCGAGCAAGCGAGTTGTTGATGCGCTGTACAACGCAGGCCGTCTTTTGGATTGTGTATTCATTTTTCCCTCTCTGCGCGTGGCTCTCTCCTCTCTCTCTCTGTCCTCTGAGCTGGTGGTGCGCGTAGATTGTCAGGGTGGCGGCTGTCGTATACGTTAGTCGACGGCTGGCGTTTCCGTTGCCCGTGCGCTGAGTGACGGCATGGATTCCGACGACGAAGCACCGGCGGCGATTGTGACGTCGTTTGGTACAACAGGGGCTCGTGCGGTGCCGTCGTCGGTGATTCCTCGCCCACTGCTGAGCCCGGTGGTGGGGTTTAGCGGGGAGTCGGACTCGCTGGCAGAGCTCTATGTGCGCCTGAAGCAGAGATACGAAGGCTTGTCGAAGCTGCCGCCGCATGTACCACCGGTTGTCTGCTTCCGCGTTGGCGGCAAGGACTTCGCCGTGTCCCGCGCGTTGCTGGAGAAGGATCCTGGCTCGCTGCTGTTTTGCCTTGCAAAGCAACACTACTGTGGCATTTTATCTGCTAACGGGGCTGCAGACACGAGTGGCCGTGGGCGCAAGCGCTCGCGTGGTGACAATGGCGAAATGAGCACCGACCCCGTCATTTCAATCCCGGAAAGAAACGCGCGGCTGTTCGGCATGCTGCTCAATCTGCTACGTGGGTACCGGAACGCAATTCCAGAGGACTGGATGGACTCGTGCCGTGAGGAGGCCGCGTACTACGGCTTGTCAGGCTTGTGGAACGCCCGATTCCACATCACATTGTCGCAGTACTACTTTCGCAACCCCCTTCATAACTCCAAGCTGATCTCCGACGCCGTGCTCGGTGTCGCGAGCGACTTCTTCAGCACCGGCCAGCATCACATAGACTTCAGCGTTTCCCAGTGTGATCGTGTGGCTGTGGGGATGATCAGCTCGAGCGTCGGCTCCGCGGAGGACTTGGCCACGCCACCTCATGACGGCAACAACGGTGCGTTCTATTGGAATGACGGCAAGCTGTCCTTCTACCTTGGTGAGCCACGCGTGGTGGAGACGGGGCTTCCGTTCCCGGCCGGCGCTATCATCCGCATCATCTTTGACGCCGATGAGCGGATCGTCCGCTGGGTCGTGAATGGCGAGTACTGCGTGGCCATGGAGCGCTTGCCGGCAGAGCGCCAGTACGCTTTTAGCTCCATCGCCGCCCGGAGTTCTCAGGTGACCATCGTTCCGACATAGCCCTGCTGGTCTATTTACCAATCCTACGCTGAGGGGAGTGGTGCTCTGTGCATGTGCAGGGATGCGATGACCCGGATCGTCTCGAAGTGAGTGTGTGTGTGTGAACTCCTTCTATACAACTGTGCACGTCCCCGCGTGTACTAGTGTTTGTGCGCATCTTCGGGGTTTCCTTCCAGCCCTGGCTAGCTTCTACGGTACACCTTTTCGTGCAGCGCGCACGTTGGGTCGACTTTGGATGCAGGCACTTGAGCAAGCGTGAGAGCAACAATGAAAAAGCGAAAACAACGATACGAGGGCTTGATTGGGCTACGCATCCCTTTTGAGGGGACTTCGCCGCGGCTTGGGGCCGGTGAAGCGGAGTGCGCTACGCCGTGTGGTGCTGCTGCGCGCACGCAGACGCCCATCTCTACCAGGATTGCGTTACTGAGCGCAGCCGGCTGGTGGCTGCGCAGCGCTGTGAGCGTTGGCAGATGTATTGCTGTTTTTGGTGGGCGCAGCTCACGGTAGCGCGTCCGCGCTGCTCTCGCTACTTTCCCACCTCCTTTCCATTTCTCTCTCTGACGGGGCGTTTTTGCCGACGCCTCTGACGCCTATGAAAAGCCCAGCGACTGTGGAGGTCTGTGCGCTAAGGTGCCGCAACCGTGCGGCTGTGCAGGCGCGCGTGTGTGCATATGTGTTTGCCAGAGCGCGCATGATGAGGTATACATGGATCGCTGACGCTGAGGGCACACGCCCAAATGCAAGACAAGACCGTCACTCTTTGCTCAATCTCTGATGCGCTCTCTGCGACTGGTGCTGCTGCCGTGCAACTCTGCAGGCGTCTGTCTGTCTGTGTGTGTGTGTGTGTGTTAACTTGGGTTTGGGATGTGGCAGCGGACGGTGCATCCCGGAGAGGTTTCTGAGGCGTGCTGAGGCCACTGCTAGTAGTGTTTCCCTCATGACATATGAGGCCAACTTGACATGGACTACATGCTTCCATATGTCGCTGCGCCGACTGTGTGGCACTGCGGTACCGGTAGGCGTGTGCCGCGCGGGCTAAGCGAGAAGAACAAAGCACCGCCATGCTTCGATTCGACAGGCGGCTGCGCTGCAGCAGCGATCCGTCGCCACGCACGGGTCTTCACATGCTCGCGGCGTGCGCTTTCGACGATGCTCGCGAGCTTCGGGAGCGTCTGGGCCCCCTGTCTCGTGGACGCTTTCTGTGTTTCTCGCTCTTGATCCTCTCTCTTCCTTCCCCACCGCCTGCGCCCCAACGCTGCAATGCACATATGCAAATGTCTCTCGGCCAAAGACGTGCCGCCACCTTGTCACACCTCGCTCTCTTGCGCCCTTTTAGCTTTGTCCAGGCCCACGCACCCCCCCCCCCGCCTACCCTACCTCTCTCACCGCACGGCATCCTCTCACCGCCAACGATGGAGACGGCCAAACTGAGCGTGGAGGCGAGCACGCGGTACCTGATGGAGCTCGGGTACCGTGTGTCTGCGCCGCTCAGCGCCGCTGTTTTGACTGCTGGCGAGGTGGAGAAGGCAGAGCCCTCGCTATGCACGGGCTTCACCGGATCCTACTCAGTCGGGCTGCATGTTGGCTCGCTGTTCCTGATTCTCTTTGTGTCGCTCCTCGGCACTTCGATTCCGATTCTTGGAAAGTTCATTCCTTTCCTTGTGAGGTACCCGTTTGTGTTCTCCGTGGCGAAGTCCGCTGCAACTGGCGTGCTGCTGTCTGTGTCGACGATTCACCTGATCTTCGAGGGCGCCGAGGCATTCTCGGAGGACTGTATCCCCGCCGCGCTGAAGAGTTACGGGCCGCTGTACTTCTTGTTTGCCCTTGTTGCTGTGCTGCTCATGCAGGCGGTGGACATGCAGCTGGCGGAAACCGCTGAGCGCTGGATGAGGGCGCGGCAGAAGAAAGAGGAAGGTACAGCGAAGGTGGATGGGTCTTCGAGCGACGGACGCAAGAACACGAGCGGGGAGTGCGGTGCACAGCCGACGGCCACCGTCGCCATGATGGATGATTGTGAGGTGCCGCTGACGACGCTATCGCCGGATCAGCACCACCACTGCGATACGCCCGCCGCCCATGGGCACCCACATGCGTCAGTCGTGCCACCACGGGACATGGGCACCTTCCGCTACGTTGTCTCCGCCGTGTGCATGGAGTTTGGCGTGACACTGCACAGTGTGTTTGTGGGCCTGGATGTTGGGCTGAAGTCGGACAAGGATCTGAAGCCGCTGATCGTGGCACTTGTGTTCCACCAGCTGTTCGAGGGCATGGCGGTTGGGTCGCGTCTGGTGGACGCCAAGTTTTCAGCGACCCTGGATGTTGTTCTTGCCCTTGTGTTCTCCTTCAGCGCCCCCATTGGCATGGCAGCAGCGGCGATCGCCGTGGCCGTGTCGCCTTCTGCGATGTCCGGCAGCGGCTTCGCCTCTGTTGTTGCTGTGCTGGACACGCTGTGCGGTGGCATCCTGCTGTACCTTGCCTTTACGCTGCTGCTTGGTGACTTTGTGGCGGACGTGAAGCACTACTGCTGCGATGGGCAGAGGCACCGCTTGCTGAAGAAGATCACCCTGTTTGTGGCTGTGTGGATGGGTATGGGCCTGATGGCGCTTGTGGGCAACTGGCTGTAGGCACCACTGCCCGTCGGATCTGAGTGTCAGGGTGTGTCTGCTGTTTTCTGCAGCCTCTGCTTCGTGTGCTCTTCCATGGGCGTGGGACACTCGAAAACGAGAGCGGCCCGCTGCCTCTGCCCTCTATTTATGTTGGCGCGCTGTTGTGAGGGATGGAGTCTCACGTGCTGTTGAGTAAAGAAATCGTTTTTATCGTCTCCGAGAGGCCAGAAAGCCGAGAAGGTCTGCTCATCCATCGCTTCCGCGGCACAATCCCTTTGGAGAGCAGTAGCTCGAGGAAAGTGCTGTCGAACACGCAGTCCATTCCACTGACCTCGCTTCTTTGCTGTGTGTGTGTGTGTGTCTTCGATCTCTCCTCCCCCCGTCCCCCGCACTCCGCCCTTTGTTTCCTCTCGACCCCGCTTCCCTGTGCAGCAAGTGTGTGTCTTACCTTCCTCGGAGTCCGGAGTCGTTGGTGGTGAAGGCGGAGGGGCACGGGCTGATGGTGATGGAGGACGAGCTAAAGTGCTGTCGGCTTCTAGTTTATTGTGTCTCCTCGGTGCCTATGGGAACACACATGTGCGCCTCTAATAGTTTTGTTTTACGGGCTTGTCTCGGTGTGTGCGTGTGCGTGCTTTGCACGAAACGACCGAGCCCCTTGTAACCTGTGCCACGCCGTCTGTGATGTGCGCTGTTGTATGCTGTGTATCACTGTTCTGCGTGTCTGTGTGCTGGAGTGTGATGAGCATTGTCTTCTGTTCTGCGTTTCTTTATAATTGTGTATTTTCCTTTTTTATTGATTTACTTTGTTGTGTATATCTGTGTTGGTGTGTGCGTGTCCCTCACACCCGCGCGGGTGTGAGGGACACGCACACACACACACACGCACACACCCACGAGGCGTGTCTCACACCCACGTACACGGACACACATGAAGTCTATGCGCTAAGGAACAACAAAGCGTAGCCTCCTTTTCTTTTTGTGTGTCTTGTTGGGTTTCTTCATCGGGTGATGGCGTGACATGAGGGACATGACTCCAGACGGCGTGCGCGTGTGAGAGAGTGGGGAGGGCGGTGCCTCTGCCGGATGCGTCGGTGCCGTGCGTGCTCTCCTCCCCTTCCCCTCTCTGTCCCTCCCTCCCTTTATGAGCCTGTGCCGTGGTGTCTGTGTTTTCTCCAGCATCGCCCGTATAGTGTGTGCCCCCATCCATTTGTCCGTGGCCACTCGATTTAGCCTACCAACTGTTCGACAACGGTGAACAACTTATATATATACATATATATATATACATATATATATTCCTCTGCACGGCTGCTGCGCGTGCGTTCCAGAGATGCTCGCCGCCATGCAACGCAGAGGCACGAGAACGATGAAGGCGAGGAAGTGGCCGAAACGAAGAGGTGTGTGCGCTCTTAAAGACAAGCGTCTCCGTAACAGACACTTGTATTGTGTGTGTGTGTGAACTCCTTCTATACAACTGTGCACGTCCCCGCGTGTACTAGTGTTTGTGCGCATCTTCGGGGTTTCCTTCCAGCCCTGGCTAGCTTCTACGGTACACCTTTTCGTGCAGCGCGCATGTTGGGTCGACTTTGGATGCAGGCACTTGAGCAAGCGTGAGAGCAACAATGAAAAAGCGAAAACAACGATACGAGGGCTTGATTGGGCTACGCATCCCTTTTGAGGGGACTTCGCCGCGGCTTGGGGCCGGGGAAGCGGAGTGCGCTACGCCGTGTGGTGCTGCTGCGCGCACGCAGACGCCCATCTCTACCAGGATTGCGTTACTGAGCGCAGCCGGCTGGTGGCTGCGCAGCGCTGTGAGCGTTGGCAGATGTATTGCTGTTTTTGGTGGGCGCGGCTCACGGTAGCGCGTCCGCGCTGCTCTCGCTACTTTCCCACCTCCTTTCCATTTCTCTCTCTGACGGGGCGTTTTTGCCGACGCCTCTGACGCCTATGAAAAGCCCAGCGACTGTGGAGGTCTGTGCGCTAAGGTGCCGCAACCGTGCGGCTGTGCAGGCGCGCGTGTGTGCATATGTGTTTGCCAGAGCGCGCATGATGAGGTATACATGGATCGCTGACGCTGAGGGCACACGCCCAAATGCAAGACAAGACCGTCACTCTTTGCTCAATCTCTGATGCGCTCTCTGCGACTGGTGCTGCTGCCGTGCAACTCTGCAGGCGTCTGTCTGTCTGTGTGTGTGTGTGTGTGTGTGTGTGTGTGTGTTAACTTGGGTTTGGGATGTGGCAGCGGACGGTGCATCCCGGAGAGGTTTCTGAGGCGTGCTGAGGCCACTGCTAGTAGTGTTTCCCTCATGACATATGAGGCCAACTTGACATGGACTACATGCTTCCATATGTCGCTGCGCCGACTGTGTGGCACTGCGGTACCGGTAGGCGTGTGCCGCGCGGGCTAAGCGAGAAGAACAAAGCACCGCCATGCTTCGATTCGACAGGCGGCTGCGCTGCAGCAGCGATCCGTCGCCACGCACGGGTCTTCACATGCTCGCGGCGTGCGCTTTCGACGATGCTCGCGAGCTTCGGGAGCGTCTGGGCCCCCTGTCTCGTGGACGCTTTCTGTGTTTCTCGCTCTTGATCCTCTCTCTTCCTTCCCCACCGCCTGCGCCCCAACGCTGCAATGCACATATGCAAATGTCTCTCGGCCAAAGACGTGCCGCCACCTTGTCACACCTCGCTCTCTTGCGCCCTTTTAGCTTTGTCCAGGCCCACGCACCCCCCCCCCCCCTACCCTACCTCTCTCACCGCACGGCATCCTCTCACCGCCAACGATGGAGACGGCCAAACTGAGCGTGGAGGCGAGCACGCGGTACCTGATGGAGCTCGGGTACCGTGTGTCTGCGCCGCTCAGCGCCGCTGTTTTGACTGCTGGCGAGGTGGAGAAGGCAGAGCCCTCGCTATGCACGGGCTTCACCGGATCCTACTCAGTCGGGCTGCATGTTGGCTCGCTGTTCCTGATTCTCTTTGTGTCGCTCCTCGGCACTTCGATTCCGATTCTTGGAAAGTTCATTCCTTTCCTTGTGAGGTACCCGTTTGTGTTCTCCGTGGCGAAGTCCGCTGCAACTGGCGTGCTGCTGTCTGTGTCGACGATTCACCTGATCTTCGAGGGTGCCGAGGCATTCTCGGAGGACTGTATCCCCGCCGCGCTGAAGAGTTACGGGCCGCTGTACTTCTTGTTTGCCCTTGTTGCTGTGCTGCTCATGCAGGCGCTGGACATGCAGCTGGCGGAAACCGCTGAGCGCTGGATGAGGGCGCGGCAGAAGAAAGAGGAAGGTACAGCGAAGGTGGATGGGTCTTCGAGCGACGGACGCAAGAACACGAGCGGGGAGTGCGGTGCACAGCCGACGGCCACCGTCGCCATGATGGATGATTGTGAGGTGCCGCTGACGACGCTATCGCCGGATCAGCACCACCACTGCGATACGCCCGCCGCCCATGGGCACCCACATGCGTCAGTCGTGCCACCACGGGACATGGGCACCTTCCGCTACGTTGTCTCCGCCGTGTGCATGGAGTTTGGCGTGACACTGCACAGTGTGTTTGTGGGCCTGGATGTTGGGCTGAAGTCGGACAAGGATCTGAAGCCGCTGATCGTGGCACTTGTGTTCCACCAGCTGTTCGAGGGCATGGCGGTTGGGTCGCGTCTGGTGGACGCCAAGTTTTCAGCGACCCTGGATGTTGTTCTTGCCCTTGTGTTCTCCTTCAGCGCCCCCATTGGCATGGCAGCAGCGGCGATCGCCGTGGCCGTGTCGCCTTCTGCGATGTCCGGCAGCGGCTTCGCCTCTGTTGTTGCTGTGCTGGACACGCTGTGCGGTGGCATCCTGCTGTACCTTGCCTTTACGCTGCTGCTTGGTGACTTTGTGGCGGACGTGAAGCACTACTGCTGCGATGGGCAGAGGCACCGCTTGCTGAAGAAGATCACCCTGTTTGTGGCTGTGTGGATGGGTATGGGCCTGATGGCGCTTGTGGGCAACTGGCTGTAGGCACCACTGCCCGTCGGATCTGAGTGTCAGGGTGTGTCTGCTGTTTTCTGCAGCCTCTGCTTCGTGTGCTCTTCCATGGGCGTGGGACACTCGAAAACGAGAGCGGCCCGCTGCCTCTGCCCTCTATTTATGTTGGCGCGCTGTTGTGAGGGATGGAGTCTCACGTGCTGTTGAGTAAAGAAATCGTTTTTATCGTCTCCGAGAGGCCAGAAAGCCGAGAAGGTCTGCTCATCCATCGCTTCCGCGGCACAATCCCTTTGGAGAGCAGTAGCTCGAGGAAAGTGCTGTCGAACACGCAGTCCATTCCACTGACCTCGCTTCTTTGCTGTGTGTGTGTGTGTGTCTTCGATCTCTCCTCCCCCCGTCCCCCGCACTCCGCCCTTTGTTTCCTCTCGACCCCGCTTCCCTGTGCAGCAAGTGTGTGTCTTACCTTCCTCGGAGTCCGGAGTCGTTGGTGGTGAAGGCGGAGGGGCACGGGCTGATGGTGATGGAGGACGAGCTAAAGTGCTGTCGGCTTCTAGTTTATTGTGTCTCCTCGGTGCCTATGGGAACACACATGTGCGCCTCTAATAGTTTTGTTTTACGGGCTTGTCTCGGTGTGTGCGTGTGCGTGCTTTGCACGAAACGACCGAGCCCCTTGTAACCTGTGCCACGCCGTCTGTGATGTGCGCTGTTGTATGCTGTGTATCACTGTTCTGCGTGTCTGTGTGCTGGAGTGTGATGAGCATTGTCTTCTGTTCTGCGTTTCTTTATAATTGTGTATTTTCCTTTTTTATTGATTTACTTTGTTGTGTATATCTGTGTTGGTGTGTGCGTGTCCCTCACACCCGCGCGGGTGTGAGGGACACGCACACACACACACACGCACACACCCACGAGGCGTGTCTCACACCCACGTACACGGACACACATGAAGTCTATGCGCTAAGGAACAACAAAGCGTAGCCTCCTTTTCTTTTTGTGTGTCTTGTTGGGTTTCTTCATCGGGTGATGGCGTGACATGAGGGACATGACTCCAGACGGCGTGCGCGTGTGAGAGAGTGGGGAGGGCGGTGCCTCTGCCGGATGCGTCGGTGCCGTGCGTGCTCTCCTCCCCTTCCCCTCTCTGTCCCTCCCTCCCTTTATGAGCCTGTGCCGTGGTGTCTGTGTTTTCTCCAGCATCGCCCGTATAGTGTGTGCCCCCATCCATTTGTCCGTGGCCACTCGATTTAGCCTACCAACTCTTCGACAACGGTGAACAACTTATATATATACATATATATATATACATATATATATTCCTCTGCACGGCTGCTGCGCGTGCGTTCCAGAGATGCTCGCCGCCATGCAACGCAGAGGCACGAGAACGATGAAGGCGAGGAAGTGGCCGAAACGAAGAGGTGTGTGCGCTCTTAAAGACAAGCGTCTCCGTAACAGACACTTGTATTGTGTGTGTGTGTGAACTCCTTCTATACAACTGTGCACGTCCCCGCGTGTACTAGTGTTTGTGCGCATCTTCGGGGTTTCCTTCCAGCCCTGGCTAGCTTCTACGGTACACCTTTTCGTGCAGCGCGCATGTTGGGTCGACTTTGGATGCAGGCACTTGAGCAAGCGTGAGAGCAACAATGAAAAAGCGAAAACAACGATACGAGGGCTTGATTGGGCTACGCATCCCTTTTGAGGGGACTTCGCCGCGGCTTGGGGCCGGGGAAGCGGAGTGCGCTACGCCGTGTGGTGCTGCTGCGCGCACGCAGACGCCCATCTCTACCAGGATTGCGTTACTGAGCGCAGCCGGCTGGTGGCTGCGCAGCGCTGTGAGCGTTGGCAGATGTATTGCTGTTTTTGGTGGGCGCAGCTCACGGTAGCGCGTCCGCGCTGCTCTCGCTACTTTCCCACCTCCTTTCCATTTCTCTCTCTGACGGGGCGTTTTTGCCGACGCCTCTGACGCCTATGAAAAGCCCAGCGACTGTGGAGGTCTGTGCGCTAAGGTGCCGCAACCGTGCGGCTGTGCAGGCGCGCGTGTGTGCATATGTGTTTGCCAGAGCGCGCATGATGAGGTATACATGGATCGCTGACGCTGAGGGCACACGCCCAAATGCAAGACAAGACCGTCACTCTTTGCTCAATCTCTGATGCGCTCTCTGCGACTGGTGCTGCTGCCGTGCAACTCTGCAGGCGTCTGTCTGTCTGTGTGTGTGTGTGTGTGTGTGTGTGTGTGTGTGTAACTTGGGTTTGGGATGTGGCAGCGGACGGTGCATCCCGGAGAGGTTTCTGAGGCGTGCTGAGGCCACTGCTAGTAGTGTTTCCCT
>CP119855.1:1352479-1510606 GCA_033953505.1 Leishmania tarentolae | reverse complement strand
GCCCCTTGTAACCTGTGCCACGCCGTCTGTGATGTGCGCTGTTGTATGCTGTGTATCACTGTTCTGCGTGTCTGTGTGCTGGAGTGTGATGAGCATTGTCTTCTGTTCTGCGTTTCTTTATAATTGTGTATTTTCCTTTTTTATTGATTTACTTTGTTGTGTATATCTGTGTTGGTGTGTGCGTGTCCCTCACACCCGCGCGGGTGTGAGGGACACGCACACACACACACACGCACACACCCACGAGGCGTGTCTCACACCCACGTACACGGACACACATGAAGTCTATGCGCTAAGGAACAACAAAGCGTAGCCTCCTTTTCTTTTTGTGTGTCTTGTTGGGTTTCTTCATCGGGTGATGGCGTGACATGAGGGACATGACTCCAGACGGCGTGCGCGTGTGAGAGAGTGGGGAGGGCGGTGCCTCTGCCGGATGCGTCGGTGCCGTGCGTGCTCTCCTCCCCTTCCCCTCTCTGTCCCTCCCTCCCTTTATGAGCCTGTGCCGTGGTGTCTGTGTTTTCTCCAGCATCGCCCGTATAGTGTGTGCCCCCATCCATTTGTCCGTGGCCACTCGATTTAGCCTACCAACTGTTCGACAACGGTGAACAACTTATATATATACATATATATATATACATATATATATTCCTCTGCACGGCTGCTGCGCGTGCGTTCCAGAGATGCTCGCCGCCATGCAACGCAGAGGCACGAGAACGATGAAGGCGAGGAAGTGGCCGAAACGAAGAGGTGTGTGCGCTCTTAAAGACAAGCGTCTCCGTAACAGACACTTGTATTGTGTGTGTGTGTGAACTCCTTCTATACAACTGTGCACGTCCCCGCGTGTACTAGTGTTTGTGCGCATCTTCGGGGTTTCCTTCCAGCCCTGGCTAGCTTCTACGGTACACCTTTTCGTGCAGCGCGCATGTTGGGTCGACTTTGGATGCAGGCACTTGAGCAAGCGTGAGAGCAACAATGAAAAAGCGAAAACAACGATACGAGGGCTTGATTGGGCTACGCATCCCTTTTGAGGGGACTTCGCCGCGGCTTGGGGCCGGGGAAGCGGAGTGCGCTACGCCGTGTGGTGCTGCTGCGCGCACGCAGACGCCCATCTCTACCAGGATTGCGTTACTGAGCGCAGCCGGCTGGTGGCTGCGCAGCGCTGTGAGCGTTGGCAGATGTATTGCTGTTTTTGGTGGGCGCAGCTCACGGTAGCGCGTCCGCGCTGCTCTCGCTACTTTCCCACCTCCTTTCCATTTCTCTCTCTGACGGGGCGTTTTTGCCGACGCCTCTGACGCCTATGAAAAGCCCAGCGACTGTGGAGGTCTGTGCGCTAAGGTGCCGCAACCGTGCGGCTGTGCAGGCGCGCGTGTGTGCATATGTGTTTGCCAGAGCGCGCATGATGAGGTATACATGGATCGCTGACGCTGAGGGCACACGCCCAAATGCAAGACAAGACCGTCACTCTTTGCTCAATCTCTGATGCGCTCTCTGCGACTGGTGCTGCTGCCGTGCAACTCTGCAGGCGTCTGTCTGTCTGTGTGTGTGTGTGTGTGTTAACTTGGGTTTGGGATGTGGCAGCGGACGGTGCATCCCGGAGAGGTTTCTGAGGCGTGCTGAGGCCACTGCTAGTAGTGTTTCCCTCATGACATATGAGGCCAACTTGACATGGACTACATGCTTCCATATGTCGCTGCGCCGACTGTGTGGCACTGCGGTACCGGTAGGCGTGTGCCGCGCGGGCTAAGCGAGAAGAACAAAGCACCGCCATGCTTCGATTCGACAGGCGGCTGCGCTGCAGCAGCGATCCGTCGCCACGCACGGGTCTTCACATGCTCGCGGCGTGCGCTTTCGACGATGCTCGCGAGCTTCGGGAGCGTCTGGGCCCCCTGTCTCGTGGACGCTTTCTGTGTTTCTCGCTCTTGATCCTCTCTCTTCCTTCCCCACCGCCTGCGCCCCAACGCTGCAATGCACATATGCAAATGTCTCTCGGCCAAAGACGTGCCGCCACCTTGTCACACCTCGCTCTCTTGCGCCCTTTTAGCTTTGTCCAGGCCCACGCACCCCCCCCCCCCCCCCCTCTCTCACCGCACGGCATCCTCTCACCGCCAACGATGGAGACGGCCAAACTGAGCGTGGAGGCGAGCACGCGGTACCTGATGGAGCTCGGGTACCGTGTGTCTGCGCCGCTCAGCGCCGCTGTTTTGACTGCTGGCGAGGTGGAGAAGGCAGAGCCCTCGCTATGCACGGGCTTCACCGGATCCTACTCAGTCGGGCTGCATGTTGGCTCGCTGTTCCTGATTCTCTTTGTGTCGCTCCTCGGCACTTCGATTCCGATTCTTGGAAAGTTCATTCCTTTCCTTGTGAGGTACCCGTTTGTGTTCTCCGTGGCGAAGTCCGCTGCAACTGGCGTGCTGCTGTCTGTGTCGACGATTCACCTGATCTTCGAGGGTGCCGAGGCATTCTCGGAGGACTGTATCCCCGCCGCGCTGAAGAGTTACGGGCCGCTGTACTTCTTGTTTGCCCTTGTTGCTGTGCTGCTCATGCAGGCGCTGGACATGCAGCTGGCGGAAACCGCTGAGCGCTGGATGAGGGCGCGGCAGAAGAAAGAGGAAGGTACAGCGAAGGTGGATGGGTCTTCGAGCGACGGACGCAAGAACACGAGCGGGGAGTGCGGTGCACAGCCGACGGCCACCGTCGCCATGATGGATGATTGTGAGGTGCCGCTGACGACGCTATCGCCGGATCAGCACCACCACTGCGATACGCCCGCCGCCCATGGGCACCCACATGCGTCAGTCGTGCCACCACGGGACATGGGCACCTTCCGCTACGTTGTCTCCGCCGTGTGCATGGAGTTTGGCGTGACACTGCACAGTGTGTTTGTGGGCCTGGATGTTGGGCTGAAGTCGGACAAGGATCTGAAGCCGCTGATCGTGGCACTTGTGTTCCACCAGCTGTTCGAGGGCATGGCGGTTGGGTCGCGTCTGGTGGACGCCAAGTTTTCAGCGACCCTGGATGTTGTTCTTGCCCTTGTGTTCTCCTTCAGCGCCCCCATTGGCATGGCAGCAGCGGCGATCGCCGTGGCCGTGTCGCCTTCTGCGATGTCCGGCAGCGGCTTCGCCTCTGTTGTTGCTGTGCTGGACACGCTGTGCGGTGGCATCCTGCTGTACCTTGCCTTTACGCTGCTGCTTGGTGACTTTGTGGCGGACGTGAAGCACTACTGCTGCGATGGGCAGAGGCACCGCTTGCTGAAGAAGATCACCCTGTTTGTGGCTGTGTGGATGGGTATGGGCCTGATGGCGCTTGTGGGCAACTGGCTGTAGGCACCACTGCCCGTCGGATCTGAGTGTCAGGGTGTGTCTGCTGTTTTCTGCAGCCTCTGCTTCGTGTGCTCTTCCATGGGCGTGGGACACTCGAAAACGAGAGCGGCCCGCTGCCTCTGCCCTCTATTTATGTTGGCGCGCTGTTGTGAGGGATGGAGTCTCACGTGCTGTTGAGTAAAGAAATCGTTTTTATCGTCTCCGAGAGGCCAGAAAGCCGAGAAGGTCTGCTCATCCATCGCTTCCGCGGCACAATCCCTTTGGAGAGCAGTAGCTCGAGGAAAGTGCTGTCGAACACGCAGTCCATTCCACTGACCTCGCTTCTTTGCTGTGTGTGTGTGTGTGTCTTCGATCTCTCCTCCCCCCGTCCCCCGCACTCCGCCCTTTGTTTCCTCTCGACCCCGCTTCCCTGTGCAGCAAGTGTGTGTCTTACCTTCCTCGGAGTCCGGAGTCGTTGGTGGTGAAGGCGGAGGGGCACGGGCTGATGGTGATGGAGGACGAGCTAAAGTGCTGTCGGCTTCTAGTTTATTGTGTCTCCTCGGTGCCTATGGGAACACACATGTGCGCCTCTAATAGTTTTGTTTTACGGGCTTGTCTCGGTGTGTGCGTGTGCGTGCTTTGCACGAAACGACCGAGCCCCTTGTAACCTGTGCCACGCCGTCTGTGATGTGCGCTGTTGTATGCTGTGTATCACTGTTCTGCGTGTCTGTGTGCTGGAGTGTGATGAGCATTGTCTTCTGTTCTGCGTTTCTTTATAATTGTGTATTTTCCTTTTTTATTGATTTACTTTGTTGTGTATATCTGTGTTGGTGTGTGCGTGTCCCTCACACCCGCGCGGGTGTGAGGGACACGCACACACACACACACGCACACACCCACGAGGCGTGTCTCACACCCACGTACACGGACACACATGAAGTCTATGCGCTAAGGAACAACAAAGCGTAGCCTCCTTTTCTTTTTGTGTGTCTTGTTGGGTTTCTTCATCGGGTGATGGCGTGACATGAGGGACATGACTCCAGACGGCGTGCGCGTGTGAGAGAGTGGGGAGGGCGGTGCCTCTGCCGGATGCGTCGGTGCCGTGCGTGCTCTCCTCCCCTTCCCCTCTCTGTCCCTCCCTCCCTTTATGAGCCTGTGCCGTGGTGTCTGTGTTTTCTCCAGCATCGCCCGTATAGTGTGTGCCCCCATCCATTTGTCCGTGGCCACTCGATTTAGCCTACCAACTCTTCGACAACGGTGAACAACTTATATATATACATATATATATATACATATATATATTCCTCTGCACGGCTGCTGCGCGTGCGTTCCAGAGATGCTCGCCGCCATGCAACGCAGAGGCACGAGAACGATGAAGGCGAGGAAGTGGCCGAAACGAAGAGGTGTGTGCGCTCTTAAAGACAAGCGTCTCCGTAACAGACACTTGTATTGTGTGTGTGTGTGAACTCCTTCTATACAACTGTGCACGTCCCCGCGTGTACTAGTGTTTGTGCGCATCTTCGGGGTTTCCTTCCAGCCCTGGCTAGCTTCTACGGTACACCTTTTCGTGCAGCGCGCATGTTGGGTCGACTTTGGATGCAGGCACTTGAGCAAGCGTGAGAGCAACAATGAAAAAGCGAAAACAACGATACGAGGGCTTGATTGGGCTACGCATCCCTTTTGAGGGGACTTCGCCGCGGCTTGGGGCCGGGGAAGCGGAGTGCGCTACGCCGTGTGGTGCTGCTGCGCGCACGCAGACGCCCATCTCTACCAGGATTGCGTTACTGAGCGCAGCCGGCTGGTGGCTGCGCAGCGCTGTGAGCGTTGGCAGATGTATTGCTGTTTTTGGTGGGCGCGGCTCACGGTAGCGCGTCCGCGCTGCTCTCGCTACTTTCCCACCTCCTTTCCATTTCTCTCTCTGACGGGGCGTTTTTGCCGACGCCTCTGACGCCTATGAAAAGCCCAGCGACTGTGGAGGTCTGTGCGCTAAGGTGCCGCAACCGTGCGGCTGTGCAGGCGCGCGTGTGTGCATATGTGTTTGCCAGAGCGCGCATGATGAGGTATACATGGATCGCTGACGCTGAGGGCACACGCCCAAATGCAAGACAAGACCGTCACTCTTTGCTCAATCTCTGATGCGCTCTCTGCGACTGGTGCTGCTGCCGTGCAACTCTGCAGGCGTCTGTCTGTCTGTGTGTGTGTGTGTGTGTGTGTGTGTGTGTGTGTGTGTGTGTGTTAACTTGGGTTTGGGATGTGGCAGCGGACGGTGCATCCCGGAGAGGTTTCTGAGGCGTGCTGAGGCCACTGCTAGTAGTGTTTCCCTCATGACATATGAGGCCAACTTGACATGGACTACATGCTTCCATATGTCGCTGCGCCGACTGTGTGGCACTGCGGTACCGGTAGGCGTGTGCCGCGCGGGCTAAGCGAGAAGAACAAAGCACCGCCATGCTTCGATTCGACAGGCGGCTGCGCTGCAGCAGCGATCCGTCGCCACGCACGGGTCTTCACATGCTCGCGGCGTGCGCTTTCGACGATGCTCGCGAGCTTCGGGAGCGTCTGGGCCCCCTGTCTCGTGGACGCTTTCTGTGTTTCTCGCTCTTGATCCTCTCTCTTCCTTCCCCACCGCCTGCGCCCCAACGCTGCAATGCACATATGCAAATGTCTCTCGGCCAAAGACGTGCCGCCACCTTGTCACACCTCGCTCTCTTGCGCCCTTTTAGCTTTGTCCAGGCCCACGCACCCCCCCCCCCCGCCTACCCTACCTCTCTCACCGCACGGCATCCTCTCACCGCCAACGATGGAGACGGCCAAACTGAGCGTGGAGGCGAGCACGCGGTACCTGATGGAGCTCGGGTACCGTGTGTCTGCGCCGCTCAGCGCCGCTGTTTTGACTGCTGGCGAGGTGGAGAAGGCAGAGCCCTCGCTATGCACGGGCTTCACCGGATCCTACTCAGTCGGGCTGCATGTTGGCTCGCTGTTCCTGATTCTCTTTGTGTCGCTCCTCGGCACTTCGATTCCGATTCTTGGAAAGTTCATTCCTTTCCTTGTGAGGTACCCGTTTGTGTTCTCCGTGGCGAAGTCCGCTGCAACTGGCGTGCTGCTGTCTGTGTCGACGATTCACCTGATCTTCGAGGGTGCCGAGGCATTCTCGGAGGACTGTATCCCCGCCGCGCTGAAGAGTTACGGGCCGCTGTACTTCTTGTTTGCCCTTGTTGCTGTGCTGCTCATGCAGGCGGTGGACATGCAGCTGGCGGAAACCGCTGAGCGCTGGATGAGGGCGCGGCAGAAGAAAGAGGAAGGTACAGCGAAGGTGGATGGGTCTTCGAGCGACGGACGCAAGAACACGAGCGGGGAGTGCGGTGCACAGCCGACGGCCACCGTCGCCATGATGGATGATTGTGAGGTGCCGCTGACGACGCTATCGCCGGATCAGCACCACCACTGCGATACGCCCGCCGCCCATGGGCACCCACATGCGTCAGTCGTGCCACCACGGGACATGGGCACCTTCCGCTACGTTGTCTCCGCCGTGTGCATGGAGTTTGGCGTGACACTGCACAGTGTGTTTGTGGGCCTGGATGTTGGGCTGAAGTCGGACAAGGATCTGAAGCCGCTGATCGTGGCACTTGTGTTCCACCAGCTGTTCGAGGGCATGGCGGTTGGGTCGCGTCTGGTGGACGCCAAGTTTTCAGCGACCCTGGATGTTGTTCTTGCCCTTGTGTTCTCCTTCAGCGCCCCCATTGGCATGGCAGCAGCGGCGATCGCCGTGGCCGTGTCGCCTTCTGCGATGTCCGGCAGCGGCTTCGCCTCTGTTGTTGCTGTGCTGGACACGCTGTGCGGTGGCATCCTGCTGTACCTTGCCTTTACGCTGCTGCTTGGTGACTTTGTGGCGGACGTGAAGCACTACTGCTGCGATGGGCAGAGGCACCGCTTGCTGAAGAAGATCACCCTGTTTGTGGCTGTGTGGATGGGTATGGGCCTGATGGCGCTTGTGGGCAACTGGCTGTAGGCACCACTGCCCGTCGGATCTGAGTGTCAGGGTGTGTCTGCTGTTTTCTGCAGCCTCTGCTTCGTGTGCTCTTCCATGGGCGTGGGACACTCGAAAACGAGAGCGGCCCGCTGCCTCTGCCCTCTATTTATGTTGGCGCGCTGTTGTGAGGGATGGAGTCTCACGTGCTGTTGAGTAAAGAAATCGTTTTTATCGTCTCCGAGAGGCCAGAAAGCCGAGAAGGTCTGCTCATCCATCGCTTCCGCGGCACAATCCCTTTGGAGAGCAGTAGCTCGAGGAAAGTGCTGTCGAACACGCAGTCCATTCCACTGACCTCGCTTCTTTGCTGTGTGTGTGTGTGTGTCTTCGATCTCTCCTCCCCCCGTCCCCCGCACTCCGCCCTTTGTTTCCTCTCGACCCCGCTTCCCTGTGCAGCAAGTGTGTGTCTTACCTTCCTCGGAGTCCGGAGTCGTTGGTGGTGAAGGCGGAGGGGCACGGGCTGATGGTGATGGAGGACGAGCTAAAGTGCTGTCGGCTTCTAGTTTATTGTGTCTCCTCGGTGCCTATGGGAACACACATGTGCGCCTCTAATAGTTTTGTTTTACGGGCTTGTCTCGGTGTGTGCGTGTGCGTGCTTTGCACGAAACGACCGAGCCCCTTGTAACCTGTGCCACGCCGTCTGTGATGTGCGCTGTTGTATGCTGTGTATCACTGTTCTGCGTGTCTGTGTGCTGGAGTGTGATGAGCATTGTCTTCTGTTCTGCGTTTCTTTATAATTGTGTATTTTCCTTTTTTATTGATTTACTTTGTTGTGTATATCTGTGTTGGTGTGTGCGTGTCCCTCACACCCGCGCGGGTGTGAGGGACACGCACACACACACACACGCACACACCCACGAGGCGTGTCTCACACCCACGTACACGGACACACATGAAGTCTATGCGCTAAGGAACAACAAAGCGTAGCCTCCTTTTCTTTTTGTGTGTCTTGTTGGGTTTCTTCATCGGGTGATGGCGTGACATGAGGGACATGACTCCAGACGGCGTGCGCGTGTGAGAGAGTGGGGAGGGCGGTGCCTCTGCCGGATGCGTCGGTGCCGTGCGTGCTCTCCTCCCCTTCCCCTCTCTGTCCCTCCCTCCCTTTATGAGCCTGTGCCGTGGTGTCTGTGTTTTCTCCAGCATCGCCCGTATAGTGTGTGCCCCCATCCATTTGTCCGTGGCCACTCGATTTAGCCTACCAACTCTTCGACAACGGTGAACAACTTATATATATACATATATATATATACATATATATATTCCTCTGCACGGCTGCTGCGCGTGCGTTCCAGAGATGCTCGCCGCCATGCAACGCAGAGGCACGAGAACGATGAAGGCGAGGAAGTGGCCGAAACGAAGAGGTGTGTGCGCTCTTAAAGACAAGCGTCTCCGTAACAGACACTTGTATTGTGTGTGTGTGTGAACTCCTTCTATACAACTGTGCACGTCCCCGCGTGTACTAGTGTTTGTGCGCATCTTCGGGGTTTCCTTCCAGCCCTGGCTAGCTTCTACGGTACACCTTTTCGTGCAGCGCGCATGTTGGGTCGACTTTGGATGCAGGCACTTGAGCAAGCGTGAGAGCAACAATGAAAAAGCGAAAACAACGATACGAGGGCTTGATTGGGCTACGCATCCCTTTTGAGGGGACTTCGCCGCGGCTTGGGGCCGGGGAAGCGGAGTGCGCTACGCCGTGTGGTGCTGCTGCGCGCACGCAGACGCCCATCTCTACCAGGATTGCGTTACTGAGCGCAGCCGGCTGGTGGCTGCGCAGCGCTGTGAGCGTTGGCAGATGTATTGCTGTTTTTGGTGGGCGCAGCTCACGGTAGCGCGTCCGCGCTGCTCTCGCTACTTTCCCACCTCCTTTCCATTTCTCTCTCTGACGGGGCGTTTTTGCCGACGCCTCTGACGCCTATGAAAAGCCCAGCGACTGTGGAGGTCTGTGCGCTAAGGTGCCGCAACCGTGCGGCTGTGCAGGCGCGCGTGTGTGCATATGTGTTTGCCAGAGCGCGCATGATGAGGTATACATGGATCGCTGACGCTGAGGGCACACGCCCAAATGCAAGACAAGACCGTCACTCTTTGCTCAATCTCTGATGCGCTCTCTGCGACTGGTGCTGCTGCCGTGCAACTCTGCAGGCGTCTGTCTGTCTGTGTGTGTGTGTGTGTGTGTGTGTGTGTGTGTGTGTGTGTGTGTTAACTTGGGTTTGGGATGTGGCAGCGGACGGTGCATCCCGGAGAGGTTTCTGAGGCGTGCTGAGGCCACTGCTAGTAGTGTTTCCCTCATGACATATGAGGCCAACTTGACATGGACTACATGCTTCCATATGTCGCTGCGCCGACTGTGTGGCACTGCGGTACCGGTAGGCGTGTGCCGCGCGGGCTAAGCGAGAAGAACAAAGCACCGCCATGCTTCGATTCGACAGGCGGCTGCGCTGCAGCAGCGATCCGTCGCCACGCACGGGTCTTCACATGCTCGCGGCGTGCGCTTTCGACGATGCTCGCGAGCTTCGGGAGCGTCTGGGCCCCCTGTCTCGTGGACGCTTTCTGTGTTTCTCGCTCTTGATCCTCTCTCTTCCTTCCCCACCGCCTGCGCCCCAACGCTGCAATGCACATATGCAAATGTCTCTCGGCCAAAGACGTGCCGCCACCTTGTCACACCTCGCTCTCTTGCGCCCTTTTAGCTTTGTCCAGGCCCACGCACCCCCCCCCCCGCCTACCCTACCTCTCTCACCGCACGGCATCCTCTCACCGCCAACGATGGAGACGGCCAAACTGAGCGTGGAGGCGAGCACGCGGTACCTGATGGAGCTCGGGTACCGTGTGTCTGCGCCGCTCAGCGCCGCTGTTTTGACTGCTGGCGAGGTGGAGAAGGCAGAGCCCTCGCTATGCACGGGCTTCACCGGATCCTACTCAGTCGGGCTGCATGTTGGCTCGCTGTTCCTGATTCTCTTTGTGTCGCTCCTCGGCACTTCGATTCCGATTCTTGGAAAGTTCATTCCTTTCCTTGTGAGGTACCCGTTTGTGTTCTCCGTGGCGAAGTCCGCTGCAACTGGCGTGCTGCTGTCTGTGTCGACGATTCACCTGATCTTCGAGGGTGCCGAGGCATTCTCGGAGGACTGTATCCCCGCCGCGCTGAAGAGTTACGGGCCGCTGTACTTCTTGTTTGCCCTTGTTGCTGTGCTGCTCATGCAGGCGGTGGACATGCAGCTGGCGGAAACCGCTGAGCGCTGGATGAGGGCGCGGCAGAAGAAAGAGGAAGGTACAGCGAAGGTGGATGGGTCTTCGAGCGACGGACGCAAGAACACGAGCGGGGAGTGCGGTGCACAGCCGACGGCCACCGTCGCCATGATGGATGATTGTGAGGTGCCGCTGACGACGCTATCGCCGGATCAGCACCACCACTGCGATACGCCCGCCGCCCATGGGCACCCGCATGCGTCAGTCGTGCCACCACGGGACATGGGCACCCTCCGCTACGTTGTCTCCGCCGTGTGCATGGAGTTTGGCGTGACACTGCACAGTGTGTTTGTGGGCCTGGATGTTGGGCTGAAGTCGGACAAGGATCTGAAGCCGCTGATCGTGGCACTTGTGTTCCACCAGCTGTTCGAGGGCATGGCGGTTGGGTCGCGTCTGGTGGACGCCAAGTTTTCAGCGACCCTGGATGTTGTTCTTGCCCTTGTGTTCTCCTTCAGCGCCCCCATTGGCATGGCAGCAGCGGCGATCGCCGTGGCCGTGTCGCCTTCTGCGATGTCCGGCAGCGGCTTCGCCTCTGTTGTTGCTGTGCTGGACACGCTGTGCGGTGGCATCCTGCTGTACCTTGCCTTTACGCTGCTGCTTGGTGACTTTGTGGCGGACGTGAAGCACTACTGCTGCGATGGGCAGAGGCACCGCTTGCTGAAGAAGATCACCCTGTTTGTGGCTGTGTGGATGGGTATGGGCCTGATGGCGCTTGTGGGCAACTGGCTGTAGGCACCACTGCCCGTCGGATCTGAGTGTCAGGGTGTGTCTGCTGTTTTTTGCAGCCTCTGCTTCGTGTGCTCTTCCATGGGCGTGGGACACTCGAAAACGAGAGCGGCCCGCTGCCTCTGCCCTCTATTTATGTTTTTGTTTGAGAATTACGTGTTGAGAGTGTGTGACCGTGTGCGAAGAGGACGAGTGGTGGGCGACGTTGGTGATGGGGCTCCGTACCGAATCCCTATTGTTGGGATGGGTGGGGGAACATGAAAGGAGTGGTGTGTGTCGGGTGTTCCATGCGATTGAGGGAGTGCGTGAGAAAATGTGTTCGATGGGGGAGGAGGCGTTGCTTGCTGAGACATATTCATGCGCGGACTTGCACCCTTGTAGGGTTGGCGAGGACTCTTTTATACGCCGGCGTGCACGCGCATGCTTCCAATTCACTTGCGTGCTGTGTTTGCCGTGGACAGGAAAGTGAAATGTGGTAAAGGGGACGTGTGACTCCCTGTTTCGGTAGCGTGGCCGTGTCTACGTAGTGTTTGTCTCAATGTGCGATGCGGGGCTGTGGGGAATTCGGGCTCATAAAGAGTTTGCGTTTATGTTGACCCCTTGGCTGCCAGTCGACCTCGTGCTGCATGTCATGGTGTAGAGGAGGACTTCTCTTGTCATGAGAGTGGAGTCGGTATGTTGGGTGTCGCACGCCACACCGCTTTGTGTGCTTGCTCTAGGGGGGTATAGTACCCGCAGCATCAGCAGTGCTGAATGACTGCTTAAAGAATGTGTGTGTTGTCTGCAGCGTGTTACCGTCCAAGCCAGGTGCACGCTACTATTTCTTTCTTGTGCTTCTCTGTGTTTTGTGTTTTCTCCGTGGCCTCCGGACCCTTCGTGAGTGGCGGTTCGCGGTGCAGTGCCGTCTCCTCTTGATCGGCTCTGGAGTTTCCTTCTGTTTTGGGGTCTGCTGGTCAACTAGTGTGGGCCACTTCGACCGTTTCCATAATGGACTTCTCCCTTTTCGCTCATTATAGTGGCTGCAATTGCCATCCAACTTTAAGTTTTCTTTTTTGTCGCTCTCAGTCCGTGCCTGTGCGTTTGTGCGCACACCCGAAGTGTGGGCCACGCATGTCGATATCCGCGGCGCGGTGCTAGAGTATTTTTCCTTACCGTTGGCGGCTCTCCGACCTAACCCGAAGCCCCCAACGACTGTTAGCGAACTTGCCTGTTGATCGTACGGTGTACATACCTAAGAACGAACAGCAGTGCAGTTCATCATACCAACTTGTAAGACGCTGATGCTTGGGTCTCCGTACCCTCCCCTAAATGAGGCGGCTCGCTCGCGTTCGAGATGTCATGGGTGCTATTCTGCAGTACCCACTTATCCCAATTTTTTATTGGATGCACTGAAGCCCACGCGTATACCGCACGGGTGTTGTGCTTCATCATCCCCCCACCTCTCAGGTGTGTATCTGGAGTGTTACCATAACTGTAATCCTCCGTTTTCGTTATTGTGCCCCATTCGTGGTGTGGTGGTGCTGGTGCTGCGCACCAGCGAGTAGTCCCTGTCTTCCCACGAGTAGTTAGGACGCTTTCTATTTTTCTATTGCCCTTGCCGGCCGCGTTTGTACTGAAGAGTAGAACGGGACTTTGCAAGACCCACCACAAAAACGTTCTGAGTTGTGTGAGCCCTATTGCTGATGTAGAGGTTGGCGGGGCGTCTCCGCTTGCCACTGACACTCCACCTGCGTCGCGCATGATAGACACTTCACTCGGCGTCTGCGCCAGTGACCAGCAGCGAAGTGCGGCGCGCGTTCTTTACAACCCGGTGAAGGTGTGTGTCGCGTGGTAAGCTGAATGAGTACACACCGTCACTGCAACAAGTGCTACAGCTTCCTTGCGAAGGAGGCACTCAATGTGATGCCGAACTTGCTGGATGGCTTTGTGTTTGTCATGGTGGCTGATGAACGGCTCTCTCTGAATGTGTTACCGCTCCATGAAGGGCGCGGGTGAGGCTGCTGGGGAATGTGCTGCCGCTGTGCCGTTTGGCTGCATTGACAGTAGTTGTCAGCCGTGATTTGAGGTGTCGCGGTCTCCTCTTTTCGGACAGGTTGTGAGCTCATGATGATGTCAGTGCCGCATCCCCGCGCAGTCGCCCGGAGTGAGTGTTCTGCACACACCGAAGGAAGACAGTTGCTCGTGTCTCATAGTGCACTTGACTGGGAGCCAGCGATGATTGCCGGCTGCAGGTGCTCACGGTGTCAGAGCCTGGTCGACGTTGTCTACGTGCTCCACAGCGTTTTCCCCATCAGTGCAGCGTGTTATCGTGTTCGAGGCCGCATATGCACAGGCAATTCTTCTTTGCTGACTAAGTGTGGATGTGTCTGGGGCATTTGGTGGCGGTGGGGCAGCACTGCATGCACGCAGATTTCCGGCTCCCTTCAGATGAGTTTGTCGTGCGTTTGGAGCGCAAGAGCGGCGTTCCGACGACCCCCATAGGCTTCTTTTCTGCTCAGCTTCAAGGTGGCTTGTGAGATATGTGCTGTTTTGCGGGACGCGAACTTTGATCACCTCTATGCATGTCCCGAAGGCGGCGGTTGGTCTGAAGGCCGTGCTGGTCTCCATCCGTGGCAGACAAACGGGGCGAGGGTGATTGCTGACGAGGGTGCCGCAGCGCAGCTGGAGGCAACGGCGTTGGGGCAAGGAAGTTAAGCAGTGTGCAGCTCTGGGATCGATGTCCACGTAGCGGCTCACCCATTGCGCTACTAGTCTCTCATTGGATTGGTTGAGGGTCTGCACAGGGGGGGGGTATGCCGGAGTCTGTATGGCCGATCGTCCTTTCGTTTAGCAAGCTGTCTGATCAGAGGGAAGGAGAGCTTCAGTAGATGCTGAAGAAAGCTTCCACTCTGCCCCTCTCCTCTCCTCCCGCACACACATGTGGGGTGTGATAGGACGCTTAGTTTGGCCGCTGTCGGGTGTTTTGAAGTAATGGCGATCTGCACGTGGATGGACAACGAAAAGAGTGAGCGGTACATCAGGCATCGGAGAAGGAAGTGATACGTGGGTGAAACCCACGACGGGACTTCTACTTTGCCGGAAGCGCTTGCACGAGATCCGGCGTGTGGGGGTGTGCATTGGATGTCGGCTGCCTGGCAGCCAGCGAAGCGTAGGCGAAGTGCTGACACCTGCACTCTGCCCTTGCCTTAGCGCTCACTTTCCCTCCTGTACTCTTCTTCCGTTGTGTCGATTTCGGGGTTCGTCTCACACGTGTTTAACGTACAGCAAACGTCCGAGCCATTCATGCGCCTTGTCGACCTCTCTCTTCCACTCTATGACGGGATGCCGGTGTACGACGGTGATCCACCTGTGAAGGTCACGAAGGTGTGCAGCCGCGAGAGAGACGGGTGGGAGGTGCGGCATCTGCAGATGGGCTCCCACACCGGCACGCATGTTGACGTGCCTGTTCACATGCACGACGGCGGCAGTAACCTTGACGAAGTCCCACTGACGCAGTTTTGCGGACCAGCAGTGGTAGTGAAGGTTGCAGACGCTTCGTTTCCATCGCACAAGGGACTGCTTTTCCATGAACCCGTGCCGGCCGACTGTGTGCGTCGCATTGTGGCCGCGAACGCGCCGTTTGTTGGTGGCCCGCTGGAGGAAAATACGGAGACGTTGTTGCTGAGTCACGGCATCATCACCTACACAGACCTCGTGAACGTCGAGGAGCTCACTGGCAAGTCCTTCACGTTTTACGGGCTTCCGCTGCGTATTCAGGATGGCGACGGCTCGCCGGTGCGCGCTGTCGCAGTCGTGGACGACGAGTAGGAAAGCAGCAGGAACAGGTGGGGCACGAGCTCAGCGGACACTATTGGTGCCAGTAGGACATGCACGCGCTTGTATGCATTTGCGGGTGTTTCACAGTACAAACAGCGGGACTCGCAGGCGTTCTTTTGTGCATGTTAGTCGTAGGGCGCTTCCACCACCCCACCGACGATGGCTGTTATCGCAGTTCCTACGCAAAATTGCCGTCTGCGCCCCCTCCCCCCCTCGTTGCCGTCGACACCTGGTATGTGCGCCTTTACTATGTGCATGATCTCGGCGTGCTTCGTGCGATTCTTGTGTGCGCCTTTGTCTGGGCTTGACCATGTCAGGACGTTATGCGACGAATGCTGCTGAGAGCTCTTCTTCTATGGCTGAACAGAGTGGCATCTGTTGGCATAGTCGAAGGCATGCCTGCACCGCCCCTCCCCTTCTCTGCTTTCCATACTGCCTCTCTGTTTCCCCTCTCAAGTCTCCCGGCAATAAAAGAGTCACAGCAGCCACAACCTGAGTGGAGCCGCAGGCGCTGGAAAGCACGCCTGACGCCCTTGCAGTCCCAAAACAGGTCGTGTCACAGAATTCACGCAACTTCACTTTTAGCTCTCTAAACAGTAATTGAGAATCGGGCAAAAATGTGGAGCTCGATGCGAAGGGCGTGGCGCTCGGTGCCATTGATGACAGTGGCGCGGTGGCAGTCGACCAGTGTAAAGGATTCAGTTGCAGCTACAGCTGCCACGCCTACTTCGAACGACACTGGGGGGACGATGAAGGCAGATGCTGGCGCCTCCGTCAAGTCGCCAGATGCGGTGAACGGCACCCACAGGGCGCAGAGCTGCGCAACGTCGGATGCGTACCGCTCTCATGCGGGGGAGGTCATGGATGCAGTGAAAAAGCGCGACTTCAATGCGATGCAGACGCACGCCACGAAGCTTGTTCAGAGCCAGTGGAAGGAGGAGTACAATGTGCCCGCTGCGTGCGTTTTCATCTTTATCGTGATGTGGTACTGGATTGCCTGGACGCGCCGCTCCATCCGCCGCAAGTGCGAGGCCACCAAGGCGTGCGTGAAACAGCAGACGGATGAAATGGTGGCGATTGTGCGGAGCATGACGGAGAAGTGGAAGGCGGACATGGCCAAGGCGAACAAGCAGATGCAGGGCATCATCGACAAAAACAGTGAACTGACGCGTGACATCGATCGCATGACCACTGCTCTGCGGTCCTGCTCTATCCGCCCGACGCCTGCTTCCGCTTCGGCGACTGCGCCAACAGTGTCGGTGGTTCGGCGCGCCGAACCCGTCGACGAGGAAGCGCTTGCTGAGGTAACTGAAACTGCTGCTGGCGAGAGCAATGAGGCAACGGACATGGTGGAAGCGCACACGGACTAGCAAGCATACTTAGGATGCTCACATTTTCTTGCGAGGTGGTTGATTGTTGTGTGCGTCTGCACACGCTGCGTTTTTCACGGCGTCTTTCTTTCTCTCCCGCCTTCCTCTACCATTTCCACATGCTGGGGATGGTGCGGGGGTTGTGGGGCGCAGGCGGATGTGTGCAGTGCGGGGTGGCGAGGGTGGTGAGGGGCAGGTAGGGACGGCGTGCGACAGAGGCGTGGCCCAGTGCATGAGGGAATGCGTACGCGCACGCTCACATGAATCCTGTCCAGCAGCTCGGGGGTGCCGAGGCTCCTTCTCGCGTTGTTCGGTAGTTTTTTCGTTGCGTGTGGTTTGGCTGAGGTGGAAGCAGTGGCGCCCGCACGAGGTGTGTGTCGCGAACAGCAAGAGATATCAGCACCTGGACGGACGGGGTGGGGGAAAGAGAGACGTGTATATCGGTGACGTACTGATTGGGAGAGGGAACACCGCATCGATACAACAAGTAGTGAACGGATAGGCTTGATTGCCACCGCATTTTCTTTTCCTAATGTACCTGCGCAGCCAGTGGCTTGACTGATAGTCATGCCTTGCGCGGCGTCCCCTCTTATTTGCTCTGTGATGCAGGTGGTACACTTTTCTGATTTCTGCACGCCTATTGTTCTGATGCTTTTTTCTTGTGCCCGTCAAGTTGATGGAGGGGTCGGCGGTTTTCCGGAGCCTCTTCCACGTCCGATGCGCTCATGTCCTCGGCGACATTTTCTCTCCTCTGATGTTCGTTTCCACAAGCAGATGAATCGGAGCTGCGCAGTTTCGTTCAGGGACACACACACACACACGTATATACTCACGCAGTACATTAATGGCCCACGTTTTCTTGCTTCCCATCGTCTCGCCACGGTGCGATAAGCTTTCATTCATGAGTTAGCGCGGGGACATCCCCGGTAGCATGTACAAGGTCTTCTTTCGCAAGTGCAGCTCTCCTGGACATTGAACTCAGCCACGCCTCTCGAGACGACTGTCTGCCGTTCTTCCGAGCGAGCGGTGTGCAGTACGCGTTTGCCCAACACGTCGATTTCTTCGTTGACCACTCCACGCCAGCGAAGACGTCGCTGAGTGTGCTGACCGAGTTCCAGATCCGAACGGTGCAGCTTCGGAAGGACTACGTCGGCATCATTTTGGAGGTGGGCGTGCGAAACAGTTTTGCCCCCCCCCCCCCCCCCCCAAGCTCCCCGATGGAGTGGAAGGTTTTGGTGTTGTGTAGGCAGAGGCAGGCGAGCTGCGGCCGCTTACGGTCAACGACTTCATTCCTGTCTCAGTGTGTGAGACGCGCGCGCGGATCGCATCTACAGGACGGTCGCTGGCGAGGGGCCGATGTGGATCGGCGGGTCTGTCGTGTCGGTGCTGAAGGTAACCAATCGGAGAACAACAATATCTGCGTGACTCGGCCGGAGGCTGCTACCGCGGTGGTCAACGCGCACGGGACCCTCGCGACGGTGGTGGGAGGCTTCACATTCAAATGCCTACTCACGGAAACGCCCAGCGTGATGGCGGGTTGTTGAACGAGATTGTTCTGCATTGCAAGCGAACTGCCAGCCGGCCGATGCCGCCACGCGGTGCCAATGTGCCGGAAGGTGTTTCTATCCACATTAGCATCGACTCTGCTCAGTTGGGTGGAGCACCACAGGGCGCGCTGCGTCTTTCCATCGGTGAGGTCACGGTGCTGTGTTACGGCTGCCTGTGCCTGGCCCCAGCCTCGCCGGAACGTGCCGATCCGTCGAAGGAGGCGGAGTCAGTCAGACAGGCAATACTGAGACTTCGCTTACATGGCCACCGGTCAGCAGAGACGACGGTGACAGTGCTGTAGATGTTTGTGCCTCTGCTGTCAGCAGCGTTGAGTGGAGTGTCAGGCGCATGGCACGAAGTAATAAGTCGCTTGTAGGATGGGAAGGGGGGCGAAAGAGAGCTATGTTGACTCGTGCCTCAGTTGTCTGGCCACATAAGGCATCAAGCATACACCTCTGCATTATGGCATCTGAGGAAATCGAAACAGCAATGTGTCGAGAAGTCAGTTCGCTGCCGGTGTACAGTGTGGTGCCACAGCTCAGCGTCACCAATGCCTGTGTATGGGCTGCTTCAGCTCGATGAGCGGGATGCTGCTGCAAGTCTCACCAAGTGGATGTGGCGCATCACGCTGGCCATCGCCCACATCTTACGCGCTTAGTGAGCACTGCCGCTCTTCTGCAATTAGAGGCGCGACACACAGGCAAAAAAAAAGGTATGGAGTTTGCTCAACCGCTCTCCCCTCTTGTGGCGCTTAAGCGCACCGCATTGCCCTTGCGGCGCCCAACAGGGGGACTACAGAGGGGCGGAGGACGCGCTTTGCCGTGCGCTGCAGGGCAGTTCTCTGCCATGACACTCTTCACAGCACGGCTGAGAACGTGTGATCTCCGCCTCTTTCGTGATCGCTCAGATGGTGCGGCACATGCAGCTCTCCCGTGCAGAGCGCCTCGTGCAGTCATTTTTGCCACGCCACCACCCTCGCTACCCGACCCTCCTCTCGCTAGCGGATATCCGGGCCCTTGGTTTCCCTTGCGTGCGATGGGAACAGCGTCTGCCGGGGTCTCGCGCGTGGCTCGTGCTCTGATAGAGCAAAGACCACCCTCACTGCTGAAAGGGAGAGGAAGGGTCACGTGGGTGCCGAGAGTCTTGTGGGTGTGCCTGGGGGCATGCAGAAGCCTCCTCGCGACACTCGATTAACCGCTGTTTCTCTCTTCCTCATCTCCCCATCTTCTCTTTCTCAATTTATGAGAACCGGAAAGGCATCACTGTCGGACAACCTCCACACTAGAGCATCTTCTATTACTGCAACCACGGATACAAGGCCGTGGCGTCCTACAGCGCGGCTTTGCATGCGTCGTGGCGGCTGTTCCTTACACACAGATCTCCTTCGCTCAATATCTTGCGGCGCCCCTCTTCCCTTTTGCATCCTCCGCCTTCCTCGCTCGCCCCCTCTCTGCGTCCATCTTTGGCGACGAGATGGGCTACAACGACAATAAGCGTCCGATGCCTCAGCTGCGGCTTCCGGCTGACTACGTGTACAACCCCCTCTACTTCGTTCCCCAGTCGAAGGCCACCCCGAAGGGCTGCATTGACGAGGATGATGGCGTGAAGTCACTGCAGTGTCTAGAAGACGCTGTGCTGCCCGCCACCACGTACCTGCACCGTCCACTGCATTTTTCACCGTCATCATCAAACGCCACGCCGGTGCGCGGCCACGGCAACAGAGCTCGCAGCGGGGAAAGCAGGCGTACGTGCACCTCGGGCAACTCATCCCTCGTAGCAACATCCTCGCGACAACAGCGAAGCTCGTCGTCGGTCGCAGCTGTACACGCATCGCTTCGGAAACGCGGTCACGCGCTGACGCAGGAAGTGGCCGCATGGCAGCGCCGCAGCGGTACAGACTACGTGGGGGAGCTGTCATTGACAGCGGCGCCAGAGGAGGTTACTGTGGATTCGACGAATGCTGATCTTAGCACCATACTGCGACCTACCCGTGCCACTCAGCTACGCGAGGAATACGTTCTCCACTACATGGAGGAGCGCGATGAGGCTGCGCAGAACATCTTCTTCCGCCCGAAAGGGTGGCCACTGCCCGGGGCTGCGCTGAGTAGCCCGTGTAGACAGCACCGCACTTCTTCGGCTTCTCCGTCGCGCAACGGCTTCCTCACCCCAACGCGCCCGGGCAACAGCAGTGTGGCTTACTTGCCAGCACCACGATTTACCAAAGCTGCGCAGCTCCGACAACAGTCCACGGTTCAGCTAATGGAGAAACTGGCGAGGTGGGAATTGGAGAAGGCAGCAGAGGAGGCCTTGGCGCAATTAGTTGCTGAGGCAGGCTCCCGCCGAGCATTGCTTCGTCTGAGGGCTGGCGCTCGCTCGAACTCATCCTCGACGGTTTTCGCGGGGCAGCAGAGCAGTAGTGTGCGCGGTGCGAATGCACCGACACCTTTCAACGACACACACTCATCACATCATATGCGGCGCTGTCACCGGACTCCACGCTCCGGATCATTCGGTGACGCTGTGAACGGTGTGGGCCAGCATATAAGGGCCACGGCGCGGAGTGTCTCCGCTCATGCTGGTCCACGAGAGCAGCGGCGGCCCGCCGCCTCAAACTTCTATGATGGCCAGGCGAAACCCCTGAAAAAGACGGAGAACGTCGCCGAAGCGGCACACGCGCCATCGAACTGTCCCCTGCTGGATGCCCCAGCGCCGCTGCCGAGGTCGAAGTACCGTCCTCTCAAATCAAGAAAGGAGGAGCCCAGGGTTCCCCGTGGAGAGTTGAGTACTGCGATGCCCAATGAGACCATGGTGGCGCTATCTGAGCCCGCCTCACGTGACGGAGGCGAGCGAGTGCCGTCTCCCCACCATGGTTTCCGCAGCTGCTTACATGCCGCGAATCTCGATTCAGAGAACCTTTCACCTCTAGCCATACGCAACGTGTGCGGCGCTGCTCACTGCGCGCCGACGACAAGTGCTGTAGCTTCACCGGCAGCCGCTGTGCCCCAGAAGTCTGAGCAGCGCGTCTTGGCATCTGGCGGACACGCACCTTTGCCCTCCAGCAAGCATGCCATCCTTACTGTATCGGCGGTTCGGGACATTGAGTCAACGATGGCGTTAAATGAGCATATTCCACTGGCACAGCGGTCCGCCTCGTCAACGTCATCGCAGCAGCGGGACGGTGGCGAGAGCTCGTCTTCCTTCGTGTCCTCCATCATGTTCACGGTGTTGTCTGCTCCCCAAGAGGACATCGCAGACGTACACGCACCGCCGACTCAATGTGACTCTCATGAGGTTGTCACTAAGGCGACTCAGAGGCGGGAAATTTGTGACGATGCAGACGACAGCTCAGTGGAGTTTCAAAGCACTGGTCGGGGCGATTGGAAGCAGTCAGCAAGTCTCTCGGCAAGCTTAGCAGCTGTGTCTGCTGCGCGACCCTATGTCGTACGAAGCGCGGAGTTGTCTCCTGTTGCATCGCCAAACCTCTCCTGCGTGCCTTCGCCAACGCACACGAGCACATCCGTAGCGAGTGACGAGGTCCCGATGTCCGCTGCGACGACTGCTCTTCCTCAGAAACAGAAAACGGAAAGTTCTTGCTCAGAGGAGGAGGTCGAGAGGATCCGACATACCCTCAGAGTGCACGAGTGTCGAGCGCCGCGAAGACTTCTCGAGCAAGTGTCGGAGGGTCTCGCTCAAGAACCTTCCGCACACTTGAGTGAAAGATTCCTCGAACGACGTGGAGATCACCCACCGCCAGGGGATGCTTACGAAACCCTAGCTCACGCGCATCAGACGCCCGCTACTCAGCATGCAGATGACGTGGGGTGGGGGTCGCTTTCCCGAGACTCCCACCTTAGAGATAGCTCCATGTCTAGCAGCTCTGGTGAGGCTGAGGCGCAACGGCTGAGTTGGAGCGAGTCCACTGACTGGAGTGCACGAGTCTCTGCAACTCCGCCGCAGCAGCCCGCTGGAAATGAAGTAGCAGAGGGTGACGTGGGGAATATGATGACCGACGCTGAGGAGCAGTGGGACGAGGGCTCCGTCGTGTCGACACAATCGTCTTTTACGTCGATCGCCTCCTACCACACAGAGGTGCATGTGCGCGTGCTTGCGGTACAGAGCGAGGCCGTAAATGAAGCTCTTGAAGCAGGCACATCACAGACGGAGCCGCTAGCTCACTGCAGCACTGCAAAGTCCTCGTCTGCAGCCTTCGAGTCGCGCATTGACCACCGCGCCGTGCACAACAGGTGCCTCAAATCAGGCGCTCCAGCCGTATCTCATGGGGGAGAAGCGAGTAGAGCTGCTGATGAAACGCAGGCACTGCGGGGCGATAGCAGCGCTGCCCGATCGTCTCCTTCGTGGCTGTGGAACGCATCGGAGGGCATCACCTTTGGACTGTGCGGGTTCGCCCCTTCCACGGCAAGTGGCGAGAGCGATGCCAGCAGAAGTGTCGTGACCGACGCATGCACAGTAGTCGCCGGTGGTGGCTGCAGCGTATTTCCGTCGTGGGGGCTCCCTGTGCCGCGAACGAACTGTACACACATGACAGCGGCGAAGGAGGCACGGCAGCAGACATCGATCGAAGCAGGTCTCACCAAGTGGTGCACCACATTGGAGCAGCCCAGTAGACTTTCCGTCGACCACATCTCAGAGAGCCGAGTGCGCCAACCCACCGTAGCTGACGTGGGCTCGATGCTACGCCATCTGCCGCAAACGGAGGTGGCGGTAAAGAAGGAGGCACTAGACTCACTGCGACTGCCTCAGCTTCAGGAGAGCGGCTGCTGCACTTCTGCGCCGCCGGTGGCTGAAAGGCCACCAAACAATGCGGTGGCAGAATCTACGGAAACCGCCACGAAAGGTAATCTTCGGCCTGAGGTGGTGCCTGACAAAGCGAGGGCACTTGCCCATGAAAAGACCATAGACGATGCGCCGGATGTCGCTGTGCCTCTAAGCACCGTTGTAGGACTTTGCACAGGTGCCAGATGGGATGCGGACTACTCTTCTGTGCAGGGGGAGGCCGTACATCGACGTGGCGCTAACCAATTCCTCAAAGGGGTGATGGCGGCGGCAGCTCCTGAGCAGTCATCGTTGTATTGGGCGGGTGCGCAACAACCGACAGCGACAAAGAATGCAGCGGCGGTGCCGTTGTCGGTGACGGATGCGCCTTCATCACGCGCCGTGTTTTCTCGCTCGAGCTGCGTCGCCATTGGCAGAGAGGACCGCGCATCTGAAAAGGTGAGAGGAGACCGTCCTGCCAAAATGGGCGGTGCGCCTCCTTCAAACGATGCGACGGTGACCCGTTCCGTGCGGGGGGCCGATGATTCCGTCTCAGACGGCACCGCAGGCGCACAAACTGCCATCCTCGCCTCCCCGCCTCACGCACTGGCGGACACGCACGCAGAGGCGGCTGTGAAAAAGGCAATAGACCCACCGGATGCTGTGGTGCTGTATGACGGGCTGGAGACTGCACTGGTGGCGCGGAGTTCTAACAGTCGATCAGTCACATCACCCGTGCGGGAGAGTGCGCAGCCGGAGGAAGCGAGCGCCATTCCACTGAACACGACCTTTGTACACTCCGAAGACACGACCTCCCACCTATCTCGCTGCTCTTCGGCAGAGGTCGGCGGCGCAGATCGTGCCCAACACATGGCGGCCGTAAGCGTAAAAACTTCTCTGCCTTTATCAGCATGGCCGCGGGCCCTCGAGCTTGCCTCCACGCCGGGCTCTATTATGGCCGCCGAGCACGGCTCCCTTTCTGTGCACTTCACGGAGGCGGAACAGTCGCCCCGGGAGCGATCAGTATATACGCGACAAGCCGCGTCGTTCAGCAACAGCGGGGGGGAAGAGGAGCTGGGAGAGGGTGGACCGCACAGTCACGCGCCAACGCCGCCGCAGTATCGGCTTCCACAGCAGAGGAATCAGGAAACACCACCATATGAAGTAGTGCTGCTGCCAGGTGCCTCGGCAGCGGAGGAGCGCAACAGCGACGCGACAGTTGCAGTGACGTTTTCCCGCTCCGACGCGTCCACGCGGTGTCTCTGTGCCTCCCCGGACGAGCTCCCAACGGGCCTGAGCGTGCTGGGGCTCACGAGCGGGAAAGCAGAGGGGACCCCTGCGATGCCTTATGGAGCCGCCTCGAGCGGTTTCTCTGCAGTGGAGGAACAAAGCAGAGTGGAGTGCGACAGGGCAGCCGCCGCTCCGAGCCGCCACACTCTTGACAGCTCCGCGCCTCCCAGTGTGGACGTGACTTTGGAGCTAGAAGCGGTACCGGCTCAGTGCGCGCACGACTCCCCCGCGGGCGTACTTTCTTCATGGACATCAAGCAGCACCGAATTTGTAGCTCGCAGTCCTTCTTCCTCTCCGTTGCACTCGAGCAGCTCCTCAGCGGCCCCGATGGCGACGGGTCGATTGATGCCAATGCCACTAGAGGAGCTGGATGCATCGAGGCGGGGTGATGGTGGAAAGGTGGATTTCCAGTTGATAGCCGACAGCGATTGCGATAACTTATTGACAGGTGACGCGGTGGAGGTGAGCCGAAACATTTTTTCGTCTACTACGTCATGCGATTCGCTGCCGAATGCTGCAGAGGTGAAGCCCACCGAGCCAGCCTCGACCGATGCTGCCGTGATGATCACGCCGTGCCGGCCACGCTCTCCTTTCCCAGGCAGTGATTTCAACACATCATGCTCTCAAGTATCTGAACGCATCACATGGAGTGTCGGTGCATGGGTCGATCGGGAGCGCGCCAGCGCTTCACCCGACCATGCCGAAACGTGCGCGGCCGAGAGTGACTTGGGGGTGCTCAGCAGGGGGACGCTTTCTGCTCCGACAGTGCCCCTCATGCAGGTAAAGTACTTGAATCAAGATATGTGAAGCCCCCTCGGCAGCACAGCGCGGACAGTCGCATAGGCGTGCGTGCGTGTATCCGGATGACGGGATGCGCTCTCTCTCTCTTTTGGTTGTTTTGCTGGGCGTCACCACTCCGTAACATCGCGCACATGTTTTGAGCACCTTTTGCAGGTGGCGGTGTCCAACGGGTGTGGGTCACCGCACTCCCGGCGTACGCCATTGTGTATGCGACTCTGTTTGGGGGGGGGGCCTGCCTCTGCTTTCTGCAGGTGTGAATCAACGTTTTGGTTTCTGTTTGCTGTCGTGTGCCTTCCGCCTCGTTGAGCTGTGCGACCTCTACCTCTGCCCTTCGGGGGATCCTCTGTGGATCGATGCAGCAGCCGCTGCTACTACGCCTATTCGCTTTTTCTGCGTTCCTCGCCTCGTCTTTGTGCAGAGTTTCCGCTGCTCTGCCGAACGTCGGTATTCTGGTGAAGCTGGCTCAGGAGAGCGTTTTTGGTTGACTGGTTTCCTCTGTTACGCCTCCCCTCACCGCATGCATTGACTTACACGCCCACCTGCACGCTGGCACACACCTCCTTCTCGTTTTCTCTTCTACATTAGCGCTGGCGTGCGCTGTGTTCACACCTCTCCAGCACTAGTCTGCTAGTGTCTGCCGGCGCTGCTTTGTGCGCATGCTACTGTGTATCCTGCAGTGATCTTTGCCGCGTGCGCGCTGTATTCAACAGCGTGACCACTGCCATGTCTGATCGCTACGGATCCATGGAGACAAGCTTCCAGTTTTCAAGCTCTAGTAGCTTTCGTAGCGTGTTGCCTCCTATAGACCAAGAAGGATGCACTCATCTGCGTGTCTGCGTAGTTGCGCAAGGCTCCTCGGGTAAGATGCGAAGTGAGGAAGGCAGCGGCGTACGCACGTGCCGTCTGCAGCACGTCAAACCTTTCTCTCTCGTACACAACGAGGAGGAGGAGGAGGAGGCGTACGCCCGGAGTCAGCTTCCCATTCATCGAACGGCGTCCATGCCTCCTTCGAGAGCAGCAAGCAGCAATTGTGTGCGCGACTCCGCGAGGGCCACGGTGGACTCAGAATATTACTTCCCCTCGACTGTACGCGGTAGCACGTCCCCGCCTGGCATGAGCACCTACTTTTCCGGTGCAGGGGCTTCTGCAGCCCCAGTAGTGCGGATGGCAAACGCAGCCATGTCCCTCATGTCGGAGAGAGAGCCCTCCGAGGCCATGAGGAAACCTGACAGCACTGTGGTCTGTGAACCCGAAGTCGAGCACGTATCGGGCTCCATCTCACCGTCGCCGCCGGCAGTGCTGTCGCACTCATGCGCGATAAGGAATCATGGATGCGTTCCTCCTGCTGAAGTTGTTGTTGTAAACGTTGAGGAGGCGCAAGCGGCTCACGCGCTGCTCACGTCTTTCTCTGCGGCCGTCATTGCACGATACCGCCTTCTGAAGTTCAAGGTGGTGCAGCGCATCTACCGCGTCTACTACGACAAATGGCGGTGGAGGGTCTCTCACAGCAGCCCCATGGTGGCGCTGCTGCATGTCTCCGCTGCCACCCAAACATCTGCGCCGTGCCACCGCTCATTTTCGGCAGGGACGGAGTTTGCTGACATCGACTCTTTTCACGCCACCCGCTCCCTGAGTCGTGCCGGGGGCAGCCCTGGTGGAGACGCGGCGGTGCACGACGTGCAGCCGTGCCGCTTTTCTCCAGCGACCCCAACTCCCTCTCGGCACCTTGGGGAGGGGGAGAGCGAGAGAGGAACTTCTGTCACATGCTCACCGGCACCAGCGTTTCTACTGGAGACCTTTGCATCTGCATCGCCGCCATCAGCATCGCCGCCATCTGTGTATCAAATACCTACCGCCACCATTTCTGCAGTGGCTCCGCCGACGAACGGCATTGGCGCACGCACAAAGCCCGCGAAGCTCTTGGACTTTGGGCGTCACTCCGAGAGGCCGCAGCGCAAGTCACTCCACCTCTTCTCGATTCCTGAGGTGAACCTGCCAGCAGTAGTTCCTTCTCCGGAGCGCATTTTCCGATACTGAGCGTGCGGCCGCCAACCTTTTGCTTCTTTTCCTGGACGGGTGTGGGTATTAGGTTGGGACGGCGGCGTCATGCAGAGTAGGTGAGGCATGAATGAACGCTACGAACATAGAGAAAGCAAGTCATTTCAAGAAGTGCGTCGACGTGCCTCTTTTCCATTTTCTCTTTTCATTGCTCGCTGCATCCTGACGGATACGCATCAAAGCGCAGGAGCTCCGTACGTACAGCAGCGAGGTGGCGGATGCGATTGGCACTCGCTAGCCGCTGTCCTCGCGCTCCCCGCTCTGCTTGTGCGCATCATACGGATGATGTTGGCTGCTGTTTGGACGCTGGTTGCACATTAACGCTGCTCATCGCTCCCCCACTCTGCCTCTGACTCTCCAAAGTGTTTCACTCGCGTCCTGTAGCCATCTCTCTGCACTTTTCCTTTTTTTTTTTACTCGCTGTCACGCTTCTCCCACCCGCGCCTCTCTTCGTTTGCACTGCACAGTCGCACAGGGGGCCGCCAATGGCTTCCAGCGGGGGGACCCCGCTGTTTTCTGCGCCACTCAGGCAGAAGCGTGCTAACAAGCCGGTGCTAGAAAGCGTAAGGACGTTTGCTGAGTATGTGGAGCGGCGCCATGAGCTGCTGGCAATTATTCACGACGGACTCGAGGACCATGTGCGTAAAATGGAGGAGCGGGCTAGCGAGGCTGTCGCCCACTCCGTGGCCGTGTCTGAAGCGTGCAGGGCGCAGGAGGCAGAGTGCCTGGAGTATATTGAAGAACTGGAAAACAGGGTCAGAGACTTGCACCGTACCAAGCGTGAGTGTGCGGAAGAGCTGAAAGCCCTTCAACAGTCGTCAGAAACGAGGCGTCAAGAGCTGGAAAAGGAGCTCCACGATCTGCGCCAGGGCATAGACGAGATGCGGCGACAAAAGCTGCTTGCCCAAGAACAGCAGCTGCACTACGAAATGCTGCGCGATGCCGCAAAGCACCGCTACGACATGGCCGAAGCATGCCTAACGGATTTCACAGCGAAGGTCGAGTTCCGCTTCCAGGAGGCTGTCACATCTCTCCAGGCAGCGGTGCAAGAACGAAAGCGGTGGGCAGACGAGGAGTGTGCACTCAATGATAAACGCGTTCGCGAAGCCGAGCTGCTAGCAGAGCAGAGCGACTTCAGCGCCTTCCTTCGCCGTGCCACCGAAGAGGCGGAGAGGACGGGCGCGGTGAACCTCGAAGAAGGATGTGCGGCGGCAGTGGAGCCGCAACTCATGCGCAACATGGAGCGTGATATAGAAGAGCTCGCGGCATCTGTGGCAGCGCGACTGCAAGTCATCGTAGAGCAGCAGAGCGCAGCCAAAGCTGGACTTGCTGAACCGCCACCGCACGTCACTGAGGAAGGCCCTGACTCGATTCACACGTTGTGTCGAACTGCGCCTCAGCCTCCGTCGGAGGGATACCAGGAGAGTTGGAGGAGAGATGAACGTGGCACCGGCGAAGCGGTACCTGCTTGTCATGCAGTATCGACGCTCGGTACTGTGGAGGTGAGGGTGAAGCACGCGCTGCGCGACTTGTGTGAAGGGGCTCCTTTGGCCTCATCAATTCAATGCGCACATGACAACGTGTGCCTCCACGAATCTGCGACAAGAGCAGCAGCCCCTCTCCATCTCAGTAGCGCAAATGCAGCTGTCGCGTCGAGTGCACCATCGCCAAGTCCCCACAAGGAGCTCTCCCCCACTTCAGTGCGGACATCATCGCTGCTAGGATCGTCTAGTCGGCCGAGAGCGAGTGCAACAGGCCCAGAACACAGGTTGATTGACAATTACTCATGGGGTGCAGACAAGTTTGCGAACATTTTCACTCCGCGCAAGTGACGGAAATCGCACCAAGCTCACATGGAACCCGATGCATGCGCTTCCGTGCGTCTGTCTGCTCCTCGTTCTCTCTCTCACACGCATCCCAAAGCCGCTTTCTTGTGACATTGCCTAATCGAGCGGGGTGCACGTCTATCAGCCCCCCCCCACACACACACACACGCACACGCGATGTCGCGAAGGCTCGGGGAACAACAGTCTATTCAATGGGAATAGCGGAATGCCGCTCCCCGTGGCCGATGCGTGCGACATGCGTTATCGGCTCTTCCCAGCGGCACGTGAAAAGCTTTGGATGCTTTCCTGCGCTGCTCATGTCCCCCCCTCTCTCTCTTCGCGGGCAGGGCGCACGCCTTCGAGTCTGCTTCCACTCTCCGCTTTCCGTTATCCACTGCTCTTGTGCCACCACGAGGTTAGTCACTGGCCTACTCACAGCGACATCCTGGAGCGCCGCGCTATACGGCTTTCAGGTAGAGCAGTACTCATCCGAGTTCACGTACTATACGACTCATACGCATTTGCGTTATCGGCACACTGCCCACTACTGCATCGGCTGCTACCCGCACCTCCATTTCTATTCACGGCGGCAGCCTGGGAGATATTCTTGCGAAGAGAAACTGAGTGCGTGTGATAGGCCGGAAAACATCGGAGGACGCATTGAAGCGCAGCGAGCAAAGCAGAAGCGCCATCGATGTGGCAGCAGCCGCGGCGTTCATTTTGAATATCTTGCGTTTCTCATTTCCGTTTTCGCCATATTCGTGCCTGTTCCTCGATCACGGACCCGCGGTGTGCACTGTTTCTCAGATTCTCCTCGTTTTGGGGTTTAGATGGGCGAGCCTGAATGTGTGCCCGTCGATCGTATTCTGCGTCGAATGGACCCGTAACGCCCCTCTTCATTCTTCGTGCTACCGCTACTCCTCTTCACGGTATCATTACCATATTCTTGCCTGCTAACGGCCTGCTTCGGCGGACCCCATTTCTTTGTCTACGTACGCCTCGCGCGTGCCAAGTAACGGCGCTGTCACAGGCGGAGCTTCACAGGCCCACACGCATATGCAGAAAAGCGTAAGCCGAAGCCTCACTGTGGTCCGTTTCGTTTTCTCGACAGCAGAGCCGTTTCACATCCTCTTCCCTCCCCCCTCCCGAACTGCGTGCGCTGCGGCGGCGCACGCGTAGTGACGTGTCGCCTTAAAACTGTGGAGCTGCGTGGACTTCTCCGTTTCTTATTTCTCATTACCTTTGTGAGCTAAGGAATGCTCGCCTATCGAGTGCGCAAGATCCAGACAGGGGTGTACATCTTTCCCTGGGCCAAGGGCGAGGAGGCGACGCTGTCGGTTTCCGGAGATCGTCAGGTGACGTTGCACTGCGCCGGAGGCCTACTCTCTGACCCTTTCGCCTTTGATGACGTCGTGTTTGCACCATTCTACAAAACATTATACTCCTGCTGCGTGGAAGATGGCTTGAGGCTGCAGTTCGGCTCTGCGCTGCAGCGACGTGCACCGAGCTTCCGCGATGTGCCGCGCCGCACCACTATAGTCCATGGGGATGCTGTGGCACATGCGGCCGAGGCGTTTTACAAGGTTCTGCTTTTGGCTTCGAAGGACGTGGAGTGCATCGCTGGCGCTCATCACGCACAGAGCGCGTACGAGTGTGTGTTTAACATGGTTCGCGTATACCCATGGGGAGAGGAGGACCTGCTGGAGGTGGCGGGGCGGGAAAATTGCTGCAGCTCACCGTCGTACCCCGGGACGGCTTCTGCGCAGGAGATGTCTCTTTGGAACACGCGCACATCTGTGCCGCTTCGCACAGCGGCGCAGCGCCAGCTCTTCAAGCAAACACTGAAGCAGCTGTGCTGTGTGCGCCGCCGCGAGGGGCAGGACGACACAGCTGTGTGCGTGCAGCAGGTACGGTTGGCTGTGTACGCGCCGTCGGTCGACTCGACGACGGGCGATCGTGTTTTGTGCGCGGAGCACCTTTTTTCTCTGGTGCCGTCCGTTAGTGACGTTGCCACCAGCTTTGGCACAACAATGGAGGCGCTCTGCGAGACGCTGGTGTGCCGGCGCCAGGGAAACCTGCTAGACAACCCGCTACTGTCCGTGCTGCTCCCTGGTGTGTCGGTCGACTGCCTGACAATTCTTACGTGTATTTCTGCGCGGGGCGAGTACGCGAGTCGCCCGTGCATCGACGCGTGCTGTTTCGGATGCAGCAGCGAGCGACGGCGCCGCCCTGTGACGGCTTCGTCGTCCTTTGCGGTGCCCACCTCTGATGCCTCGAGGAACGGGACTACTAAGGGCATGCACCCGGAGTGCTTGGAGTCGCTAGTGGATCAGCCATCGTCCAGCTCTCACCGCTGCCAGCGCATGACAAGTGAGCTGCTGATGTCCGTGGCAGCTAACGCCAGCTACACATCGTGGCAAACGTCACAGGTGCCAAACACGACCGCCGCTGCGCCGCGCACACCCCTCTTTGGCTCCTCAGGTGCATCAAATAGAAATCCTTTCGTACAGTTGGACGAGTCCGTAGATCGAATGCTGGAGCGGCGGCATCCGAGGGAGTCTCCCTGGGGTAAGCACACGCTCCCGATGGACAGCGGAACTTGCCTGTCGCCATCTGCGAAGGCGAAGTGTCCTGCGTCATCTCTCAGCACTGCAGAAGAGCCGTCCGCTGCCACGCCATCAAGGAGGGCAAAAAGCGAGAGTTGTGAAAGCAATCGAGGCGGGGGGAGACCCAAGCTCGGCTCTATCAGGGACGTAAACGCCCTCAGAGACCGCACCAGCATGCCTGCCAAAGAACGGGGTGTCAGTGCAGGCGAACTGGAGGCCTCGGGACGCCCCAAGGCCCTTCAGATGGACACCAAGCTACGAAGACGGTACGCGGCATATGACGCAAACGAGGCTACGCTCTCTGCCCACAGAGAGGATCTGCAGACACCATGCGCGGAGCTGACGCGCGGGGAGCAGAAACTGCACGTGCTGGTGGGCGAAGAAGCGTGTGACACCGCTGATCTGCCCTGCACCGCACAGCCCTTCCAGAAGCTGGATCCCCCTGTGGAAGACTTGCGCCAGCGGAAGCAAGATCTATCGACCTATCTCGCGATGCTTGACTCGTACGCAGCCTATGTGAATACGACGTGCTGTCTGTACGCAGACCAGGTAGATGCGAAGATGCTGTTGTTGGATGGCGTGAAGCGCGACTTAACGCGGCGTATCAGCGTGGCTGAGCTAGTGGAGCGGGCGTGCATGCTGGACCAGCAGTGTGAGGATTATGACCGCCGAGTGAAGGCACTGCAGCGCCAGGAAGCCGCTCTCAGCCATCAAATGAGCTTGATGGAAGTGGACGCTGCTGCTCTGCGAACAGAGATACAGCTGTTAGAGGATCGGCGCGATTCGACACAGCGTGATATAGACGATCATAAGCGAGCTGCGGCCGTGAACCGAGTCAAAGCCCTCGAGGAGTATGAGGAGAGTCTTGCACATGCTCGGCGAGTGCAAAGTGAATGCGATGCTGCCGTGCTCGAGCTGGCAGATCTGGTGGCACGAAGTGGAAAGGCTGCTGAAGACCTTGTCTGCAAGGAGGCGGAGCGCGACACAGTGCGCGCGGAGGTACATGCACTGGAGGTTGAGCGTGCGTGTCTGCTTGCTACGCTGAACGCTGCTCGTGAGGCTGGCACGGAGGACGCTGCTCGCGTGAACATGCCTGCTGCCATCGCCGAGCAGACTGCTGGGCCCACAACTTTGGAGGATCGCGTACATTTACAGGCTCGCGTTGACCGCGAGTCCGCGCTGCACGACGGACTGCGCGCAGAGGTGGACACTGCTGGCGCGCGCCTGGACAATGCGCACACTTGGACGACTGTGGAACGGGAGATGCTGCTCTGCAGTGAGGAAGAGCTCGAGGCGCATCCTGCAGCGCAGGCAACTCTGCAGTCGGTGCGCATGGCTCATTTGAGCCGCGGCCCGGGCAAAAGCTGTGCTGTGGCTGATGCGGAGCGGCAAGCGTGCTTTGGTGCGGCGGTGAACAGCACTGCGACTCACCGATTGGCGACGCAGACGGCGCTGGAGGCAGAGCTCGCTCGACTGCAGCAAGATCGTGATACTGTCGCGCGCGAGCTGGAAGATCTGGTGACACGGCGCGCGAAGGCTGCTGACGACGTTGCCTGCAAGGAGGCGGAGCTTGCAAGGTTGCAAGCTACGCTGAGCGGTGCCCGTAAGGCTGATGCGGACGAGGCTGCTGTGCGTTCCGGTGCACATGGCACTGTGAATGCCTCTAGCGACAAACTCTGTGACGACGATGGACCACGGGGCAACAGCTGCAGCCTGGCCTGTGCAAAATGTATTGTGGAGGAGGAGCTGCGTAAGGTGATTGAGGAACTCTCCGTGGCAACGGAGGAGCTGGCGGAGGTGGAAGATGTCATGATTGAGGAGGCTGACAGGGCTGTGCTGGTTCTGCGCCGGTGCGATGGTGAGATGACACTGCGGTTAGATCGTCTGATGAATCGGTGTGCCAGCTTCATGGATGTGGAGAGCCGACTAGCAGGGCGTTCGGCCTCCATGATGTCGGAAAACTCGTCGCAGCGCCACACCCGAATGCCACACAATGAGGTGAAGTAGCACCGCTTGTGCTACCTGTTTCGTATCGAAGCGAGGAAATCGAGAAGTAACGATGGCTGGATTTCTTCTTCTGTGCATGTGAGTCAGTCTCCGCGGAGCGTCGTCGAGCTGCAAATGAGCTGTGGGGCACCCTCTGTAGTCTGTACGTACCCGCTCCGCGTGCACCATGCGCTCTTGGTCGTCGATCTCTTACGTGAGCCTCGGCGTTCATCCTTTCCTGTTCGATGTGTCTCTCACGTGCCTGTTTCTGTTCCGGTCTTTTCCAGCCTCACGAGAGAGAGGGGCCGGTGTTCGGTGCCGCCGATGGTGCGAAACCTGCCTTCTTCCGCTATTGGGGAGCACACTATGGTCTTCTGCAAGGCCTGGCCAGTGCTTTCGGTGGCGTTTCTTTTCCGAGGGACATTCGTGGCAGCAGGGAGGGCAGAAAATAACATGCGCCTACATCCTTTTGGCGACGTGCGGCGCAAACCTCGACCTTCCAGAAAGAATCCCATCGTCAAGTTGTACTTCTGTACACACATATATATATATATATATATATATATATATATATGCGTGTGTGTGCGTGTGCGTGTGCGTGTGTGACTCCCTTGCTCCTATCTTCATCACTCCATTCTTTGGCGCCTCTACGCGCAGTTTCGCCATCAGGTAAGTCTTCTGTGCGGCGTGAAGAGAGTGTCCGCCTCGACTGAGGCAATGTGCATTCACCCTTTGCCTGCTCATGTGTGTGATTGCGTGTGGCGACTGACGCTGTCGAGTGCGGCATCCCCACCCACACCCCTGGATTGTAGCTTTCTTTTTCCTCATAACGCCGTCTTGGGCGGTGGGTTGGGACTCTTGCATCGTAGACGACCACAGCGCGTGCTCTCGAGGTGTGCCGATGTTACACACGGATACATCCACAGTGGAATTCGCGGTTAAGCGCTAAAGAAGAAAAGGGGAAGACAGCGGACGACATTGTGGGTCGAGGGAGGGAGCACACGGGCGGCAGTGCGTGGCGCAGTGATCGCGTTTTGTGCTTCGTGCCGCCTCACCACTTTTTCCTCTGGTGTGGAGGCTCGCGCGATCCCGCGCAGGTGGAGTCTCCATACCTCCGGCACGCAAGTTGCGTGTTCTTGGCGGCGTAGCGCAGCAGCGACGGCCTGCGCGTTACACTGCCTCTCTGTGAGTTGCTTTCGCGCCTCCGCGTTATGGTGCGGCGGCTGCCGTTGTGGACCCTCTCTTTTTCTCCCCCTTTTCTGCGAGACGCGCTTCTGCTGTGTTTCGATTGCGCCTTTCCGCCTGGTCCCCGTGCCGACGCATGGGGGATGGCCGCCCAGCCCGCATTCGGCACAGACCTTCTTAGCGGCATTCAGGCTGCCTCATAAGCCTCTGGAGAGGGGGAGGGTGTCGAAAAAAAAAAAGTGGCAGGCACCGACTATCCACACACTCTACTAGGCTCCTCATGGAGGAGCTGGCCAAGCTACTGCAGAGGGCACAGGCAGCGGTTCTAGGTGTGCAGGACGATCTCGCGCTCCTCCGTGCACAAGTGGAAGAAAAGGCAGAAGGGTGTAGTGCCGACCACATCGTGAGTGCTGCTGCTGGTCTCCGCACAGACGTTGTCCTGACTAACCCTTACTATGTCGATCTGCATGTCTCTGTTCATGAGAAGCAGGAGGCGGCGTCGCAGCTGTTCCAGCGCTGCGCGCACATATTTTACGAACAATTTGGTGCTCTTGAGGAGAAAGCGGCCCGCCTGGAGAATGTCCGAGTAAAGGAGAAAGAACTGCACTCGGCTAAGAAGAGCATGCAGCGGTACTTCGATGCGCACTCGAAGGAGCTGACAGAGGAACGCGACCGCCACGATGGAGTTGTACGGCTCGAGTGGGTGCGCCGGCATCACCTCGAAGACGGCGTTCTGCGTCTCACGCTAGAGCGGCGCCGGCAGCGCCTCATGCACAAGGTGCTGCTCGTGTGGATGAAGAAGGCAATGATGCGCAACCTTTCTCGTGAGTACACACGACGGCGGGACGCAATTCGGGAGACGTACCAATCGGCCACCTGCGACGCACTCATTCAGCAGCAGCGTGCCACAGCAACGCAGCGGGCACTGTGTGTGTGGCGCTCTCGAATGCAGCAGCGCCGCTGCCAGCGACTGAAGACCGCAGCAGAAGCAGCAGAAAAGCGAGCGCAGTTTTTCCGAGATGAACTCGCCGCCACACAGCAGACTCTGCATGAGCGTCTAAACAGGGAGGTTGACGAGCGCGACCGAGTCGCCACCGCAGTAGCAAATCAAGAGAAGGAATGCGTCCAGTATGAGGATGACCTGCATCGCCTTCGCACAGCGCTGCGAGACATGACGGTGGAGTTTAGCGAGCGCACTCGTACATACGTCCGTCAACAGGAGACCATCGAACAGCTCTTTGCGCGCAAGGAAGCCACGCTGCGCGATACCATCTGCAGCTTGCAGGTAGCGCTAACCACGGAGCGGCAGGCGCATGCTGAGCTCGTAAAGACATCTGAGAACCTTGTCGATAATGTGAACGCCTGGTGGCAGGCGCAGCTGCAGGAGCTGGCCGAGGCGGTGCGGCGCAAGGAGGAATATACACATCACACCATCCTCGGGCTAACCGGCCGTCTGCGGCACCGCCATGACAGTCTACGGCAAGAGGCTGCTAAGCTGGAACGTGATGTGGATACGCTTGCGCCACTCAGTGAGCGCTGTGTGCGGTTGGAGAATGAACTTGCCGAGGCAGAGCAGCTGCTAAAGCGAAGCAAGGTATCCAGCCAGTCATGGGAACGACGCTGCAAAGCTGTGGATGTGGTGGCGGCACTCCTTACAGACCGTGTCGCCTCTGCGGACAGTGCGGCACTGCGGGCGCGGTCCTTCATCCGGTGGATGGGTCGTAGCCACACTACTTTTGGTGAGGAGTTGCAGCGGCGTATCAGCAGCCTCTCTGACAAACTTGAGGCCCAACGCCGTCAATCACTTATCCAGCAGCAAAGGCAGTCGTCAGACCACCAAGCAGAGGTGGCACAGCTCAGCGAGGAGCTCGAACAACTGCGTCGCGCAAACGAGCGACTGCAGTCGCAGCTGGAGGCCGCCGCACGCACACAACGCGAGCGAGATGGCGCTTACTATGACAGCGAGGTGCGGAACGGTGAGCTGTCGGCTGCTATGCTGCGTGAGAAGATAGAGAGGCGAGGTGTGGAGGACAAGTGGTGGAGCAGCCGTGCCTCTGGCCTGCTGTTGCAGGAGGCGCAGCAGCGGCTGTATATTGAGGTGAGCGAGGGGCAGTGGTGGACAACTCTGCTCATGCGTGAGAGCAAAGTACTGAAGGTTTGGACTGCTTCTCTGCACTTCGACACGGCGCAGCTCACCACCGTCTGCGAGGGTTGGCAGCAGCATTGCCACCAGATTGAAGCAACGCATGCTGCTGGGCGGAAAACCGCGGCAGGTCGGATGGTGGGTGCCCTGGAGCGAGGGGCCTTGCACGTGCAAACACTAGCGGTGTGGGCCTCGTGGCGAGGGTGGGCACATCAGAGGCGCGTAGTGGCTGCTTTAGAAAGCCGATCGTCGGAGTCTAGAAGGGAGATGCTGGAGCAACACGGCAAGGAGACGGCACGCCTGCAAGCGACTCACGACAGAGCGTTGCAGCTCTTACAGCGGGAACACGCACTTCTGAAGACGCAGCTGCAGTCTATGCACGAGGAACGATGTGCGGCGCTGCGGCGTTCGCAGGCGGAGGAGGTGGCTCGGCTCTCCGAGCGACATGCAGAGCAGCTCAACATTGCGCATACAGCCTACGCTGCGGATGTTGCACAGCGGGACGAACAGGCAGCCGTGATGCAAGAGCAGCTGGAAAACGTAGGCTGCCTGGTAGTCGAGTACTGCGCTCAGGCAAGCTACAGTAGATGGCGTGCATGGGCTACAGAGCGGAAAGCGCAGCGCATAGCCTGGCAGCGCCGTAGAATGATCACGCGAATCTGGGAGTGGCACACTGCCAGGACGACAATGATCGATGCCTGCGCAGCTGCCAAGGCCGATCTATGGGCATCCTCAAGTATCGAGATAGCCCACGAGAATGTGGTGGAGGCTCGACGGCAGGTTCAGCATGTGACTCAGGAAAAGGAGCTGTGCCACTCCCAGCAGCACAAGCTGCAAGCAGCGAAGGAGGCCGCGGAGGAGGAGGCGTCCCACTTGCGAGGAGAGCTGCAGCACGTCCGCACCCTCTATGACGCGGAGGTGCACTACACGGAGCGACTGCTGCGTACAACCACAGAGGAGCGACGTTCTCATCGAAGCACCCTTGTGTTTACTTCTCGAATGACTGAGTGGCTAGAGCTGGTGCACTGCAGCTTTGCAGAGTATCAGGCAGCGGCGATTGAGGGATTCGCGGACGCAACTGGGAAGATTATGGCAGAAGCGTCGGTAGCTCACAGAGCTGAGCTTGCTGCGTACATGGTGCCGGTGGGGGATGAGCGTGCGGTGCGCAGCGCACGCGTTAACAGTGCAATCGCGTCGCCATCCGAAATATTTGCGGAAAAGGTGCACACATTCGATGGCGACAGGGAACTTGACTTGAGTGGGCGGGCACCCGGCGAGGGTGAAGTAGACGCAAACACTGCAGACGTGTCTTCCAGCGACGGTGGCGGCCAGTGTCGCTCCACGTGCGCAATGGCGGTGAAGCTGCCACTTGTGCAGGTTGTCCCTGACGACTTGCTCCCGCGTCTTCGATCGATCGAGAGCTACGCAAGGGCTGCACTTGAGGCGTGTGAGGCAGGGTACGAAGACGATGCCGCTCCCTCAGAGCGTTGCGGCTTCCTCCTTTCTGAGTCTTTCCTTGATGTGCTGCCGCTGTCGTCTCCTCCTCTGACCACTGCCTCGAGTTACCAGGTGGAACCGCACGATGTGCCATGGACAGTGCGCCATCTTCTCGAACTTGTGCGCGTGGCAGCGGTGCGTGGGGCTGCTGCGCACATGCACAACCACATGGCCGAGCGCGCCTCCATGCAGGAGAAGTGCTCTCGCTTTGAGGAGGCGTTCGCGAGCCTGCGAGAAAACATGAAGGGTCTACTGGCGGAGCAGCGCTCCCTTGCAGGAGCGATGCACGCTGACGCCCAACAACAGGGCCGACAGTATTCCACTTGCCGAGAATCCGGCTTGGAGCAGGGGTCCCTCGCGTCGACGAAGAAGTGGCAGGAGAGGCTGACTGCGCTCACTGGCCGGTGTACCCGTGTGCTTGAAGCCTTCTCAGCCGATAGCATGCGCTGCAAGGAGACCTTCTGTAGTGTAGCCGACACGTTGACTGGAGCAGACGAGTTCTCGGAGAGATTTCTGCCGTGCTGCGGGGAGAATTCGATGGAAGTGGCGGCGCTGTCAGCGGATGCTTTTTCTCAGGCACAGGCACTGGCATCTACTCATCAAGGTGGTCACCATCCCGAGGACACCACACCTGCAGACGCAACAGCTCAAGTGAGGATGGTACCAGTCTCCTTGCCAGCGCCGGAAGCACCGTTTCTGCACGTGACCCCGGCATCGTCGCCTGCGCTCGGTGAAAATCTTGTTGACACTGCTTGCTTGGAGTGCAGCTCCTTTGGCGACATCGCCAGCGTTGTGGTCTCCCCGTCGCTCACTGGCTCCACGCCAGAGAGGCGAGGGCTGCGCAGTCGCGTGCATTTCCTCGAGAGGCATCTTGTGGAAACCAAAGTGCAGCTGGCAGAGGCAAAGTCGCTGGCTGGAGTGGTGCAGAGTGCCGCCCCCCTCGCCTATGCATCCGTCGAGGCACAGGTGTGGGCAGCTCAGGATGTGGAGGAGTTTAGCGAGCTGGCATTGTCCAAAGAACAACTTCTAGTTCTCTACGCCGCCTCCGAGTCGACTACCTGCACGCTCATGACGGCGATGCGCGACTACAAAACAAAGCTGCACAGCACACAAGAAGAGATGTCGCGGCAGCTGCAAGCAGCGTGCGCAGCGGTGGAGGATACGTTGCAGGCGCGCCACGGCGTCGATGTGGCGAGGTACGAAGCGAAGGTGCGTACCTTATCTGTGTCTCTTGCGGCGGCTGTGAGGGAACAGGCCAAGGCAGAGACCCGCTGCGTGGAGTTGGGGCAGCAGTTGAAGTCCGAGACGGCGAGCTGGGCCGAGAAGTACTCGCGTGACACAGAGCTGATACGACAGAGCTGCCTGTCCGAAATCGAGGAGCTGGCGGACCGCCAACGGCTGCTGGAGGACGAGCTTCAGCAGTGTCGGCGCGCCGCCCAGGCGTCTGTCCAGCAAGCGGTAGACCGTCAAACGGAACTGCTGAAACTCGAGCACGCAGAACAGCTGCGCCGCTCCGAGGGAAGGGTGGCGCGACTGGTCACTGAAAAGACATTGCTGGAGGGCCGCCTGCGGTCCGTCGAGGTGGACTGCGAGCGGCAAGTGCAGCAGGAGCGGGCAGCGGTGGTACGCCTTCAACATCGGCTGGAGGGCGACACGAGTGCTATCGTAGAAGTGGACTGTGTGGCGACTCTGGCGAGCTGGGAGACACATTTCTTTGGCATCATAGAGCTTTATGCGTGGTGCGCGGCGGACAAGGCGGCGTGGCTGACTGCATGTGTTGCTGGTCTCATGGAGCTGGAGCGAGAGCAATGGGAAACGGAGGTGGTGCAGCTGCGCGAGCGTGTGGCGCTGCTGGTAGAGGCCTCCGCTGCTGACGCCGTAACACCTGCGCGCAACCGCTCTTTTCATGGAGCTTCTGCAAATGTGCACGAAAGCGGAACAATGGCGACTCCTCATGGTAAGGCGGAGAACTCGTCGCAGGCACTCACGGCTTCACCATCACCCCGTCGCAGCAATCAGGATGTGTCTCCAGGAGAGGGTGGCGCTTGCGTCGCTACGTGGGATGCCACGGCACAGGACACCCCTCGACGAACAGTCTCCAGCCCCTCTGCAGCGAAGACGGCCCTGGAAACTCACAGCTCTATGTCAGCAACACTACATGGCACTACCCCCACACGGTGCCGAAGTCTCTCTCTCGACTCGCTAGAGTTGTCTCAGTCCTTCCTGCGATACTCACAAATGTTGAGCGACCAGCGGTCACGGAACACAACACGACTGGAGCGGGCAAACGCTCTGGCCGCCGAGGTTGAGGATCTCCTCTTTCGTGGCGCCCAGCTGAGCCATTCAGCGGCCCCGCCGGGCGGCCGCTAGATCAGCACAGGAGTCGGGAAGGGGAGCAATGAGCAAGGGAAGACGGCGTGACGCCGTGCCGTTGCACGTGCTGCAGGGAAGGCGCTCCGGGTTGTGGTGTTTCGTACACCTTCGGCAGCTCCGCTGCTCCGCCTACGTGCAACCTGACAAGGCAGATCCTGCAGACGTGGCCCCCACCGCACACAGGCCGATGCCCCTCACTCCGCCACGACGGCACCCTCTGTCCGTACGGCTTTTTCTACTGCGCACGTGTACGCACCCACAAGAAGCTGCGGCTCTGTCGTTCGGCTAGCTCTTTGGGGAACTGCACATGCGTTGGCTCCTCCGTTACTTCTTCCTAGGTCTCCGCTGCCTGCACCGTTCTCTCCTTCTTTCGGTATCTGTGCTTGTGGGTGCGCGGCTTTTCTATGCCTGCGCATCACCTTCGCCTTAGACTACGTTTTCCGTTTCTTTGCACATGTGCACAACGGAGACTTGGCGATTAGATTTCACGAACTCAATTTGCAACCGTGACAGAGGCGTGGGGCGCTTGTCAGTAGTGGTGGTGCTCCTTCGCAGGGTTCCGCATGCATGTGCTCGAGCTCCTTTCACGAATACTCACTAAGAACCCGTGCATTGTGCGCGTGCAGACTCGTCGCCCGCCGCTTTTCCCTCGCTCCACCCATCAGGTTGTGTCGTCGCCTCCCTGTTGTGTCGACTAATCATTGCACCATCTTTCCTCCGCACTCTCCTGTTTTTCGGCCGCCAACAGCTGTTCCGTTCGGCCTCTCACCACTCCTCGACCTCCTGCTACCGCGCCTTACCCCATACTAACAGGAAGGCAGTGCACGCGCGCGTGTGTGTGTGTACCACTGAGTTGAGGAGTCGCAGCTTTGAGGGCCTCGTGAATTCTTTTCTCGCCATCCCCGAGTGGAGAGCACAACAGCTCTGACCCAGGAAAGCAGCACACGCCCGTCGGCTTCTCTCGGTGCGTGAACGGTGTTGCTGCGAAGACACAAATTCCTTTCCTCTTCGTCGTCTCCCGGGGTTTTCGTTTTATGTCACGGCGCGTGCTCCATTCAGTGAACGTGGCTTCTCTGCTTACTGCTTTCCCTCCTTCCCCTGTCCTTTCGGCTGCCGCTTGGTGAGTGTTCCCCCGTGAGAAAGCCGTAGGCGCGATCGTGCAGGCCAGTGCTGGCGCTTTTCATTTGTGGAGGCTTCAATCTTCCCTCTTCGCCCTCAGCGCGGACGCGCATCAGCGGCCGCCGCAGCGTGGGAAGCGCTGTCTCGCCCTGTCAGCATCACTAGTTTACCTCTCCCTTGCCTCCACCGCTCCAAGAGGCGAGTGGTCAGCGCTGCCACCGAAACCCTGACGTCGCGCATACACATCCGGAAATAGAAGAGTGCCATACGAAGGGTAAGGCAGCAGAGCGAGAAGCAGGGGCGAGGTGGTCTCTTCCCGCATTCGTGTACTGAACTACAAGTCTCCCTTCCCATAGAAAATATCAAAGGTGCCGTGGCAACGAGACGGTGGCGAGTAATCGAAGCTCTCGCCCGCCTTAGATACTCCTTTCCTCCCTCACTCCCTCACGCCTCGTCGGAAGGAGTGTCAAGAGCCATGGAAAGTGCAGACCCGATCACGAAGGCTAAGCTGTTCGCCTCGCATGAGACTGGCCAGTGGACGGAAATCGGGTTGGGCATCGTTTCCATCGTGAAGGAGCAGGTGCCGATAAACTCTGCGGATGCCCCCATCGGCGGTGGCGGCAAGCGAGGGAAGGCGACGGAGGAGGAAACAGGCACGAGGCTCGCGGCGCGGCTGCAGATCTTCTCCATTGACAATCCCAACGACCTCCTCCTCTCCAGCTACGTCAGTCTGGATGACATCTACACGATTCAGGGCGAGACCATTCTGCTGTGGTATGATGAGGCGGTCGGCAACGAAATCGCGTGCAGCTTCGATAACAAGGACGGCTGTGAGCTCATCTACCGCCAGATCAAGTTGTATCAGCAGTCTGAGCAGCTGCGCCGCGTACAGGATGAGCGAGTACCTGCGCTTGCCGACAAGTTTCTCGTGCACCCACACAACCTCGCCGGCATCCTTGACGCTGCACAGTCACAGAACAAGCGATTTGGCCTCTACGTCCGCGAGGACCCGCAATATTTTACGAAACTCGCCCAGCTTTTCCACGCTAGCAGGGAGAAGCAGGACACGACATCTATGGAGCTCATTGCGCGTATTGTCCTCACGCTCTTTCAGTCTCCCTACAACACGGAGGGAAAGATTGTCGCTCAGCTTGTGGAGAACGAGCGCATCGATGACTGCATCGACATTGTGCAGTACGGCCTTGGCCGACGCGACAAGCAGAGCGGCTTTGTGAGCTTCGAGGAGCGGCGGGCCACCTTTCACGACCCGTGCCACCTCCCAGAGTCAATGCTGCCGCGCATCCACGTCTTGTACTCGTGCGGGTACTTGAGGGACTTAATACCCCTAAATCTTGAGCCGGCCGACGCGGTCTCCTACTCACTCCTGAGCACCTTCACACTGCGCTTCACCATGAACTTGCTGACGGACATCGTCGCCTCACCCACGATCCTGCCCAACGCCTTCCGTACGACCGTAGAGGCGGTGCGCCTTGACTCTCCTTCTGCAGACCCCGCCACTATCGAGCCCAGCAAGGTGGCGCACCTTTTCGAGTTGGCGGCCTTTGTGGGCGACGTGGCCAAGACGGTGAAGAACGCGATGATCGGCATGGACATGCGCGCCGAGATCATCTCCTCGCTTGTGCGAGTTGGGGTCCTGCCGTTTTTGACGGCGGTGCTGGAGTGTGCACTGCGGTACTACGACAGCACGTTGGCGAACCCTCCGGCACAGCAGTGGGCGGTGGAGCCACCGCGCGCGGTGCAACTCGTGTGCGACACCCTCTACAGCTGCGCCTCGCACTTTCCGGAGTGCGTGGAGGATCTAGTGGCCGAAGCGCAAGCGATCCCGGATCGATGCCTGTTGCGGCTGCTGCTGCGCGCGATCACGATCGTTCGCTCAGCTGCTGAGGCGCAGTCCGTTGTTGATGCTGTGCAGTGCTGTGGTGTGGGCGTTCCACTGACATTCGCTATGTTCGGGGACAACGTGCAGCTGGAGGCGCGCCGGCACGAAGTTTTGCGCTTCTGGATCGAGGGCAACAATGTGGACCGTCCACCACTCTTTTACCTTGCTGTGCACCTTGTACAGACGCTGGAACAGGCAGCGCGAGTGACGGCTCCGGCGTCCTCGCTCACGAGCGGTTTCCTTCAGCTTTCGTTGATGCAAGAGCGACAAATTGTGTACGGCCTCCGTATTATTGCAGTCGTCGTCTCCAAGGTGGATACATCGCGGTGCGACAGCTTGCGGGAGGTCCTGACACTGTCGAAGCTGATGCCAGCGCTCGCCACAACACTCGTCTCACCGCAGCGGCGGATGGCAAACCTGCAGTCCTCGGTCACTGCTTTCCTGGCTACCGTCCTAGACCGCCGCGATGCGCATCTCGTGACACTCGCCACTGGTGATCCAGCACCGAGTCTTCTTCATACAGCGCTGTTGCTCTATCTGCAGTGTTGTCACCGCGACAATGTGCTGAGCTCATCGCTGGCGCACCTGGTTGCTGCTGTCTGCGAGGGAGTCCACCGCGAAAAGCTTCAAGGTAACTCCTTTACGAGCAGCGGCAACTCCGTAGGCCCGAGCCCATTTGTTACAATCCTGCACGGCGACGACTCGGTGAGCAAGACAGAGAACACGTCCCCGGCATCCGCTCCGCCGGCGCGGCCATTTGAGGCGGTCGCTACCGTGATACTCTCGCAGTTTGGTCAGCGTCTGGAGAAAAAGGTACCAGTGCTGTACGAGCGCCTGCAGAGGGCACTGGAGGAAACTCCAGAGCAGGCTCAACTGGCCGAAGCGGAGACCTCCAGCCTCGCCAGCTCGGTAGAACGCTCTGCCATGTCGGGTTTCGCCGACTTTGACGCCGCCGCGATCGATTTTGGACTCGAATCTCCACTCGGCACGTCAATTGTGGACGGCGGCTGTGAGGCACGTCTGCACAGTCTAATCCACCCTACCGCCGCTACCAGCGACGAAGACGGTGAGAACGACGGCGATCCGCTTGCGTCTCTCAGCAGCATCGATGATGACTCAGACAACGAGGAGGTGGGAGGACCAGTACCACCACCGTCACAACCATGCACGTCATCACCGAGCGCAGCCGACTCCCCACCTGGCGCGGCTGCTACCTCAAGTGCAGCTGACCAAAGCAGCGGCGGTACCGCTGGTGTCTCATCCTTTGCTTCCTCGACGTCTCTCGCATCGTCGGCTGTGGCCGCTTTGGAGTGCGTTGATCCGCCCAGTGGTCGTGACTCGTTGCTGGAGGATGAGGAGAACCGCCTGCCGAGGCGGGTGAGCATCAAGCGCAGCCGCACCGACTCCGACAAGCTAAACGACGACGAAGAGGAGGAGGCGGAGGCGAAGCGGGTGCGCGCAGAGGAGTCAGCGGCTTGAGATGCTCGCTGGACTTGCCGGCAGTCGTGTGTGCTTCTTAGTGAGGGTGTGGCAGCAATCTTTCCTCGGACCGCACCGGAAGACGCCTCTGTGCCTGCTGAGGCGATCGCTTTGTTTGCCGGTGAGAGAGTGACGCGGAGCCGTTCCGGCGCGGACGTGTGCGCTCTTTTTGTAATGTGTGTGCGTGTGCCCGGAGGCAGGAGGAAGAGGAAACACGAGCGCGTAGGAAAACAGATAGCTGAGGCGAATACCGCAGCCTCAGCCTTGCATCTCGTACGAGTGCCCCTGTCGACCATTGTCAATGTGTGCCATCTTGCCCATGGAAAAATAGAAGCGATACTCCGATGCACACCCATGCGTGGAAGGCGGGACTATTCCCTGTCTCCCCCCCCCCCATCGCTGCTTGTTCACCGTCGCTGCCATGACCCCGTGCAAAATGCCGAAGGAGGGAAGGCGGTGCACGTGGCTCTCCCTAGACAGGCGGCATGCCAAGCCAGGGTTTCCGAACTTTTCGCTCTCTCATTACCCGTTCTTCAGCTTTCTGTGCTCGCTCAGTCTCTCTAGCCGACGCTGCACGTCACTGTCGTGGTGGAGAGAGAGAGGACGCAACGCGTTGTGCTTTCTCGTTGCGCCTCACACGCATCCTCCCCAAACTGCTAGCTCATCCGTGTACAGGGCTGATATATATACACACACACGCACGTACACACACACACACACAACACACGTACACACAGGTATCTCCCAGGCCTCGATGCCGACAAAGATGGGGGTGACGCAAGAAATGAAATCCTCGGTGGGGTTTCAGTTCAGCTCCATGGAGCAGCTGTGTAACTCACTCGGGGCAACAATGCCGATTAAGCGCCTTCTTATTGCGAACAATGGACTTGCCGCCGTAAAAGGAATGGACTCGATCCGATCGTGGATGTACGAGCACACGGGCGACTCCGAGGCGGTGCAATTTGTGGTGATGGCCACCCCAGAGGATCTGAAGGCGAACGCCGAATTTATCTCGCTCGCGGACAAGCATATTCCTGTTCCGGGCGGCAGTAACAGCAACAACTATGCAAACGTAGAGGTCATTATGCAGACAGCGCTGCAGAACATGTGCGACGCCATCTACCCCGGCTGGGGCCACGCCTCCGAAAACCCTGCGCTGCCGCGGGAGTGCAAGAAGTCAAAACGCGTCACGTTTTTAGGTCCGTCGGAGGAAGCCATGTTCACGTTGGGAGACAAGATCGCCTCAACAATTGTGGCGCAGTCCAACGGCGTACCGACGGTGCCGTGGAGCGGTGACAGGATCCGCCTCCCCTCGAATACCTTTTCTGTGGACGCTGCATCGTACGAGAAGGCGTATGTGAACTCGCCGGAGGAGTGTGAGGAGGTGTGCCGCCGAATCGGCTTCCCTGTGATGATCAAGGCTTCTGAGGGCGGTGGCGGCAAGGGTATCCGCAGCTGCAAGTGTATGAAGGACGTCAAGAGCTTGTTCTTTGCCGTATCTGAGGAGGTGAAGGGCTGCCACATTTTTGTAATGCGCATGCTGGAGAATGTGCGTCACTTGGAAGTGCAGCTGCTGGCGGATGGCTACGGCAACTGCATCGCTGTGCGAACGCGTGACTGCAGTGTGCAACGGCGCCACCAAAAGATTATTGAGGAGGGCCCCGCATTTGGCGTCGACCCAGCCATCATCTCGGCAATGGAAAGGGCTGCCATTCAGCTGGCCCGTGCGGTGAAATACTGCGGCCTCGGAACGGTGGAGTACATGTATGACAAGGACACGCACAAGTTTTACTTTTTGGAGCTGAATCCCCGCATCCAGGTCGAACACCCCGTGTCGGAGATGATTTCGGGCGTGAATCTGCCGGCTGCGCTTTTCTGCGTCGGCATGGGGATCTCGCTGGATCGCATTCCAGAGGTGCGCGTCTTCTACGGAGAGGAACCGTATGGCACCACCCCGATCGACTTCTTGGCCCGCCGAAGCCTACCACCGAAGTGCCATACAATCGCTGTGCGCGTGACGGCCGAGGATACGGATGAGGGCTTCCGGCCGACCTCCGGCATGGTGGAGGAGATTGCTTTCAAGAACAGCAAGGAGTGCTGGGGCTACTTCTCCGTCGGCTCCGGCAGCGAGATTCACCAGTTTGCAGACTCGCAATTCGGCCACATCTTTTCCTCCGGCGAGACCCGCGAGGAGGCGCGCCGCGGGATGGTGCTGGCGCTGCGCAACCTTGTCGTCCGCGGCGAAATCCGCACATCGACATCGTACGCCATGGAGCTCCTGGAGACGCCAGTCTTCCGTGATTGCAACGTGAACACAGCTTGGCTAGACGAGTTGATTGCGAAGAAGGCGGCCGATGCGCCTTCCCACCAGCGCAGCATCTACTCCGCACTCATTGCCGCCAGTATTTACCGCAGCATGCGCTGGATGCAGGGACATAAAGAGAAGTACACTTCCTTTCTCGCCGCCGGCCACGTGCCGTCTACGGAGTACCTCTCCAACTTCAACACTGAGTCCTATGTGAGCCGCTCGGAGAAGTACACACTGAGAGCCGGGATGATGAGTCCTACCGAGTACGCCATCTCCTTGAACGGCAGCGTCGTTCTGGTGCCCTATCGCATCCTCAAGTCCGGTGCCCTGCAACTGACCATTGGTGACAAGACACTGGTCGCCTACGTCGCGGAGGAGCCGAGCAGCCTGCGCATCACAATAAACGGAAAAGTGACGAACTTCTCTGGCGACGTGGACCCAACAAAAATTGTGGCCAGTGTCCCTGGTCGCCTGGTCCGCTACGTCATCGATGATGATGCACACGTGAACGAGGGGGAGGCGTTTGCCGAGTTGGAGGTGATGAAGATGATTCTGCCACTGCGGGCCAGGACCACTGGTACGTTGCATCACCACGCCGTGCCTGGCACGACTATCGCGATGGGCTCGCTGCTGGGTGAGATCACCCCAGATGACCCGAGCAAGGTCACGCGGCCGAAGGAGTTCAAAGACCCTTGGCCGACGGAGCTGCTTCTGGCCCGCCAGTACGAGCGACCAGATGGTGTGACGCGCGCGCGCCGCGCCGCGGAGTCTCTATGGTTCCTGGTAAATGGCTTTCATTTCAAGGAGATATCGATGGAGGAGCGGGTGCGCAGGGCATTTGCCGACCTCTCCTCGCTGGGTCTCTCATCCACTACTCTCAAGGCGGTTCACTTGCCCTTCATACCGGCCGAGGTGTGCGAGGAAACGGAGGAGCACCCGCATACGCCGAGCGACAAGTACCGCGCCATCATTGACGCTATCGTGGATCGCTACGTCACTGTGGAGCAGTCCTTTGACGGGCACAGTCGACAGGAAACAATCGAGGAGTTGCGCAACACCCTCGACGACAACGAAGCCGTCTTCCAGATAGACTTTGCACATAACCAGGAATGCCACCACTATGTAATGCGCAGCGTGCTGAAATACCTCGAAAGAAACACACTGCTTCTCAAGTCACTGAAGGGGACGCTGTCGAAGCTGGTTACCCTCAAGTCCTTCGCGTATGGATCTCTGCTGCTGCAGGCGCGCTATCTACTCCGCATGTGCTCCTTGCCGTCCTTCACAGAACGCAAAGCGCAATTCGCAGAGGCTCTGGAGGAGGGCAGTCTGCGTGGTCTGATCGCTAGCAGTTTCGGCTACGACCTTCTCTGCTCCATCATGTTCGACCGTCAGATGGAGCACCTGGTGCACATCTGCCTCGAGCTGTTCATTCGCCGTGAGTACTTCGGCGAGAGCGATATCAAGGACCTCGACATACTGAAGCAGGGCTCCAACTGGTACGCCAGCTATAACTTTGACCCCATCGAGGACGCCGACGTGCTGCACATGAGCGACGAGCTGGCAGTGGGGTCTCTGAGAATATCCGGTGGACGGGGCATCTGCGTCATGCTGCCCGACGAGAGGCTCCTCCAGTCGACACTGGTTTCATCGTTCCGCGATGTTGTGTCACATTACAGCGAGGATATCGTCATCGCTACTGTATTCTTCTCCGTCTCGCGCGAGTCGACGCAGTCCGACGTGGCGAGCATGTGCCGCCAGCTGATGGAGGAGAATGCGGTCGTCTTTCAGAAGTTCAAAAAACTTGAGACGATGTACTTCATGGTGCACGGGATGCCGGATGGCCCGCACTTCTTCACATTCCGGGCGGACACGGGCTTCCAAGAGGACACACTATTGCGTAACGTACTGCCGCAGTCGGCGCGTCGGCTGGAGCTCGACCGGCTGTCGAACTACGAGGTGAGCATGCACCCGACGCCCTACAAGGACGTGCACGTCTTCAAGGCGGCCCCCAAGAAGGCCGGCGCATCCGCGCTGGAGCACCGCATGTTTGCCCGCGTGGCGGTGACGCCGCACGATATGGGCATGACTCCCTGGACGGAGGCGACGGACGTGGATGTGGGTCATATGCTGGCCAAATGCCTGGCGGCGCTGCAGGTAGCCCGCGACGACTCGACGGTGAAGTTTCCGGACAGCAATCACGTGTTTGTAAAGATGATTGAGCTGACGTTCGACGTCCGCTCACTGCAGTCGTTGCTGGTGGCGGCTGCGAGCGCCTACCAGGAGAAGTTAACGGAGCTCGGTGTGCGGGACGTGGAGGTATCGTTTCACGTCAGGGTGCCGTCTGGTCTCATTCCGATGCGTGTCATCGTCAATAGCCCTTGTGGCTACGGCGTGTCGGTGCACGTGTACTACGAGTCCCTGACGAACAGTCAAGTGCACCTACATCGTGCTGAAACATCTGAGGACGTTGACCACTCGTCCACGGGCGGCCCCGCCGAGTTACTCGTCAGGATAAGCCCCACCTCCCCTATTATGTCGCCGCTGCAAGGGACACCGCAGCTGAGGCGCACCGTGTCGAAGCTGGGCGACTTGCGCGAGATGCTGCCGTCTGAAAAAGAGCAGCAGAGTTTTGGCAATATGACGCCCGAGCTGAAGGAGGGGCGCCACCTCCCCATCATTCTCGGGCCATACCCGCATCTTGACACGCGTGAGGTGAAGCGTCTGCAGGCGCGCCGCGCCGGGACGACGTACGTGCATGACTGGCCGGCCGTGCTGAGTCTTATCCTACGCAAGGAGTGGGGGAAGCTGCGCTCCGCCCGGGATCTGCCCAGCACCTCCATTCCGAAGAACCCGCTGCGCGCCACAGAGCTCTTTCTCGGTGAAGACGGTGAGTCGCTGTCGGCGGAAAGGACCACCGCACAGCCGTGCGGCATGGTGGTGTGGATGATCGAATACGCACCGCCGCAGTACTACGATGTGGAGCGGAAGACGGTGCCGACGCGCCGCATCGTTGTCGTCGCGAATGACATCACGTTTCAGTCCGGATCCTTTGCCGTACCGGAGGACTGCGTCTTCAAGGCCGCGTCGGTGCTGGCCCGCGCGGAGCACTTACCGTTCGTGTACATCAGCACCAACAGTGGCGCACGTCTTGGCATCAGCACGGAGGTGAAGAAGCGGTTCCTTGTCGAGTTCACGGAGAAGAATGAGATCGCCTATCTGTACCTCACGAAGGGCGACTACGTGGAGCTGACGGAAAAAAAGAAGATTCGGATGGAGGTGGAACCGCTCGAGGTGAAAGGCGAGACGCGGTACGTGCTAAAAGGCGTGGTGGGCGGTCCAACAGAGTACATGGGCGTCGAAAACCTGAGTGGGTCAGGTCTCGTAGCGGGTGAGATGTCGAAGAACTACAGAGAGATCCCGACCATCAGTCTCGTCTCGGGGCGCAGTGTCGGCATCGGCGCCTACTTGAACCGTCTTGGCCGCCGCGTCATTCAGACGAACGACTCGCCTCTTATCCTGACCGGCGCCGGTGCCCTCAACCGACTTCTCGGCAAGGACGTCTACATGGGTAACAGCCAGCTGGGCGGTAAGCAAATTATGGTGCCCAACGGTGTGTCGCACTGGTGCACACGCCATGACTACGGCTCCGCCCGCGTGTTGCTGCGGTGGCTCGACTACGTGCCGGCTGTCCAACACCCTCAGCGCTGCACACCACCTCGGCTGCTCTGGGCCGCCGCTGACCCGATCGATCGCGACGTGACCTTCTGCCCGACACCCAACACGCAGTACGACCCACGCCTCCTCGTGACAGGACTGCTCGGTGAGACAGGCATGTTTGACCGCGGCTCATGGATGGAGATGCTGGAGGGGTGGGCACGCACAGTAGTGGTCGGCCGCGCCACGCTCGGCGGCATCCCATGCGGCGTTATACTTGTTGAGACACGCCTGACAAAGAAGTTCGACCCGGCCGATCCGGCGGACCCGACCTCGACGTCATCTTTTATTACACAGGCGGGCCAGGTGTGGTTTCCTGATTCGGCGCGCAAGACGGCCGACGCTCTGGACGACTTCCACCACGAGCGGCTTCCGTGCTTCATCCTGGCGAACTGGCGCGGCTTCTCTGGCGGCATGCGCGACATGTTTGACGAGGTGCTGAAATTTGGTGCCTCCATCGTCGACAACCTCCGCGTGTACACTGCACCGGTGTTTATCTACATCCCGCCAGCGGGTGAGCTGCGCGGTGGAGCCTGGGTAGTCGTGGACCCTACGATCAACCATCAAGGCGTCGTCGAGATGTACTGCGACCCGTCCTCGCGCGGCGGCATCCTTGAGCCATCTGGTGTGGTGGAGATCAAGTTCCGCGATAACGACGTGCTGGATCTGATTCGACGCAGTCGTCCGGACCTCGCAGAAATGGAGAAGGAGGTGGCCCGTGACACTGAGAAAAATCTGCTGCCGCATTATCGGGATGTTGCAGTGCGCTTCGCTGACCTGCATGACACATATGTGCGGATGAAGGCGACCGGTGTGGTGCGCGACGTCGTCCCGTGGAAGGATAGCCGACGCCACTTCTACCACAAGCTGGAGCGCAAGCTGAAGGAGCTGGAGGTGGCGAACGACATGCTCGAGAGCGGCGTCGTGGACTCCCTTGCATCGGGTGTGCGCAAGGTCCAGGAGACCTACTCGTTGGCCCACCCCGACGGACCTGCTTGGGGCACGGCCGACAAGGATCAGCTGAAGTGGTTGCGGGGGCTCGATGGCACCTGGGTCGGGGCAAGCAACAGCCATGCGGCTCTGAAATGCACCGAGTGCGCTATGGAGCTGCAGCGCCTCGTTACTGAGCACAGCTGCGAGGAGAGTTCGATGGAACACGTGCTGGCGAAGCTCTTTGAGAACCCGGCAATCGCCAAGGCCGCGAAGGCAGCCTTGGATTCCTTAGTCGGTGCACCCAGCACGGTTGAATAAGTGTGCTCCGAGCTTCTTGGTTGAAGTGTGCACGGTGCGTGAGGATGGCGTGCCGTGGGCGGTGCAGTGTGGTTGCTGGACACTCTTTAGGCTTATATTTTCTGTGTGTGCGTCTCGCCTATATCTGATACGGGGAGGAGTGCAGTGCAGTGACGCAGTGACCGGTGGATGAGGCAGCGCTCCGTATTGGTGGCGTTGTGGGTGGCGTGGTGTGCAGCGGACGGTGCCAAAATATGTGTTGGTTTCTTCGTCTTTGTGTGTGTGTGTGTGCGTCCACAGCGGCGTGTTGGCTCGTTTCTTAAACAGCGCGGTCGTGTGCGAACAGGCGCCTCTTCTGGCGGCTCGGGCGTCTCTCATCGCCGGCGCGTGGCCATCTCCCGTTGTATGGGTTGCTCTCTTTACCCTTCCTATATTTCTAGTGTTGTAACTGTGTTGTTTAATTGTGTGTGTGCCACGGCCCAGGAAGCACGACTTCCGGTCTGCCATTCGATTGCCTTTTCACCAACTCTTCCATCCGTTGGGCCCTTCCCGCATCACGCGAACTGATGCAGTCGCCTCTCTTTGCCTCCTCTTCCTTCCTGCCACACGATTCACGGCTCCCCCCGTCTCCCCTTCTCTTGTGTCTTGGACAAAGTGCCACAATAAAAGGTTGTCGCCCCCCCCCTCTACACCCCCTCCACACCATCTCCTTTTTCCCCTTTACTGTTGTGTGTACGCAATATTTTTCGAGAGCGCTTATTCTTTCTGTGTATCGCCGATGGTGCCCACATCTCTATCCTTCTGCCCCGTGGGCGCTGTCGGCCAGCCGAGAGGGACGACGACGCCTGCGTGGCCTCGTTGCATTTCGTTTTCCTGTTGAACAGTAGTCAATGTGAGACATACCAAATACATTCTGCCTCCCTCCTTGCAGTGCATACACGCACTCCTCTCCACTTGCACTCAGGCACGTATGCGCACGCACATGCACACACGTCGAAGAAGTGTACGACTTACTGCGCACACATCTGCCGGATATTGCATGTTGAGCTCAGAGGAGGGAGGGGGGGATGAGGTGATGGGGTGATGGGGGCGCTAGTGTAACGCTTAATGGGCGTAAGAAAGAATCTGAGTAGCAGGGAGAATGTATGGCCAGTGGGTGCTGTGAAGACGATGGGCGAAAGACTGTGATTATCGCTCTTCTCAGTTGTTGTTGTGAAGCCACAGTAGGCAACATATGGATGACCTTTGTAGGGGCGCACGTGCGCACAGTCGTCACTGCGCTCTACCATTGCTTCTCAAGAAGAAAGAGGTACGATGCCGCCGGTGTCTGCGCGGCACTTGCGTGTCACAGCAAGTGAGCTACGCGTGGCCTCTTTCCTTTCCACCCTCTCTTTCTGTCTGTCTCTTTCTCTCTCACCGCCTCGGCTGCGGATACAACCACGTGTGTGTGTACACACACACACACACACACACGTATACACATATATACATGTGTATATATGACACCCTACACCATGAGCAAACACCCGCTCCCACGAGCCCCGGCACGTTTTCTCTCTTCCATTGCTGCACCGCACCGCATCCCCCCCCCCCCTCCCCCTCTTTCTACTTCACCTCCTCCTTTCCCGTACTTGGATCCTATTCTACTGCGCTTGCCACGTGTGTGTGTGAGAGCACATGCGCTGCGCTGCATCCCCTTTCCATTCCCCTCATTGATAAATTCTCATCTGACTTATATCCATAGAGACACACGCACGTGCGGCAGGCAGCTGCACCACAACACGCACCCGTGCCCGGTGTGTCCATCATCATTAGCATTGGCGCTAGCGCCCCTTCCGGCGGTCACTTCAGCGCTTCATCGTCCCGCGCGTCCCGGCTTTCTCATTTTTGTTTGGCTACTTGATCAGCGGTCGCTTTCTTCCTCTCTCCCCTCCCGCCTTCCCTGCCTTCCCTGCCTTCCCTCTCTCTCCTCCGCAGTCCCTGGCACGTCGCCTCCTTCTTGTGTACCTCTGTACTTACGGAAAGCTCTGACTGAGGCAACGTTGGCTCGAGCGTTTCTGACGCCCTTTCCTCACGGCACAGCGACACAAAAAGAGAGTGAAGAGGGGGACGCACTACGCGGACGTTCACGTACAGCGTGTGCCTGCGACTATACCTGTGCGGGGGTCACGCAGGGGCTTCCGCTTCGGTGGCCATCGCCGCATTCATCGGGAGTAATTTGTTCTCGTCTTACTCGTCTTCGTTTGCTTTCTGTTTCCGTCTGCGCTGCCACGAGCTTGCAGCCGCCGCTCAGAGGCACGTGCACTGCTGCCTGCGCAGAAAGATCACACTACCGCCTGTCAGTGTCCGCGCACCCATCTCTGCACACCTCGTACGCATGCAGCACCACATGAGCTCACGCATGCACATCTATACATCGCCCTGCCGCATATCAGTGCACTAACTAAGCTGCACAGAGAGTATTCCACCCTGTCTTGTATTCTATTCAGTTCCTCTCAGCTTTATTTTTCGCTCCCCTCCGCCGCCGCTGCTCATTGGTAGTGCGCCACGCCTTCTTCGCTCGCTCGCGTTGCGCTTTCCACTCTCGTCTTCCTTCCCTTTCTCAGCACCAACTCGCACCATTTTTCCTGGTGACGTTAACTTCTCTCCCTCCCCCCTCTCTCTCTCGGTCTCCTTCTCCGCAGCACCCCTGCCTGTCTGAGTCTCTCCCTCCTCTCCTCCTGCGCGCTGTATTTGTTTTCGCTATTTGGCATCCACACACCATTTCGTCTCCGTGCGCTCTGTGTGGCACTCCTCTCGTTCCCATTTTCTGTTCCGTGTGCGGTGCCGCTGTGAGTTGTGTGGCGGATCCTTTTGCCCCTCCCGAATCCGCGCTCGGCGTCGCATTTGCTTGTTTTTTTCCGCCTCATTTTCTGTTCTTTTCCCTGTTTAGTGACGTCTGACACACACACACACACACACACACACACACGTGCCCTGCTATGGAGGAGCAAGACCAGCGAAAGCCGAACGGCGGCCATAACGGCCTGCCCGTGCCACCCAGCACGACGGAGATCGGTCAGGGCCCTTTGCAGGACATCCTCGGCCGGACGCCGAACTGCCAGTACGTCAAGAAGCGTCTGCTGGGACAAGGCAGCTTTGGTAGCGCGTGGCGCGTGGAGGAAAGTGCCACGGGCAACGTCTTGGCGGCCAAGGTGATGGACCTGAATAGCATGAGCGAGAAGGATCGTGGGTTTGTGACAAACGAGGTGAAGTGCCTCTCACGCTGCTGCAATCCGCATGTCGTGCGCTGCGAAAATGCAATCGAGAGAGAGGGACAGCTGCTGATTGTGATGGAGTACGCCGATGGCGGGGATCTGTACAAGCAGATCAAGGCTCGCGTGCGCGAGATGAAGTTTTTCCGCGAGCATGAGGTAGTGTTCATCTTTCTGCAGCTCTGCCTTGCCCTCGACCACATCCACTCGAACAAGATGATGCACCGTGACCTAAAGACCGCAAACATTCTCCTCACGACCACAGGCCTTGTCAAGCTCGGCGACTTTGGTTTTTCGCGTCAGTACGAGGACTCCCTCTCTAATGCCGTCGGCTCGACTTTCTGTGGCACACCATACTACCTGAGCCCGGAGTTATGGCACCGCCAGCCCTACAGCAAGAAGAGCGAGATGTGGGCTCTCGGTGTCGTGCTCTATGAGGTCATGGCTCTCCGCCGCCCCTTCACCGGCAAGAACATGGATGAGCTCATCACGAACATATGTCATGGCCGGCGCTCCGACCTGCCGTCATCGTACTCGGCAAGTTTGAGGGATGTGTGCAATCGACTTCTCTCCGTCGACCCCAACGCGCGGCCGACGATTCACGAGCTGTTTCACGAGCCTTTTATTCGCTCTAACCTCGAGACTCTCAAGCGCAGTGTGGAGAAGCACAACCGCATCCCCCTCGATGTGCGCGAGGCCATCGCGCGCTGCATTACACAGTCGCTCAACACGGAGGAACCGCCTGCGCACTTGGAGGGCCCAGAGCCTCTCACTGGCACGGTGAAGCGTCACACCGCACTTCGCGGGTGGCAGAAATGTCTGTTGAGTTTCGACAAAAAGAAGATTTCGATACGGGATCCAAGCGGGGTGGATCCGGAAGAGGTAGTGCCGGTCGCCACTCTGACCTCCGTGTGCCCGATCGATGTTATGATGGCTGGCGAGGAGTTTGTCTTTGCCATGAAGAATCAAGCCGGGAAAGCTTTTTGGTTCATGGCATCAAATCAGAGGGCGTACGAGCAGTGGCTGTCCACGCTGCAGGAGGCCGCCCCGTAGCTACCACTGACGTCGATGGACTGGCATGCCCCTGTCCCACCCCGTCTGTCTCCTTATTTTCGTGTTGCTGGAGTGAGCGTTGCACTCGTGACGACTTGGTGGGGATACAGGCACGCAGGCACCCGTGCACGCAGCTCTACCGAATGAGCAAGCCCATCACGCGTCTCCTGCTGCCTTCTCTGCCACCTGCCCACCATTGTCACCTCCGCCTCTCTATTCCGCCTCTGCATTTCTTGTCGGCTTCAGGGATCGAATGTGTGCGGATGGGAGCGCCTTGGGCTTCCCCCATGATGGAGCGGCACGCTGCTGCGTGTGCCGGGGTTGATATGTTTCCCGCTGCCGCTGCCTCCTCACGCACACGCACCCACACACAATATACATGCGCGTACATTTCTACCGTTTTTAAGTGTCTTATTATTTTTCTTGCGGTGCGCCTTTGCTGAGAGAAAGGCGCACGCTTCCTTCCGCCTCCACCCTCCTCCAACACCTCTGCGCCCGCGTCTCTCTCCCACTCCCACCCCACCCCCTCTTTGTGTCTGTGATCTTGCGCTCGCCAGGGCAGATCATGCACACACACACACACACCATTTTTCCTTTCGTGTACTCTCTGCGTGTATCTGTCTGCATTAGCCCTTGCCTTCCCCTCCGTCTGCATTCTGCACGTTCTCGGCATCTCCATCGCTCTCCATCTCTCTGCCTCTGCGCGTGCGCCCACTGGTCATCTCACGTCCTGGTGTCTTCGCTGCCTTTGTCTCCATCATGTGCCGCTTTTCTCCCTCCTGCTTCTGCGGAGGCGGCTCCAGAATCATCAGCGGAGGCACACTTTCAGGCGGCCCACAGCGAGGAGGTTGCGTTGCGTTGCGTTGCGTTGCGTGCGTGCGTGCGTGTTTGTGTCAAAGCCGAAAAGGAACACGAAAGGGAAATGTTTTTTGGTGGGGGGGGTAGGGGTGTAGGGGTGTAGGGGGGGGTGGGGGGGGGCCAGCAGAGGTGTGGACGTGTCGCGATGATATGCTGACCGGTAACGGATGCAGCATGGAGAGGACAGTTAACGTATCCTCACGGAGCTCGCGCAACAGTGACATTTGTACTGGTGCGCTCATGTCGGTGGTGTGGCTGCCGTTTGGGTCGCGCCATATTTTCATGAGACATCGCTCCATACCAATAGCTGCTCTCATCTTGGTCCGTCTGGCACGTGCCAGCTGTGTGCATGTGCGGGCGCGAGCACCGGGCGAGGAATGCTTTGGTGTGCCTCGATGTTTGTCTCTGTATGTGTATCTGTGTGTGTGTGTGTGTGTATGGGCCGGCATCTCTCCATGTGCGAACACTGATTGCGTCTGTCTCGTTCTCTTCTCTTCGTCTCTAGCGTCTTTTTCGCTTCACACGTGAGTTCCCTGGCGTGCTCCCTCACCTCTGGGGAACTCCGCATCATCCCTCACCCCTACACCGAATGTTCCAGGGCCTATCCTTACCCCCCCCCCCCCCACGGAGAGAAAAAGAGAAGGAACGAAGGAGAGAGAAGCATGCGCATCAGCGCGCGCAGAAACAGATACAAAGACGCAACGCCATGGGACAGACGCATCTCTTCATTTATCGTTGATGCTTCGCTTCTGCTTCTCCCTCACCTTCTGCGGCGGCTTTCTTGTCATTTTTGTTGTGATCGTTGGACAAGTTTCGTTTCCGTCTCATTTTCGTGTGCCTCTCGATCTCCCTCTCTGTGCATGTGTGCTGTGCCCTGTTGATGTCCGCTGCCTGTGCTTCCGCCCTCCTCTGCTTGCCTCAACCCGTTTGCATGTTGTATGCGTCCGTTCGCTCTGGCAGTGTCGCGCCGTTGCTTGCGTGCTCATTTTGTGTCGTTATAACTCTGGAACGACTACCTGTGCTTCTACATTATATATATACATGTGTGTGTGTGTGTGTGTGTTTGCGTGTTTATGCGGGCGTGTGCAAGGCTGACTTCCGCTGTTGTGTGCCGCAAGGGCGTGGAGTCGTGCCCGGCACACGTGTGTCGGTGAGACTGCGTTTTTATTTCCTTCGAGCTTCTCTTCGTTGTGTGTCGTTGCCGGTGGCGGAGTTGTTGTCTTCACGCTCTTCCGTGTCGTTTTGGGGTCTCTGCCGACACCCTCCGCCTCCCTCGCTGCCGACCGTGTAGGCGCGCCTTGGTGCCGCGGTGGGGGGAGGTAGGAGCGCGTCTGTCTGTGTCTGTTCCTGCGTGTGTGCCTGCTCCCATCCCGTTAGGTGAACAGCGTCGAAATCACGTCTACGTGGGAGAAAGCGGAAGAGAGGAAAAAAAACTGAGAGAACGTAGCGCACGCGCACCGTCGTTTCCGCCACCAGCAGCAGCGGTGGCAGAAACGGAACTTGAGTGTGTAAAAGGATTCACTCTGTGGGTCACTCGTGTCTCATCACTTTCCACGAATCTCACTGACCGTTGAATGAGGTAGCTCACGCGTCCTTTCAAGGGCTTCACGGCTACGTTGAAGCGTCTTCCCATGGCGGTGGAGGCAAGAGAAAAGAGGATAAGGGCTTAACAGGAACGTATCACACACACACACACACACAAAGAGAGATTCTTTGGGTGTGGTACGGTGAGGGAGCAGCTCGAGTGGTGACACTTCTCTTTTGGCGCGCTTTTTAAACTTCAAACGCATCCCCTCGTCTTCCCGAGTGTGACGGTGTCGAGATCGATGCCCAAGCCTCATTTGCGTTCTCTCTCTGGGGTCATCACTTCTCATCTTTCCACCTTTTTTCCCCACACGCGCATATCCATACACACGCACGCACACTTTCAGCACGCCGACTATCGGGCCTTCATTCGTCCCTCTCCCGTCTCGTCCAGCGTCTCCCCCATTTTCCTTCATATTTGGTTCCCACCATTCGAAGGGTCTGTCTTCGCCCCTCCGTCTTGATGCTTGAGAGGCACACGCACACACACACACACACACACGAGTCTCACCATATTCTCTGATGCTGTGGATGTCTCATTGTGGCTCGGACACAATCACCAGCGCCCGTACACATCACCTTTGACGCAGTCCTACTCGGTCGAGCTGCACTCGAAAAAGACGCACGCATGACGGTGTGCCACACGCAGTAGCAGAGCAAGAGAAGCGGGTTTCGTCACTCCAGTGTTCTGTGCATCATTGCCTCTGTGCTGGCTGTCGTGTGCTTTTTATATTTTCTGCGTCCTGGTGGCATCGTTGCTGCTTTGTGAGGAGGTGTCGACGTCTCTGTCTGTGCGTCTCAGCGGTTCCCCTCCCCCGTGTCTCTCTTCACTTGTAGATCCACTGCGCTACGCGAGGTTGACATGAGTCGACTGCTCGAGTTCACCTTGTCCGGTGGCCAACTGCGCCGCCTGGAGCAGGAGCGTATGGTTCCGGGCTTCCAGAATCAGCGTCTGCAACCTTCGCACAGGCCACGTGTAGTTATTGTGAAGAAGGAGAATGTTGGCTTTGTGCCACGCGCACAGCGTCAGCCGAATGTCGCATGGTGGCACCATTCGCTGTGTGATGGGTCCCTCTCTGTGAAGGACCTCAAGGAGCTTATCTACGTTGGCGAGGATCCACAAACCGGTGAGAACATCTTTTCCTCCATGGCCGACAACCTTTCCGGGCGCCGACTCTCACAGCTGGTCTGGGCGCCGTCGAAGCATGGGGACGTGCTCGAGATGTCGCGGCCGGAGCAGGCTGCCTATGGCCTCGCTGTGTCGCTTGTCCGCTGGAACGCCTCCAACCGGTTTTGTGCGAAGTGTGGAACCGCGACGGACCCCACGCGCGATGTGGGCTTTAGCCGGTTTTGCCCCCCGTGCAGAAAGCAGCACTTTCCCCAGCTTATGCCTGCTGTGCTGGTGGCGGTGTTGGACGGCAAGGGCAACGTCATCCTGTCGCAGAGGCGAAAGAAGAGTAAGGTCCTGACGTTGCTTTCCGGATTTGTTCTCCACGGCGAGTCAGCGGAAGAGGCGGTGCGGCGTGAGGTGGAGGAGGAGAGCGGCGCCAGGGTGAGCGAGGTGCGCTACATCGGGTCGCAGCCGTGGCCGTATCCGTACCTGATGATGATGTGCTACTATGCGGTGGCTGACTCCTCACCGAGTCTTGTCGTGGAGGCTTCAGAGCTCGAAAATGTAATGTGGGTGAGCAAGCAGGACGTGCGGCGTGCGCTGGAGGGAGGTGGCAAAGGGGACATCGAGCTGCTCGGCCCCGGCACCACGCCTTATGCAATGCTGAAGCCGTGGGTTGACGGGGAAGTCGATGACCGCGGGCGATTCACGGCTCTACAAAGCCAACTCTGAGCTCTTCTTTCGATTGCAACGCACAAAACGGCGAAGAGGACGTTGAGGAGACCTGCGTGTGCTGACGAGCAGGTGGAACCTCACTATCTGGCCCGCAGATGACTTGGAGAGGAGCAGGAGATGCTACTGCAAAGTGCACCGCACCTCCCTTCACCGATCCGACCACACTCTTGAAGCGAGGAGGAGGGGGAGTGTTTCTTTTTTTTGTGTGTATAAGCGGATGCGCACCTGCGACACTTTGTGTCTGGGGCAACTGGCAAGACAGCTGCGTGCAGGTACGTTCGTGACGCACGAAACCGTATCGGCTCCCGATGCTCTGAGGACGAAGATGACACACGGCACTCACACACCTTCTCACTATCTACCACCTCTCCTTCTCGCTTTTCCGGTGGACACCTCCTGCTGGCTCGGCGTGCACACGCACACACACACACACGCACACTCTCCACCTGAGCAGCAACCTGCGCGTCATACTTCAGTCCTTTTCCCCATCTGTTCGTGTTAAAGTCATATCCACAAAATAGGAGGTCTTTACAACAAAGCGCCGACACACGAAGCCGCCTCCCCGTCCTCCACCCCGCCCCCTTTCCCACCCTCCCCACGTGCCTCTTCCTACTGCTCTGTGCTTCCCAGCTCTCTCTCCTGTCCTGTCTCATCCACCCAACGCAGAAGCAGACACCAACGTGGAGAGGCACACGCCAAAAGGCAGCCATGGGGGTCTTCTCGGATACACTGGCGATGATGCGTGTCAAGTGGAAGATGCGCTCTGTGAAGATTCAGGTTCCGGCCGAGGAGACGGACTTGCGCTTCTGCTACGAGATCATGAACGACGTCTCGCGGTCCTTCGCGGTGGTCGTGGCGCAGCTCACCGACCAGCAACTCCGCGATGCCATCTGCATATTCTACCTTGTCCTTCGTGCTCTGGACACCTTGGAGGATGACATGAGCGTCCCAATAGAAGTGAAGCTGAAGGAGCTGCCGAAGTTTCACACGCACATGAGCGACATGGAGTGGTGCATGAGTGGCGTCGGTGAGGGTCGAGAACGCGAGCTGCTGGAGAAGTACCCGTGCGTTTCTCGCGAATTCAAGAAGCTGAAGAAGGAGTACCAGGAGACGATCACCAACATCTGCGAGCGCATGGCGAACGGCATGTGCGAGTTCCTGAAGCGCCCAGTGGTCACAAAGGACGACTACAACCAGTACTGCCACTACGTCGCAGGTCTCGTCGGCCACGGCCTCACTCAGCTCTTCGCCCGCTGCGGCTTTGAGGATCCGAAGCTGGACGACGATCTCACCAACGCCAATCACATGGGCCTCTTCCTGCAAAAGACAAACATCACCCGAGACTACTACGAGGACATCCGCGAGGAGCCGCCGCGGATGTTCTGGCCACAGGAGATCTGGGGCACGTACGTGACGGAGCTGCAGGAGCTGAAGAGCGAGTCGAACAAGGTGGCAGCGGTGCAGTGCCTGAACGCCATGGTGGCCGACGCTCTCGTGCACATCCCATACATCGTGGACTACCTCTCCGCGCTGCGCGACCCGTCCGTCTTCCGCTTCTGCGCCATACCTCAGGTAATGGCCATCGCTACGCTGAAGGAAGTGTACAACAACCCCGACACGTTCCAGCTCAAGGTGAAGGTGTCACGCGCAGAGTCATGCCGTATCATGCTCAAGGCCACCACCCTCTACAGCTCCCTGAGCATGTTCCGAGACTACTGCGTGGAGTTGCATGAGAAGCTAAACATGCAAGACGCCAGCTCCACATCGATCGCCAACTCACTTGTGGCGGCGATCGAGCGCATTGATCTGCAGCTGAAGAAGTGCCAGGATGTCTCCTACACCCGAAGCCTCCTTGCCCGCTACCCCGCCCTAGGTGGTCAGTTCCTTCTCACTGTCATGGATACCGTCTCTGGCTTCTTTGGTGGCCGGAAGGAGATCACAGCCCACGCATAAGGAATACTGGAAGCAAAGATCTCTACGGGAGGTAGGAGGAGGCGGAGGAGGGGGGACACAGGCCCGTGGATGGGCGCTGAGGGCCCTCCACCCCTCCCTCGCCGCATCTTCTGTCGCTTCACAGTGTGAGCGGGTCAAATTGTTTCTACCTTTTTTTCCTTAACCTAGGCACCTGCACGTCGTTGGAGACATCGAAGTCGATGTGTGCGGTACGCCGTGTGTGTGCCTGCGTGCGTGCAGATGCTTATCAAGCTCCCACTCGCTCTCGTGTGCGCCCCGCCTCTTTCTACTTGCGCCTTGTGTTACGGAGGGCGTCTCTGGCGAACAGGCCGGCGGCCACATGCCCACACACGCACCCATGCACATACACCGTGCGGATACTCCTGATAGAGACTTTGCGGCCTGTTTTCTTCGTCGTGATGTGCGCAGTGTCGATGTGGCGCTGACGTGCGGGTGCCGGCTGTGCACCTCATTTACGGTTTCCTTCTCCATATGTCATGCTTTGTTCAGCTCATGACGCCGCTTCTCGCTTCTCACAGCACTGGATGCCGCCTCCACTCCTTCCACTGTCTCGCTCAGTGTATCCTGCATTCGTCCAACAGCTGCGGCTGTCTTTCGACGCAGCAGAAAGATGTGCGCATGGAAAGGCAGCACACCCCAAAGGCATGTTTTGTTTTCCTTTATTGTTAACTGTTTCTATGTCTTTGCATCACTCCGTGTCTCTGACCGCAGTGCGTGCGTACATCCCTATACCGATCGATCGCCTCTACGGATGTATGTCTTCGTATGTCTGGCTACCCCTCTCTCTTCGTGAGTGTGCGCGCGCGTGTGTGGGGCACCACGTAGGGAGGGGGTGTGTTCTGTGTGGTGGCGGAGCTCTACTAGAGACTCACCCGCCAATGCCTTCTTGTTTTCGCATCTCACCGAATGCCTGCTGCTTTCTCTGTTCTCCTTCTGACCGCTTTCTTTTAGCGCCCTCATCTGAGGTGTCTGTAGCGCATGGGCCGAGTGAGCCATCCTTTTGGAGCCTCTTCGCTGTTGTTTTTCTTTCCTTTCGCTCGCTCTTTTCCTCCCACGTTCCGCTGACGCCGTCAACGGTGGACGGCAGGCTACTCTAATCGAACACACACACACACACACAGACAGTCGGTGCTCCCTTTCACTGAATCTTCTCATTTTCACGTGGGGCGCTGTGTGTAGTCGTTGGTCTTCTCACCAACTGGGATCTCTTCTTGCGCGCAGTGGTGCGCATGACTTTTCGCTTCATTTGCTCCCCCTGTGACCCCGTCGTGCATGACGACACTTGCTGAATACTCGTTACAGCATGGAAGGTGTGTGGGCGAGCCTTCTCGTGCACAACCAGTATGCAAATGTGTGAGTCTGTACGACGACACGAGGAGCAGCGAGCGGAGGCGCACGAGGTAACTGAGGAGCCGCCTGCTCGCCTTCAAGGTAATTCGTTATGTAATTCTTACGTGATTTGACGTCTGGCACCGCGAAGGGCGATCGACACCAGCACGCATGCAAGCATAAGCATAATCACACACACACACACAGACAGACAGACAGACAAAACTGTACATGGCCGCAAATTTATCCCGTCCGCGTGCCGACTGTTTCCTTTTGAAGCCGCTCCACCTCCCCCCTCTCTTCCTCACCCATGCAGACCTTTTCACTATTTCCTGTACTGCTTCTCTGCATCTGTGTCGTCCTCTCTCCGTTTGCGCTGGCATTGTTTTTCCTTGTGCTTTCGTGATGATGTGGGAGGGAGGGAGGCGGCGTGCCCTGCGTGGTACGCGGCATCGCAGGCCCAGTGCACCCCTTCTACATATGCCGAGCCGCTCCCGCTGATGGCAGGCCTAAGCGCCTCCGAAGCGGGAGGAGGTCAGAGTGATGTATCTCCACGGATGTCGGCGGCCCCGTTCTGCATGGCGCGTCGTCGGGGAGACCTGCGACGGCGCACGCGCTTGCACCATACATATGATGGGCAAGGCGCCAATGTGACTCGAGCATAGCTTACCTCATCCTCACCACCTACAGGGGTGGGCGGAGCTTGAGGCAGAGGCCGTAGTCGTGTGGCGGGGCGGGGACATTGCGCTGTTACGTGTGTGCCTGCGGCTGCCCGGCACCAGGGAATGGGGAACCGGTGACGGAGCCGAGTGGGAGAAGCGCTGGGGGTGGGGGTGGGGGTGGGGCGCAGCCCTTGTCCGGTGGCGGAGACGTGGGCACGCAAGGCACAGTGAATACATGTCGTTGTGTATTTTTTCTTTTTCGTCACTGAGGTCGCCGCTGCGCACGACCGCGCCGTCTCCCGTCGTTGATTTCGGTGGTGGTGTCTTTGTTGCTACCCACAGGTGGGTACTGTTATGCGTGTGTGGGTGGCTGGGGAAGAAGGGATGTGCGTGCGATTATCCCGCTCCGCTCGCACGGCATGCGCTCGCGCTATTTTCTTTGGGTTTTGGATCATCCCCTTTTCAGCCACGTACGAGTCTCTTGTGTGGGAAGGGATGCGGTGGCGTGAGTGTTTGTGTGAATGTGCCCAACTGTGGGCGTGGGTGCACTGTAGATGCGGTGGCCGGGGAGGCGTTGCTTGAACCCTTATGTAAATTGTGTTGTCGCTGACGAGGCTATTCTGCGCTGAGAAGAAACAGCTCATCGGCAGTAACATTTACAGTGACTGCACGCAGCGCGATGTGCGTGTGTCTATTTATATACCTGACCATTCTCTTCCTTCCTTCCCTCTCAACCGTCGGTTCCCGCCCCCTCGCCCTGCCACACGCTCTTCATATCTCTGTCTAGCTTTTGCTAGTCGTTGGCGTCTCTCCCTTCTTTCTCACGGCGCGCACATCCGCTGCAGTCGAGTCGTCTTTGTCAACGGTAGCTTCATGGGGTGATGGAAGACACACACGTGAGTTCGTTTCTGTGTGTGTGTGTGTGCGACTTTCTAGTGTAGTTTTGGTGGAGACTCTGCCTCGAACAAAAGAAATTCTACTCGAGCTCACCGCCCTTTACTGGCGGCGGTGCAGCAGTGAATGCCTTTCGACCTGTGCTGTATCTCGGGCAGCAAAGGAGAAAAAAAAAAACTGTATAGGATGGCGGTGGTGGCCATTTTCTCTTTGTGTAGATCTGACAATACACCAGGGAGTGGCTAACACCCGGCTTCTTTTCAGTGGAAGGGGTAGGCTTGGCAAAGCTTCGCCAACCTGTGATTCTCATGGAAGCGCGGCACACACACACACACACACACACACACACGCTGTATCCTTTCCTGTGCGCCCCCCTCCTCCTCCTCTCTCTCCCCGCCTCACGTGTATATGTCTTTTCTCAGCGATCGAGACACACTCTTGCTGTCTTTTCCTGGGGGCCTTCTCCTCTTCGGTGTACCTCTCCCTGCCGCTGTCTTTCGCTTGCTGCCTGGACTGAACACACACACACACACGCACACTCAGGCATAAAATCTCCTGAGGAGCGGCCGCATCATTCGAGCACGTTGCCAATAGCGCTTGCACGTGTTCCAGAGAATGAACGCACTCGGTAGCCGCTTTCGCTCTGTTATTGTGCTCGTCAACACCGCTTTCTACACGAACCCGTTGCTGGATGAGGGATGTGGGCACCACTGCGGCTGCGTCGTTGTCTCCTCCGACGGGACAGTGTTAGTCAGCGATATTGTCCGCCATGTGGAGCACTTTTGCGAAGAGAACAACATCAGCTATCGAATCATAATGGTTTCTGAGAAGGCCACAGAGATCGTTGAGATGATGAGTGCAAGCAGCACCGTCGAAGATTGGCTTACTTCTCCATTAACAGTGATCGACTGCACTCCAGCAGTGAAGGAGGAGCTGCGCGTGGCCTCCCTGCTGGCATGGCTTCATGGGACATGTCCATGGGCGGCATCCAGGGAAGAGAGCACAGCAAAGGCACACCACACGCTGGTGGCTGTTCTGGACACAGCGCGAGCGGTACCATGCCCACCGCCTATTACTGCAAACTCCTCTGCGGGGGGTGTTGCGCTTTCGTGGCTACGGCCAACGCCGAGTTACTACTCGGAGCTGAAGGAGTCTGTCGGTTCTTCAGCGGAGAACTGCCTTGTGCTCCCGGTGCACATGTACTCGCGCTACCCTGCCCTGCGCGGCGGTGGGCTGCGGGAAAAGGGCAGTGACGGGGGCGCGACGGCCCCGGTGCCGCTGTCCGCGTGGACAGACAAGTGCACTCTCAGTGCGTTGCTTCGGGAGCTGGCATTCAAGGCGGGGCAGCTAGCCAAGTACGGCGCGTAGTGGATGCACGTGGCTGCGGCCCTGTCAGGACTGCTTCACGGGTAACAAATACGAGTGCGCGGACAATGGTCTCGGGCCGCTGACCGAGTACTCGTGACTGACCGCATAGCCCTCAGTCGACAGCACTCCACAGCCCCTTCCCATTTCGTGGTCCTACTTACAGAAGTGTGGTGAGGTGCTGTTCTTGCAAATGACGTGGCCGAGGCCAACACGTACGCATCGGAGAACGGGGAGTTGTGGTAATTTCTATCGTTGACTGATTCTCCAGAGCCACAGATGCTGCTTCAGGCGTCGATGACTGTGGCTGGTGTGGTGGGGTTCCGTCATCGCTCCCTCTCTCTCCCTCTCCCTCCCGCTGGACTCTTCCCCTGTTCTGTGACCTCGCACATCTGCCATCGCCAGCAGCAATGAAAACTGTACCGCCACGAGCGGCGCTTTCGCACGGGCTTCGTTCAGCGTTGTCTTCGCTTGTTGCCCAGCGCCTCTGTACAAGTGCGCCACCAATCACAGACGTGCACGTCAGCGCCCACCTTTCATCAGCTCTTCTCTCTGATGCTCCGCTTTCCTTGGCTGTCTCTGCACCTCATGGAAACCCCCACGTGGGCTCCCGTTTTCTCCCTTCTTGTCACCCCCACATTCGAGGAGCAGCGCCTGCACAAGCCCTAGCAGCAGTACCACCGTACCCTCTGGCAACTTGCCACAACGCGTAGGCGTAAAGTGGCCTATTTATTCGTGGTCGTATGGCCCACTATTAGAAGAAATTTGAAGCGACATGGTGTCGGTGAATGTGGCGCAGCTCCTAGCTGTTTGCGTCCGCGCATCGCTGGCGGCGCAGCGCTACGTGATGCTGAACCTTCTCAAGCTGCCAGAGGCTGGGGAAGAGATGATCTGTGCCCGCAGCACATCGCTAGAAGCGTCTGTGCCGCATCCACGCACGGTGCTTGACCTCTCCGAGGATGAGAAAGCGGTTCTGATGGGCTCGTTGCAGAATGCCATGAGTATTGACGTCAAATCGCACCTCGACTACCAAAAGGGGGATGCGGCAGACGATCTCGTCACCACGGCGGATATCCTCGTTCAGGCTGTAGTGGTGCGTGCGCTGAGTGAGTCCTTCCCTGCACTCCCCTTCACTGTGGTCGGTGAAGAGGGCCCACCAAGCCGCACTATCGCAAAAGAGGCGGATGCGTGCATGACGTACTACAGGGCCATCTCTGCAATGCCGTATGAGGCTGAGCTGCGTGCACATTTGCAGGCTAACGATGAATCCAACGTTCGCACTGACACCGCGGTCGTGCTGGACGCGGACTCCGATGAGGCATTGCGGCGTCGCCTCGGTATTTTCATTGACCCGATCGACGGCACGAATTGCTTTGTGGACGGCGTCTGGCAAGCCCCGATGACGCTGGTGGGCATCACGCTGGATGGAGTCCCCATCGCCGGTGTCATAAACCGCATATTCTACTACCCGCTTACTTTGACGGACGCGGCAGCCACGAAGGGGTCGCAGGAAAAAGACTGTCTTCCCAGTCTGTCGGTGGTACTGAACACGTCAACGCTTGCGTCACCCTTTGTCGTATTTGACGGCGAGGTGGTCCGGGTGCAGGGGCAGATGGGACCGAAGCGCGAGTGCACCTGTGAAACGGTTCTGGGCGTGTGTCGCTCGAGCACCACGAAGGAAGTGTTTCTCCAGGGCCTCTTGACACAGCTGGAGCCCTGCAGCGCAATTTATGCCCGTGGCGCGGGCTACAAGCAGTACCACCTGCTCAAGAAAATGCTAACGGGGCGCCATGCACCACACGAGGCCATCACCCCAGCCGACGTCTTTGTGTGCCCACCGGCAACCATCAAGAAGTGGGACTGCTGCGCCGCCCACGCCTTCCTCTACGCACTCGGAGGCGACATTTTCGACCAGAAGGGTGTGCCCATTCGGTACCCGCTTGTTGGCCCGTACGGCTCGGCCGCCGCCTCCCACTCGGAGATTGCCGCGCTGACGGACGGGCTTGTAGCGGTGACACCGTACGCGATGCAGGAGGTGGCTCGACGTATGGGGTGGACCCTGACGCTCGTGCCGTAAGTGAGCGAGGCGCGACGAGCACAGGACGTTCTTGGTGTCTCTCAGAGACCGAACATTGTTATTTTGGGTAAAGCACCTTCAGCGAAGGTGTGGAAGGAGGAGAGGAGATACGGGAGAGACGATGCGCACACCTGTACATCTGGATCCCTTCACCGAGGCCACCACGGTCTTTGGCGCGACTTCGTATTTGGTTTACGCTCTTGGCATGACATCAGCTGCCTCCGTATAGGTGGCTTTGATGTATCCTACTGTTTCCACGTGTACATTCCTTTTGGAGTTCGATGTAGTGACTTCGCCCTTTTCTGACACTCCCCCCTGCCTGACCTTCTCTGACGCAGCCTGCCCGCCGTGCTTCAGCTGCATGTGTGTGCTCCTCAACAGGTAGATCCGACGGCGTATGTGCGAGGCAGCGACGGGTGAGGGGAGTAAAGGGGGTCCGCATCCCTTTGTGCGGCTGCGGCACCGGAGTCTCTGACGTCGGGCAGTGGTGAACCTATTTGCATCAGCGTGCCTGTGTATCTATGCGAGCACATGCCCCCATCCTTCGATTGCTCTCCTCAGACGTCAACACAGACGGTGCCTGTGTTTGTGCGCCTGTGTAACGCTCACCTTTTATCCGCGTCTGTGTTGATCGCTACCCCATGAAGGAGATCACCATCGACAACCTAGCCGACAGCCGGCGTAGTGACGCGGCCGGCGTCAGAGACGACCATCATATGGGAGGCGGTGCTTGTCGTCACGCAACGCGACACGCTGCCGGTTCGCGCAAGCTGCTGCGAGTGAGCGATGTAACGCCACCGTCGCAGTGGCCAGATAAAGGATTTCAGCTGCATTTGGTCACCTCTGGAAGGCTGCGGGCTGGAAACCCCCCCCCCCTTGGCCTTCAGTTTACGACAGCCTGGCGCGTGCTGGCAGCCTCCGGAAGACCGCATTGGTGCTCCGGCTGTGTGCCCGGGAAAACTAGGTGCTAGCAGCGCCACAGAGGCACTGCTGAAAGCATTGGCGCGCGAAAAATGCCGCTTTTCGGCGCGACTAGCAGCCACATGTACGCCGCATATTTCTATCATTTCGGCCCCGTCAAGGCGCTCGTGCAGATGATGCCTGGGCGGCACTGTCAGCTCAGCGTTCGGGATAGAGGCGTACGATTGCAGCACCGTGATGGTAGGCTGCGCAGTGCTGACAGCGGCGTGAGGCCGGCAGCAGTCTGCCTCTTTACCAGGAGCGCCCTTGTGTCTGTCATGTGCCGGTGCATCTTCAGCACGCTTGCAGCGCCACCGTGGTGTACTTACGCACGAGCCCTCCGTGGGCGCTGTCGGTAGTTGCAACTCGGACGTCCTGCATGATTGCCGTTCGACATTGATGACGTGAGTCGTGACTGCAACGCATGCCTTTGACCATGGTGCCCTAACCCGTCGTGTGATGGCGCGGCTTTGCGTGCACTCACTGGGCACCGCCTCCTCGTTTGCGGCGACGCATAAAGGGCGGTCTTGCGGCCATGGGGCGTCGCTCCCTCCTCCCTTCGCACAGATGCATCTTCACTTCGGGTGCGTGAAGTACGTGTGCGTATTGAAACAGTCAGACGCTTCCGCACTCAGAGAAGAGAACACGCTTGCACATACACATGCACACGCATATATATGTATATATATATATATATATATATGCGAAGACGCCTCTTCTTATCGACATTTGTGTCCCCAGTGGCTATGAATAAGTTTGCACGTGCGGGCAGTGGGATGCTCACTCCAGTCGCGGGTATGTACGCAGGTAGGCGAATGACCGCCGTCCCTTCCCCACCCCGCACAAGAAACTGCTCTGCTAAGTTATCGAATGTGTGACTATTCTCTTTATGTGGGTACAGATCACGTGCCTGACAGGACACGGTCCTTCTGATGACAATGACGCAGTATGTAGGCAAAGGAGGGATGAGGAAGAGCTAGAAGGTCTGGTGAGACGCATAGCTGGGCTTGACAGGGCGACAGCCGGTCCTATCCGACCAAAGTGTAAGCAGAGGCGTGACCTATGGTGGGTGAGATGTGGTTGTGTGTACGCGTACCTTCCTGGATGTGACGTTTGTTGTGGAGGGGCACGTGGAAGAAGATGTGCTCGGGAAACCTCTGTCTTCTCTGCCTCCCGATTCGCTACTTGGCGGCTCTATCCGCAGCAACGTACTACACTAGGCAAACACCTCTCGCCCGTATCAGCGGCGCCATTCCTTCGGTTGCGCTACACACACACACACACACAAGCGCCATCTTCTCATAAGCATTCACGGAGACGATATACCCGTAGAAATCCAAAATCTGTTCAACACCCCCCAACGCACACACGTCTACTCCGCAGGCCTCCATGCCGCCCGCAGCGAACACACCTGCGCGTGACAAGGAGCATCTTCACCGCATGTTCTCCGCTGCCGCGAATGCCCTCGCAGACCTCTACCGTGAGTCATCCAACTCCTACGAGGCAGGCTATCGCGACGCGCTTCTCTTTGTGCAGCGCTACTTGCAGAGCAGCTCGGCAGTCACACACTCCGGACACTCCCCGTCCTCCGCTTTCACCACCTGTGAGACTGTCAACGCGCAGCACATGGCGCAGTTTTTGCAGAATACAATTGCGACTCGCCGTGAGCGGATGGCAGTGGTGCGTGGTATCCACTCGTTGCGCCGACGCGAACGCGAGAGCGAGCAAGGGAACAATGGAGTCGGTGACGTTGGCACCTCGGGCGATGACGGAGATGCCACGGAGAACGACGAAGATGATGCTAGAGAAGAATCTTGCTTGACACCACAACCATCGCCGGTGGTGGCGAGAGAGTCGTCGACGTGTTTCACAGCCCTCACAGCATCTGACTTAGTGCGCACACCCACAACTCCCTTTTCTTCGGGTGCCCCCGTTATGGTGAACAGCACCTCATCTCTTTTAAGTCGTGAGATGGAGCACGTCATACACACAGAGTATCCAGTGCCTGCGCGTTTGCCGTACCAGCCGCGCCGCCAGTGTCCCCGCATGGAGCACGCGCACGGTCATCGCTCTCTGGGCATCGCCGACGGGCAAGCCGTGCCCACCCAGCTCCGCGTCGCAAGGAGAAGCTGAGAAAAGAGAAATAAAGCTTGCCAGAGACGCAGCGGCTAACGAACAGGCTCTGTGAAAGCCTCTTGCCCCTGCTGCGGCATGCAAAACGGTACTCTGTACTGCGCGTTCTTCCATATCACAGTGTGCAGCTGTGCTTCATGCCCTCCCCTCGAGCGTGCTGCTTCACCCTCTTCGCTTCCCAGCTTCGTGGTGCTGTGATAAGGAGAGGCGCTCTCTCACACTCTTGGCGATGGCGCTTGCACGGCTGACGTACCACGCGTATGCCTTTTCACAGCAACGGAGTCAATTTTGCAGCGGCGGCTGCTCTCACCATCTCTTTCACTCCCATCACGGCGGTTCCGCTGGTGCTGGGGCTTCTTCCAAGCAGGGTGTGCTTGTCGTTGCCTTTGGATACAAAGACTGATTTGCTTCCGTGCACCGTGCCCACGTCTCCGCCACCGGACAAGGGCTGCGCCCCACCCCCACTCCCACCCCGAGCGCTTCTCCCACTCGGCTCCGTCACCGGTTCCCCATTCCCTGGTGCCGGGCAGCCGCAGGCACACACGTAACAGCGCAATGTCCCCGCCCCGCCACACGACTACGGCCTCTGCCTCAAGCTCCGCCCACCCCTGTAGGTGGTGAGGATGAGGTAAGCTATGCTCGAGTCGCATTGGCGCCTTGCCCATCATATGTATGGTGCAAGCGCGTGCGCCGTCGCAGGTCTCCCCGACGACGCGCCATGCAGAACGGGGCCACCGACATCCGTGGAGATACATCGCTCTGACCTCCTCCCGCTTCGGAGGCGCTTAGGCCTGCCATCAGCGGGAGCGGCTCGGCATATGTAGAAGGGGTGCACTGGGCCTGCGATGCCGCGTACCACGCAGGGCACGCCGCCTCCCTCTCTCCCGCCCTCCCTTTCCCCGCCATCGGTGAGCTCGAGTACGTAGATGTGTAAACTAAGGAAATAATGACTGAGTCTTACTCTTCCAGCTCCCTCTCCTGGTGCGTGACCTGCTTTTCTTGGCTTCTCCAACATCACCACGCCGCCGTGTGTTCTCTATGAGCCCAATGACATTCGTCGGTCGACGAGGCGGCCCGTCTCTCTGCCTCGCTGCATATACCCCCTCCTGCACAGACTGCTGAACCCTTCCGCTGGTCCGCTACCACAACCGCCGGCGTCTTCGCACCGCTGTTGCACTGCTCTCCCACTGTCTGAATCAAAGAAAGAAAGCACGTACATTCAAAGGCGTGCACGGGACGTAGGGATGTCTGGTGAAGAACGCACGCATCTCGATGCGCGGAGCCTCAAGAAGGAAGATCTCAACTATGAGGGCCGCGTACGCGCCGAGAAGCACAAGGATGAGCTGATCATGGACTATACCGCTTACCTGGCGGCTCACCCGGAGATCACCCCACTCCTACATGACATCATGCAGCACGTGCTGGTGCAGAAACCAGACCGTCCACTGGAGGCCATGAGCGAGTTTGTGCGGGCGCGCACCTCCAGCTCGTTGTAGGAAAGGGGCCGATCGCACAGCGCCAGTGAAGGAGCGAAAGCAACTCCCTCTGCATGTGGTCTGTGCTGTTGTTGTACGTGAGCTTGTTTACTCGCTCACGCACATCTTTCATGGTTACCACCTCGCCCATCGAAGCGCCGTTGGCGACATGTACATTACTCACGAGCGTCCCTTAAGGGACACACTTTGCCTCGTCGGCATACGTGTAGGAGACGGGCATCGGAGTCATCAAATGCACAGGGCGTCGAGGAGCGTCTTCTGTAGCCTCTCTGAGAATGCCTTGTAGACAGCGATTACCATGAGCTTCCTTTACCAGATGACGGGGTGCTGCGCATCTGTGGGACCTCACTAAGACGACCGCTGGCGTGGTTCCCCTTCGTCCGTTCCTCTGTCTCGTTCTGAGACCCACTCCTGCCACGGTTCGCTCCACTTTCCATTACTGCATCTCCTTCTCCTCTACCATCTTGCGTCTCTTCCCTTTCTGGCTCACGTGCGCACGCGCATCGTTGCATCGGTGGACAAAGACGGTGTCGACCGCATTCGCGCCCGTTTATCTCTGGCTGGCGTGTTTTTTTGAAGTTTTCGCCCGCCTCCGGAGATTCATGTTTGGCGCCACCGCACCTTCCACGGGCAGCGGTGCCCCTGCTGCTGGCTTCGGTGGGGCGCCAGCTAAGTTTGGCACGAGCACGACCGTCAGTGCTGGCGCCGGCTCAGGTGCTGCAACGGGCGCCTCGACTACTTCAGGCTTCAGCACCGCGCTCGCAGCCCCCGTGAGCAGCGCAGCATCAGGAGGCGTTGGCTTCGGAGGGGCAGGTGGTTTCGGTACTGGCGGCTTTGGAAGTGGTGGCGGTTTCGGGGCGAAGCCAGTGGGTGGTTTTGGTGCCAGTTCCACCCTTGGCTTCGGGGCTCCTGCAACAGGGGCCACCGGCTTCGGTGCAGGTGCAGCAGCACCTGCAGCGATGGGCAGTTGGGCTACGCAGCAGTACAACCCCACCATGCAACCCCAGGCACTACAACCCCAGCAAACGTCTGTGCAAGCTCAGCAGCCGACGGTGACGCTGCAGGACTTCACGCAGCAGAGTGCTCTCGCCAGCTACCTCGTCAAGCTAGACGAGTCCTACAACGCGTTACATCCCAACTGCCACTTCAGAGCCTTTGTGTACAACAGTTGCGGGCCGGGACAGGTAATGGACGCGATTCAGAAGGAGCGCTACACGGCCTATCTCAACGGGGGAGGGTGCAGTGAAGAAGCCTACATGCACGCCCTTCACCAGAACCCCGACCCCGACCGCCTCTACCCCTCTCCCATCCACTTCTGCCAGGAGCTCCTGCGGCGGACTGAGAAGCAGCGGGACGCCGTAAAGGTTCTGCAGAAGAAAGTAACGGAGCTACAGCAAGATATTGACACAGTCGCCGTCATGGACGCCGCAAACGTGCGGCGGCAGCGCGAGGTGGAGAAGGAGGAAGCGATGCTGCAGCACCGCTGGTACTCACTTTTGTGCAAGATGGAGCTGCTTCGTCGCCATGGCAGCTCGTACGGCGAGGAGAGTCTGCTCAACAGCCGCGTCGAGCATCTCCGCCAGATGTTGCGAGTGCCTGGTCGCTTCAGTCAGCTATTGAGTGAGCTGCGCCCGTTCCTGACCGAGGAGGCATCACGTGTGGCAATGGTCACGCAGCAGTCTGCAAACAAGTCGGAAGCACGTCAGCAGCAGCAACAGCGCCGCTCCGTCAGTGCCGCGTCGGCCGCGTGGCGGAACGTCGGTGGCCAGCCCTTGCTGCGCTCCGAGGTGGATCCGTACATCATAAAGGACTGGATCCAGTTTGCCAAGCAGATGCAGAATGGGATAGAGTCGCTGAATGCGCTGCTCAGGGCAGATCTGAAGGAGATGCAGGCGGTCCGCACCCGTGTGGAGGCATCGTAGCTCTGCGAGCAACGGCGGTGGCGGTGGCGGTGGCGAAAATTGTCGAATGGGTGTTGTTGTGTGTGCATGTGCGTGTGTGTGTTGTCTCTCTCTTTCGTCTGTCATGCTCAGTGCCGAATGGTCATCGAAAAGGAAGGCGCAAAGTCGTGTGGGTGCCACCAACGTGCAGTGCGTGGCAAGACGCTCACGGCACGCACGCGCTTGCATATTTCGTTGATTCCTTTGTCCCCTCCCCTCCATCGCCTTCTTTATGCTTTTATGTGTGCAGGAGAAGGGGCAAGGGCCTCATCTACTCTTGACGGGAAACCCGCGTCGTCGAGTGTGCGCTTGGTAGAAGCCAAATCCACGAGCCTTCTCATGCGCGCAAGGAGGGCGCAGACGCCCTCTTGAGCGTACTGCTCCCCAACACGTCTCCATCCTGCACCCGGTTTCGTCCTACCCGTTCGCTTCTCCCTTCCACATAGGCGCGCAGTACACAATATTGAACGCCGTTACTCTTCCTTCGCTTTTACTCAGTGTGGCACGCCGCACGAGGTGGGAAAAGGAGTCATCATGACGGATGGGGTGTGGCGCAGCTTCCGCTTCTTCGACAGCGAAGCGCTAGCGGCCGCCTCTTCCTTAGCGGAACTCAACGTGGTGTGCGCGTGCCTTACTCCCACATCACTCGTTGTGGGAGACTGCGAAGGCCAAGTGTTCTTCCTCGAACGCCATCCCGCATCCACCGCCGCCTCGCAGGGGGGCCGGTGGTGTTTCCAAGCTTACGCGGGTCCTGTCACACACATCCGCTATTGCGCACTGCGTAACGCCCTCGTCACGATCGGCGATGACGACGCCGTTCACAATACAATTTTGAGAATCTGGGATCTTGACGAGCTCGTGTCCTTGTACCGAGGCCTTCTCGGTCTTAGCCCAGCTGATGCCTCAACTTTTATTCCCGGAGCATCCGCAGCCGATTCCCCGCTCCGGTGGCGGCCGCCCTGCCAGGAGCACCGCATTCTGCCAGTCGGGAAAGGCGTGAGCGGCGGTGCTGGTGGTGCGCACGCCTCAGACGAAGATGCACCGTTGGTGACGATTCTGCTAGATGAGTCGAAGCAGATGCAATACCACTTCAGCCCATCCTCCACCGCTGCAGGCACCGTTTGTTCGTCTCTTACCGGCAACTCCAATGACAAGGGGCCCTCCTCGCCTGCAAGGGAGGTGAGCAGCAACGACGTCGTCTCTTGCGGCTGCATCCGCTCTGTTGTAGTGAGCTTTGATGTGGCGTCAGATCTGTCGTGCGCCGCTGTTGGACTCGCCACGCGCGACTGTGTAGTGCTGAAGGGGGATCTAGCAAAGGGGCGGCCGGCTCGAGTGCTCACGATCCGCAGCGGCCTCGCCAAGGGCGCTCTCACGTTTGTCGGACTCCCCCGCACGCAGTTTGTGACGTTACGGGAGAGCAACGGCAGCGGCGATACGAACGACACAAATGCGTTCTCTTTTCTGACAGACAGTGCCCGAGCACTGGCACGCTCCACAAGCATATCGAAGGCCAAGTGCAGCGTTGGTGCGTCCGCGGAGGCAGAGGTGCAGGTGTTGTACACGGTCTACGAGGACGTGGTTACGTGCTGGGCTTTACGGACAAGCGGCAACTGGTCTGAATATCCGTGTCCAATTCCCAGCGGCGGTGCACCGCGTTTCGGAGCGACGCTGACGTCGCATGGAGAGCTCCTCGTGCTGTGCAGACAGGCCGCGTCACACGCGACAACTGGCAGCCGAGTTGTGTGGCTGGGCTCCGCTAATTCAGCCTCGAGCGCCCCTGTGCCGTACGACCCCACTCTGAAGTCATCCGTACATACCATTCACGTCGACCACGTACCGGGCCGCTGCTTTCTTTACACGCACCGTCAGTACCTCGCTCTGTTGGTACAACACGACGGAAGACCAGAGCAGTTTCAGTTGCAGTGTTTTGACCTTACCTATCGTATCCGTGGACTGAGTCGCCCACAGGAGACATACACAAACTGCGCCATGCTGCTGGCTGATGGGACAGACATGGTGCTGCTATTTCTCGACCCGGCGGTGCGCACGCGGCGTCTCACGTTGGGCGGTGTGCAGCTTCGCGAGGCAGACACAGCGACCAAATTGGAGCTTCTCGTCAGCAAGGAGTGCTACGGCATCGCGCAGCAGCTGGCACAAACGATGGAAGGGGCCTACCCGGCACTGCAGCTGAGCATCCGCAAACGTTACGCTGACTACCTGTACAGCAAACGCAAGTTTGACGAGGCCATGACCCAATACGTAGGTACGATCGGCCACTTAGAGTCATCCTACGTTATTCAGCGGTACATGGGCAGCGCACTTATGGAGCAGCTCATTCGCTACTTGGAGGAGCTGCACAATCAGAAGCACAGCGCCCACACCAACGTGGCTCACACAACGCTTCTGCTCAAGTGCTACATCAAGCACAGGGACGAAACGCGACTCAAGGCATTCATTCATCGCGATGACGTGCGCTTCGACGCGAAGAACGCGATCGAGGTGTGCCGAGAGGGCGGGTACGCTGCGGCGGCGCTGTACATTGCCGATCGCTACGCCGCCGTGAGTGACTGCGCACGCATTCGCTTGTATGACCTTCAAGCGCCCCTCGAGACGCTGTCGTACGTTCGCACGCTGGGGATCGATGAGGCGGAACCCATTTGCCTGCAGCTCGGTAAAGACCTTCTTCGTGCAGCACCGCGGGCCACGACAGAGTTGCTGATCGACCTGTGCGTGTACTGGAAGGGGCCTGGACGGCGCCTAGTGGATGTGTCTGCCCACCCTCCCCTTGCGCCTCACGCCACTCTTTTTCCTGTCTGCGCCAGCGACCCGATAGGAGGCGGACCGCGACATCGCCACCACGCCAACGCGTCCGCCTTTTTACACATCTTTGTAGACACGCCGGTGTGTCTCATGAACTTCCTTCGCGCAGTAGTGGAGAGCGGTGTGCTCAATGAGGATGCGGCGGCACCCGCGCCGGTGCAGCTGGTCGTGGAAGGCAACGCAGCCACGCCATCTTCACCTGCACCAACCTCCCCCACAGTGACGCCGAGTCCACATGCAGTGATCTACAACACGCTGTTGGAGCTTTACATGACTCGTGAACTGAAGAGCACACTTCGACTTGTGCCGCATTCATCAGCGACAAGTGCCGGTGATGTCTTGAATGCCGACGTGACGGCCAATTTTCCGTTGGAGCCGTATGAGCGGCGGCTGGAGCAGGCGCGAACATTTCTGGAGGCGTACAAAGGTCGCTACGATCACTACCTCGCGCTGAGTCTGGCCCATCAGCACCATTTCGAGGACGGCATCCTGTACCTCCTCCGCCTCCTCGGGCTCTCGGAGGAGATCCTCGGCTACTACAGCGCCAAGCTGAACGATCTCAACTCCACCCCGTCCGAGAGTCATGAGGCGGCTGCGAAACTCTTCCAGGCGTGTCAGGATACTCCCACCTCCGACAGCAGCACGGCCACCATGTGGATGACGCTGCTGTCGCAGCTCATGGGCACCTCGAACAAGGCATCACTTGACATTGTGAAGGTACTAGACTATATCGAGGCCCACGACGCGCTGTCACCGGTGGTGGTGCTAGAGATACTGATCAGCAGCTCTGAAAGTACTCTCGACCTGCGCACTGTGCGGGACTACTGCCAGCGGTGTCTGCTGAAGCAGACACGGAAATTGCAGGAGGTAGAGACGGAGACGTCGCAGCAACTTGGCGACATGGAGCGTATCAAGGAGGAGGTCGTCACTCTGCAGACCTCAGCTGTTGTCTTGCAGGCTACCACGTGCGCACACTGCCAACAAGCGCTTGACACCCCCGCGGTGTACTTTATGTGCAAGCACGCCTTCCATCACCGCTGCCTCTACACGACGGCGGAGTGCAACATATGCGCCGTGGTTCACCGCCAGCAGCTCGACGCCATCAGAGAGGTGGAGCAGCGAGACCTGCAGCTGCAGCACCCGAGCAAGTTCGCAGCACAGTTCTTTCAGGACCTGAAGCGCGGCCGCAACACGGCAGAGGAAGCTGCCGGTACAAGTGCAGGCCTGCACACGAGAACTCCACAGGACGGCTTTCGTGTGGTGACGGACTACATTTCCCGCGGTGCCCTCGGAGCGAGGCCGCCCTCCCAACGCGCAGATCCCTTTGGCTGCCCTCCACCACCTGTGACTCGCAGCCATGGAGGAAGGCATCAGCGTGGTGGAGTGGAAGTTTCCGGTGCGGACGACCTCGACATTTGGTAGACGGCGACGTGTGTGCATGTGTCTGGTATCGACGGTCATGTGGGTCTAAGCGAGGCGATGAGAGACTCGCCATCGAAGCACAAAGAAGTGAATGGGTGCCACCCGCGCTGAAGAAGGGCACGGTGAGGGCGAGGGACGAGCTGTCTCGACGGTGCGGAGGAACGTATCGATTCGCCCCCCCCCCCTCCAGCCGCTGCTCTGTGAGAAAGTTGGCGATGTCTTTCTTGCGCCTCTTTCGTGCTTTCCACTTCGCGCCACCTCTATTGTTGCAGCATCTCGCGTGTCCTCCTCTCACGTTCTCTTGCGCTGTCCTTCCGCACAGGACCTTGAAGGAGGCCGCGGGCGGAGCGAACCCTCCCCCGCCCCACCTGTAGCGCTCTCACACAATACTTCTCTCCTTCCGCCGCCATCGCGGGCACATAGCATACTGCCACTCATACATGCGATCACAGCAATAGTGGTGCCACTCGAACAGGAATCACCACGGGGATTGGCTAGGAGTGGCACCGCCGCTGACCGACCGGTCCCCTCCCTTTTTTCCGGTGAGCCACCTTGGCATACCTCATCCCGCGGCAGGCTGAAGTCAGCTACCGGCGGTGTCGCATTTCCGTTTTTCCGTAGTGCGCATGCACGCACTCACACAGAACTCTGCATCGACGTCTTCCCGTCCTAGGGCGGAGATGGCGACTCGTCGTGTGGTGCGCCTCCCCGATGGCACGGCGGTCCCAGCGCTGGGCCAGGGATTGTGGATGATGGGCGACAGCCCAGCAAACCGCGCGAGCGAGCTGGCGGCGCTGAGGGCCGGTATGGAAGCGGGCATGACGCTCATCGATACTGCAGAGATGTACGGCAACGGCCGTTCCGAGCGGCTCGTGGCGGAAGCCATCAAAGGGATGCCACGTGAGCGGCTCTTCATCATCTCGAAGGTGCTACCAACCAACGCATCGCGAGCGAACATCTTTCGGAGCTGCGATACCTCCCTCCAGAACATTGGCACGGATTATTTGGATCTATACCTTCTGCACTGGCGCGGCAGTGTTCCGCTCTCGGAGACGGTGACGTGCATGGAAGAACTCGTCAAGAGCGGGAAGATTCGCCGCTGGGGTGTGTCAAACTTCGACGTGGATGACATGAAGGAGTTGTGGCGCGTCCCCAATGGCAACAAGTGCGCCGTGAACCAGGTACTGTATCACCTTGGATCACGCGGCATCGAGTTCGATCTCCTTCCCTGGCTCAGAGAGCACAACGTCCCTGTGATGGCCTACTGCCCTATTGCACAGGCTGGGGAGCTGAAGTCGGAGCTGTACAAGAGCATTGCCGTACAGAACGTTGCGGCTCGTCACAGCGCCACGGTCACACAAGTTCTCCTTGCCTTCGTGCTGCGCAGCGGACACGTCATCGCAATTCCACGCTCGAGCAACTCAGCGCACACGAAGGAGAATGCTGCGGCAGACAGCATTGAGCTAACCGAGGCAGATGTGGCAGAGTTGGATGCGGCGTTTCCTGCCCCCAAGCACAAGAAACATCTTGATATTATATGAGAGGGGGGGAGTGCAAGGGTGTAGTGCTGTCGTGTGAAACTACAACTCCGTTGCCTCTGCACATGCACAGGTACTTCAGACCCTTGCCCTCCTCAGCAGCGAAGAATCGACCTTTTCCCCACCCCCTCAGTGTCTGTTCTATTGTGTCTCCGTTAGTTTGGGTTGTGCAGCGTCTCTACAGAGGGGAGCGCTGTCTGCATTGGCTCGACATGCGCACAGAAGGTGGATGATGCGTGCACACCCCTGCGGTTGCACCCGATATTTCCCACAAAGGAAGCATATCAACATGCATTCAGCAGTCCTCACTCGGGGGCGGGTGGATACGGGGCTGCCGGCGTAGGACGGGGGACCCTTAACTACTGGCTTGCAACTCTGCCAGGGGGGGGGAGGTTTGTGCTTGCACAGGACTGTCGCTGCTTGCGATGAATGCACCGATACCCGATGTGCAGGAATCCTGTTGCGTTTTCAATGTGCTCACGTCCGGTTCTCTTCTTCATCTTCAGCAACTGCCCAAAATTCGTTTATACTCCGCTTCTCATCGTTATCTCTGTCGCCCTCCGCGAGGTGCTCGCTGTCAGAGCCCGATCACTGCTCGGCCTGCATCGACCCTCACAGACGCTACACACAAAAAGCGTCGATGCTGTAGCGCGCGCCAACGACACCTCTAGACGCTGTTGTGGGATCCTCCCCTCTCTTGCTCTCCCTGTCCTCCGCCCCATCGTTTTCTTCTCAGCCTTCACCCACCGTGGCAGACGCCGAAATGGGCAAGAAGAAACGAGCGAATGATGTGGAGACGGCGCCAGAGCTGCGTTTCGTGCGGGGCGGTGTCCTCAATACGATCATCTTCAAGGGGGCAGAGGGGATGCAGCAGATCGCGGTGGACAGCGCCGCGTTCCTCGAGGATAAGCGGGTAGTGCGTAGCACCAACATGGACCAGGTAGTCTTCTCCCCGAATGTCATCTTTAAGGTCACCCTTGACTTTGCCGAGGCCATGCCGTGCATGGCAGAGATCGCGGTGCGCGAGACAACCGACTGGATGCTTCTCAGCTGCCCCGGAAACCACGCGCACTATTCAACGGTAGATCAGCGCCTGGTGCTGCAACAATGCAAAGCAGCTCTGCAGAGCAACATACCTGAGCTGGAGTTCCCTATCTACCTCATACTTCGCTTGGATGATGATCAGTGGGTGGTCGAGCGTGCCATGCGCTAAGAGGACGCAATGCCCTCTAGGCGCGGGAGCTGTCCTCACCGCCGCGCGCGTGTGTGTGTGTGTATGTGCGTACCCCCAGTAAATCTCCCTTTCGTCTCTTCGGCGTGGGCCTTGTACTCTCTCTCTTCCAGTGGTTCTCCACACCCAATCCCCTTGCCTACACCCTTTTCGGAACGAGCGGGACTCCGACTAAACGGCAGCAGCAATGGTGCCTCTTGCTCCTGCGAAGATGAATGAAAGCGTCTCCCTCAGGGAGGGGCATGCTGCACTGTGTCTTCAGCCCCCCAATCGCCCCTCTGCCTCCACCACTTTCCTGTTTTGCTCTCTCTCTCTTTTGCATGCCTGCCGTCCGGCAGTGGCGTACACTCGTTGCTGTTGTGTGCTGTTGGTCTTGCAAGCTTCGGTGTGCTACTGCTGACCGACTTGCACAGAGACAGAGAGTGCTTCGCGCACGTGTGTGCATGTGCTTGAGCTCCCCTCTCTCTCTCTCTCATACCCAGCGTTGCCTGTGGCGTACTCGGTTTTCGCTTTTCGACACCCTCCACCACTCTCCGACCAACCGGCCTGGTGGCTAGAGTGCCTGCCGGTGAGCTGTCTTCTGAACTACCCCGTTGTCCTTTTGCTTTTCCTTGTCTTCCAACGGCATTCCCCTGCCTCTTGCCTCCGCACGCTCCCACAGCGATGGAGACCTCCGCTGCCGCTGCCGCGCAGCAGCAGCAGCCGCAGGCCCAAAAGCGGCCCCGCGAGGAAAGGGATACACCGCCACAGGAAGGCAGCAACGGCAGCGCACATGCTACCTTTTCAAGCGAGTCCTCCGTCACCATGCCTGCTGTCAGCACGGAGCTCGCTGTCGACGTAGATAAGCCAGAGACAAACACGCAGGCGTCAGCAGTTGATGTCCGGCGTTCACGATCGCGTGGACTAGCCGCCGTGGGGCCAGGATCCACCTCACCTGTTGCAGCCACCCGCAGCAGCACCGACGGTGGCATTAATTGCCAACCCGCTGCAGCGGTCACCGCACTGTCGTCTTTTTCAGCCTCCGCGGACGCGCGCCGCTTCAAGCAGCCCACCCTTGCCGCCTACGGCATGGTTAGCGACACTGTAGCCCTGAAGAAGGAGATCAGCGACCGTGATAGTCACATCGAAGAGCTCAACCGCGAGGTGGAAGGGCTTCGTGCCGAGGTGGGGCGGCGCGATGATCAGATACACTTCATGGACGCACAATGCCGGCAGTATCAGAAGAAGCTGGAGCACTTTCAGCTTGTCATGCGGCAGGAAATGCTGAGCGCTGCCCAGAAGGATCGCTCGGAGGCGCGGCGCCTCCTGTATCAGAAGCATTTTGAGCTCGGCCAGACCGCCACGTGGCACAGCAACGGTCAGACGGTGTGGATGGAGGGAGACCGAGTGCGCGCGATGTTCCTTAAGCTCGCCGACCTCACCCAAAAACGTGAGGAAGTGGAGGCCCTCAAGAAGGCGGCGCAGAGCAACGTGAAACACCTGGCCCGCCAAGAGCGCGAGCGGGAGGACTCCGGCGCCGGCCCAGACCTGCAGGACGCTCTCATGGCTGCCCAGATGGAGTACCAGCTGCGCGCCTCCGAGCACGCGGCTCTCACGAACACTATCGCTGACATTAAGCTGAAGCAGACAGAGATCGAGCACGAGAAGAAGGCCTTCGTGAAGGAGATGCGCCGCGTGAATGACGAGGATACGTCCGAGTTCCTGGCGATCCCCACTATCGGCGAGGGGGACCGCTATGTCCTCATGCACCTATTAGGCAAGGGGGGCTTCTCTGAAGTGTGGAAGGCCTTCGACCTCGTTGAAGGCCGCTATGTGGCGTGTAAAATTCACCACATTCAACGCGAGTGGCCTGCCCAGACGCGTACTCACTACCTACGCCATGCGCAGCGTGAGCTGGACATCATGCGAGCGCTCGACCACCCGCATCTGACGCACCTCTATGACGTCTTCCCTCGTGGCGACAACATGTTCATCTCCGTGATGGAGTACAGCAACGGCATGGACCTCGACACCTATCTCAAGCGCTACCGCACCTTCAAGGAGGCCGACGCGCGGCTCATCTTTCTGCAGATTGTAGATGTGCTGCGCTACCTCGCCTCCCTCGACAGCCCTATCATCCACTACGACCTAAAGCCGGCCAATATCCTACTCCACCGCGACGACCCAACCATCCTCGACGTCAAGATTACCGACTTTGGCCTCTCTAAGATCATCGGCACCACGCGTGAAGGCCCCAGCGACAACCCGTCCATCGAACTCACCTCGCAGGGCACAGGCACGTACTGGTACCTGCCGCCCGAGTGCTTCGAGACCTCCTCGACCCCGCGCATCAGCAACAAAGTCGATATCTGGTCCGCTGGTGTGATCTTCTATCAGATGCTGTTTGGCAAGCGGCCCTTCGCAGAGGGCGAGTCGCAGCGCCGCATATGGCAGGAGAAGCTCATCATACAATCTGCACGCACACTTCACTTCCCGGACACGCCCAAGGTTAGCGAGGAGGCCAAAGACATCATCCGTGGCTGTCTCGCCTTCAACGAACGCGAGAGATGCGACGTGTTTCAGCTGAGTCAGGACCCGTATTTGTTTCGCACGAGCCGCCGCTCTGCTCACAAAGCGAAGAGCACCGCGCCCGCTGTCGTTGGAAGCTCGAGCTTACCGCTGATACCACCAGTCACCGACGCCGCACCGGCGTCCTAGATGCTCGCCGCATCGGTGGAGCTCCCCGCGCTCAGGAGTCCGGCATTACCTCTTGCGAGAATACACGCATGCGTCTGTGCACCGATTGGCGCCAGTCTTTGACATAGAAGACGACAACAACGACATGGTGAGCAGACAGACAAGCAGTCGTGACGTGTCCGTGTTCTTGTCGTTGCATCTCTTTCACCGTTGGCGGACACACACACACACACACACACACGTCTGTACCCATCCCCCCTTGACCGGCTCTCCCCTTCACCCCTCTATTCATTTTCTCGCCCGGTCACGCGCCATCATCGACGAGGTCTGAGTGAGCCACCCGTGTCCGCTCCCCCTCCCCCTCCTCCCAGTTGGTACCGGTGTACATTTGGTCGTGCTACATAATCGCCCAAAGCCGACGTGGCCCGCTCCTGGCTCCCTCTAGGCGAATGCGTCTGAAAGTTGCCGTTTATCGTGTGCGAGTGCACGGGCATCTCTATGCTGTCCTCGTTGCGGCTCTCTTACCTCTTCAGAAAAGCGTTGACACCCGCAGCTAGACTCGCGTCTCACCATCTGCTCTGTGCCGCAGAAGCGGCGCATGTATTGCATACGTGACTGCTGAAACACGTCATAGGCGCATGCGGCTCGTGTTTCCTGGCCACGCAACACTTCCTTGTCCTCATGCCTCCTCTCTTTGTGCGCTCCAGGCTGATACACGATTAGCACACACACACACACACACACAGGCATCATAAGTATTTTTCAGAGAGACATGCGCCAGAGAGTCCTTGCGTGCGAAGCAGCAGGGAAGCGTATGGCCACCACTGCCCTCTTCACGTCACATCGAGCCATCATCAGCGGGGTGGCAAGTAGCCGCACTCCGCGTGGCATGACACCGCTGGGCGTACCATGCAGCGAAGACGTGCTGGAGGTGCTGGCAGAGGCCTATGTAAATATGGATATGGCTACCATGACCGCCTTTCACAAGACGGCGATGGCAAAGATGTTGCGTGCCAGTGATGGTGGCTCCGAGTCTGCGACGGTGAATTACGAGGACTATTTACTGCAAAATTGTGGAGGCGCGAGTAGTGCTGCTGTCGCCACATCTGCCTCGACTGCACGGGTAGCTCAAGGTGGTACCACTGCGGCTGCAGAGGGGGCGGCTCCCTTGGCCAAGAAGGCACCTGAGCCAACGGCGTTCGACGTAACTCTCAAAACGTTTCCGGCCGAGAACAAGATCAAGCTGATCAAGGAGCTGCGGTCTGTCTGTGGGCTCTCCATCCAGGAAGCGAAGACAGCCATTGAGAAGTGCCCAGGTGTGATCGCCCGCCACATGCAGAAGGGCGATGCGGAGAAGCTGAAGGACGCGATGGCGAAGCTAGGGGCTGAGGTGGAGCTGGTGTGAGGGGCGCGTCAGATTAGCTGATCCCATGACAACAAGGCGCCACGTAAGACTCACGCGCCTCCTCTACACTTTACCTAGTGTGTGTATGAGCGCACATAGGAAGACGGACGTAAGCTTTGAGGCACTCTCCCCCCCCCCTCGGCGTGACGGTGCTCAGTGCTGCTGGTGAAGGAAGGGTTGTTGGACTCATTGGCCAGAGGGCGCTGCATCCACTTGAGTGATTCAAACAGTTACGCGTGCAGGGCCAAGGAACACCCGTGCACTCCAGTGCATGAAGTGCCGAGTATTCATGTTCCTCATCGTCTTCGGTGTTGACGATGTGCATCGACACTCTTCCTCTTCCGCATCCGCTCTACAATATTTGCTCTATGTCGTCCTGCCGTCTCGGCCCCTTCCCCTTCCCTTTTCTCGATGTCCCCACGCCAACCGTGCTCATACACGGTGGGCACACCCACAGCAGACGCCACAGAGCCTTTTTCGAGTCGCATCTCTCTTTAGTCTCTTCATCAAGAAGCAAGAGGTGCGCATGCGCTAACGCGTCACTCTGCTAATCATACAGCATAGCATCCCTCAATACAGGCCCGCGCACGCGCCTGTCGCAGGTCGCCGCCGTCATGGCCGAAAGCCTCCCAGGCGTGTTGTGCTTGCTGGGGCTCATCGTCTTCTTCATCGCGGACTTCTTCTACGCCAAGAAGTTGAATGAGCAGAAGAATGCGCACCCGGAATTGGACGACTGTGCCCCATCCACATCGCCCGACCTCGACACGATTGCCGTGCTCGACTCCCTCACTTCCACCGCCGTCGAACTCTATCACTACGAGCGACGGCGTTTCACCGGAGTGGCAGCGCCGGCGAGCCCGAGCGAGTACGCCGCAGTCGGTGAGAATGGTGTGAACGAGCCCCCAGCCGCCAGCCTCGACTTGACAGACCGCACGGGCAGAACGGTGATGCACACGATTGTGGTGGTGTGCAGCATGGCCGCGCCAGCGCTTACGGTTCTTCTGGCTCTCATGCCCTCTCTCTTTGGGTGGACGCGCTTCAGGGTGCATTCGTCGATTGCGTACCTCGCCACTGTCCCCGGCATGGCCGCTGCCGGCTTCTACGCGATGCGCTCCTATGAGCTGACGCAGGTGTTCGATGTGACGAAGACAGAGTGGATTGCGATGATGTGGCTCCGCCTAGACGCGATCTTTGTCATGTCCGCCGTCGCCTTCTTCGGTGTCGGGGCGTGGGTGGTGTCCGGCTGCATGGTGACCACAGCGATGTACCTGGCCCACCGGCTCATGAGGATGGAGAAGCAACTCAATCGCGTTCAGCGGCGCACGCAGTTGATGCGTGATGAGGTGGATGTGACGCGCGTGTTTGTGCCCGGCACGGAGGAATCCAAGAAGGCATCTGGCATTAACGACGGATACAGCGCACTGGCCACGTAATGAAGGCCTCCTAACGGAAGCAGCCCAAGTATATCGTTTTTTGGGTGCACATGCCTATGGCGTCTGCGCATGCTCCGGCTTCTAGCTTGGCTATCTTCTACACTCTGATTGTGAGTGTTTCCCCACGGAGCGGCTCATGTCGTTGCTTGGTTGCTGATTTGTTCTGTACTCCAGCCCAGTGAAGGTGGCAACGACACTTCTTGATGAAGCACACATATACACACACAGGCATACTTGCTCGTGCGCACGGCTGGTTCAGCATGTGAGCGAGGCGTGTGCGCTGCGGCACAAGCAAAGCTTTCAACAATAATAAGAATGAGAGGAGGGATGGCGTTTTCTTTTCGCTGATTTCGGCACCGGCCGTGCGCCGGCTTCCTCTCTTTCTCTCTCCCCGCGCGAGCTCAGCGCCATGCCACTAACCAATCAAAGGCTTCCAAGCCCCTGCAACCACGACTGTCATTGCCTCTCTCACACCCATGGACGCAGGTGTCGACGTGGCCCAGGAAAAAGAATTTCTTTCCAGAAGAGGGAGACATCCACAAGAGAAGCGTCACGCTGCCACGCACACACACACACACACACTTATTCACACAACAACACGGGACCACCTCAAGGCACACACGCCGGAAGGGCATTCACCCGTCACCACTAGGTTGTTTTTTCTCCCTGCTCGGCTGCGCCGTCTCTGTGTCGAGAAATCGTACGTGATGCGCGCTCAGCTGCAGTTATAACGATAAAGACACACATACACGTTCATAGAACAGAGCGAGAGAGAGAGAGAGAATTGGTTTCGCTCCCAAACGCATCGGTTCATGCTGCAGCCGAACACTCTCCTTCCTCTGCTAGTCTCATTAGGTGTATCGCCGGCGCCCACTGTGTCCGAGAGGCGCACGACTTGGCTCCCGTCGCACTATACAATAGAGTGTTGCCAACGAGTTTCTCCTTCCCCGCGCTGTTGTAGTTGGGTGGACGTGTATAAGAGGCACCGCTTCACAGCACCGGGCACACAAGATTTTCCTCTCCCTCCTCTCACCTTGGCAGCATGCTGCGACCCACCCTTGTCAAGTGGCTGGAGCGCAGAAGCGTGCGCCCCGTTGTGGAGAGAGTCACCCGAGGAACGCTGCGAGGGCCATCGGCCAGCCACATCGCCTTTCACGCGGCAGCAGGCGCAGCTTCATCATCCGTGTACCACACTGGTGACATGGACGACTTTGACGGAGGAGAATCTCTAGACATGATGGATGGCATCTCGAACGAGCCCGTTGGTCTCCCTGCATCCGCCGCGCCGCGTCGCAATGCCCACCTGGCGGAGCTGCGATCACGTGCTGCCAATAGCCTCAGCAGGTCGTCTGGCGCCGACTCTGCAGGTTCAGGCAGCGCCATTGTAGAGCACCGCGATAGACCAAGGCGAGACGAGCGATCAGCGGGTCCAACACGACGCGTCATCACAGTGGCACGGCGACACCACAACTCGCCTGCTGAGGCGTCCTCTTCCTCCCGCCACGAGCACGCCCCCGCTACATACACGCCGCTGTCTAGCTCCCTTAGAGAGGCTCCAGTCACGGATTACGCGAAAGGCGCTCAGCACCGCGACAAGCCTGGAGACAGCGTTTCTGCTGCGAACCCTTCAGATATGCGTGGCGGTGAGCGCGACAGCGCCGCCGAAGCCGGGGAGTCCGTTGGAGGCGCCGCCACGACAGCGAAGTCCTCCGACGCCTACCGCTTTCTCTTGCATCACATTGACGCCGAAATCGCCGCCCTCCAGCGCCGCCACGCCTCCGTTACGACACGGCGTCAGACTGTTCAGACGCGCCAGACACAGCGTATCAAGGAACTGTTTGAGGTGATGGAGAACCCGTGGACGTTGCTGCCGACAGAGGTGCAACCAGCCCTTCCCGCTACCGGGGTGGATGTGTACATCAAGGAGCAGCAGGTAGCGCGCCACCAACACAGCCAGACGCACACAATACCGGAGGGTCAGGACAAGATGTACGTACTAGCACTGCACAAGAACTACAAGTCCATGCCGGCAGGCCGCAAGCGGTTCTACGAGGAAGCAGCACACTACAACGCTGCCGTGCGAGAAGAGCTCAAATACATGCTTACTCGCGGCTGCTCCCGCTTCGAGGCATTCCTCGACACGATAAAGGAGTGCACAATGGAGATGGCGCGGGAAGGGCAGGTGCCGGAGCTGCCCACCACGCACGCACAAAACCGCTTCCACGCAGCGCGCGGTGGTGTGTCAAGCTACCGTCATGGTAACGCACCTAGGGCCTTGCCAGCTGGCGGTGATGCCAACAGCACGCGAAGCCGTAAGTGGCACAAGCAGGCACAGCCCCCACAAGCCATGGCCGTGCAAGAGACACCGGACAAAGCTGAAGCAGAGGCGGACGAGGGGGACACCACCGCTGAGTGGGAGAACGAGGACGACACTGTGGACGGCGTCGCCAAGGAGGCGGCCCGTGATGCGAGGCGTGGATCAGCGGGGCGCATGAGAGGACAGAAAGCATCGCAGCGCATCAAGAGCGCTGTGAAGAAGACGCACGCAAAGGTTTCCACAGCCGCGGCGGGCGGCCGTTCCCCTGCGAGGTCGCCCAAGCGACGGCAGGAGTCTTCGGCTGCCGCGCTGAAGCAACGAAACGCCCAGCCGATGCGACGAGGTGAGCGCAGTAGCGGCGCCGGTGTTGGTGCCCATGCCAAAAACGGTATTAAGAAGATGACGAAAAAAGAGCCCCGCAGCACTGGTGTGTCGCGCTCCATTCCACTGCCCAACCTTGACCACCTCGCCGTCAAGAAGATCAAGCGAATGCTCACATCACCGTCCGGCACTGGCGGTGCAGCCAAGAAGCCGGTAAAGGCGAAGAAGGCGTCTTCATCGAGGAAGCCTGTCGCCACTGGCAGGAAGAAGAAAAGGTAGACGAAGCCTCACGCAAAGGGGTAGGGAAAGATGGGGTGCCGTCGGCCTCGTCTCCGCCTCTGATGGGCTTTACGAATAGAAATGTCATCACTAGTCCTGGTTTGGTGTGTCCACTGTTTTTGCTGATGTGTGCGTGTACGTGTGTGTGTCTCTCTTTTTCCTCATTGCGGATGGGTGTGGGATGGAGATGGAGGAGCCTGTCGGGGGACGTCCTTGCTCATGAGTGTCAACTAGTGACATGGTCATGTTACACAGGTCCGTGGGGCCCGCGTACACTCACCCCACCCACTGTCCCACGTTCTAGAGTGGCAGACATAGTGCGGCTGTTTCGTTTGTGTGCCTGCTGTCTCTCCCCACAATGACTGCCTGCGTACGCGTTCTCTTGTATCTCTATCGGGCCTCGCTTCACAATCAGCCTTGAGGCTCATCAGGATGTGCGCGTGTTTGGCGTGCGCACGCGCGTGCCACGAGGCTGGCCAGGCTGAACGAGGCGTACCTCTCCGCCACCGATGGCAGTCTGTCTTGTTTCTCTATCTTCGGGACGTGCAGGCGTCGTTGTGGGCGAGCCGCATCCCCACTCTCTGGTGCCGCGCGCCCCTCACATGTGGCGGGCCCACTTCTTCCGTAACCTTCCCGTTCTCTCCTTTCTCGGGCTGTCATGCAGAGTCGAGTATACGGCCAGTGCCAAGGAGGTTCAACAGAGAGGAGAGGTGGAGGGAGAAAGAGGGGGAAGGGAAAGGGCGAGGTGTTGGCGGTGCGCATGTGCGGAGTTGTTTCTGTGTTGCCCTCGCCATTCTCGTCGCTTCTCTGGCCCACCCCAGAGACGCATGCGCTTCCTTTGAAGTCCAAGACGCGCACAAGAGGCCGTCGAACCTCGTGGGAAAGGGCGGGGTGCAACAGACGGGTTTGCGACTCGACGTGTAGCACAAAAGTTGAAAACATCACCTGCGTGCATGTCGTACTCTCTGTTCGAGAAATCTTTCATAAATCAAAGCGAAGGTGACTGCCACGCATTAACGGCTGGCTTCACAAGTTGCGATCGACTCAGCAGCGTTGTGTTCTGCAGATGATAGCCGTCAGTGTCCCGCCACCCTACCCTTGATGCTCGCACTGCGCGTATATCAACTTACTGCTGATCCTCACACATCGCTGCACTTCTACCCCCCCCCCCACTCTATACCGCTGCTCTCTTGCTTTTGGCCTTGCACATGGTGTATCTTTTCCTTCAAGAGCGGTACCTGCTCTAGATTCTTCAGGGACGGTCACTTATCCCGGTCACCCTCGTCACTTGCCCTTCCACTCTCCATATATTTCGCCTTTCGCGTGCTCCCCTGTGCCGACAGAGAGTGTGCCTGCGCGTGCGTAGACGTGATCTCAGATAACCGCCGACGTGCCCTCAACAAGGGTGTCCAATTCGCCGACCATTTTTCTTTTTTTTTTCTATACCTCCTCTTTTCGTGCTTCTTCCTCCTCCATCTTGTCAAGTCGTTACCACAGAGAGCGCAGACATCGGCACTTCCCTGAATTTGCGGGCAGTTTGAGGGGTTTGTCTGCAGTTTCTCACATTCAACCCGCTTGGCCTCCCCCCCCCCCCCCTCTCCTCTCCTCTCCTCTCCTCTCCGCTTACTACCGTGCTGCTTTTCCTGTACCGTTGAGGCGCGTCTGCTAACTGCTGCTTGTCGTTGTTTGGTGAAGATATTGCTTGTGTCTCTTTCTTTGAAGGCGTCTCTCGCCTCTTTCCCTCTCGCGACCGCTGTGTGTTTGTGTATGTTGGAGGGGAGAGGAGATCTGTACTCCCGTCTGCTCCCTCTCTTTCTCACGAAGCACGACTCGCTGCACGGCTGCCCCCCACAGTCCCGCCACGAATCGGCTCCGCCGCGCACGCGATGAAGTTTATCCCGCTGGACAGCTTCAGCGCCCTCAACTCCCTCTTGCAAGGCGTGGAGGCACAAGGGTGCTGCATCACCATGCGCCTAGAAGCCTACACATGCCGGCACACGAAGGAGGAGCGGCAGATCGCGAACAGCATAGCGTGCTATCAAAATAACGTGCAACTCACTCCCCCTTTTAGTCCCCTGCCCACCACTGGCGCATACGCCGGTGTCCCTCTGGAGGCGATGCCACCGCTTGTGCTGGGCGGAAGCGATGCCACCGGAGCTGCGAGTTACAGCCTTGTGAGCCCTGACGAGATCGATGACCGCCTGGTGTACTTTGTGGCAGCGCTCAACACGGTATACGAAAGCGACGGCTACGACTTTTCAGTACTACGGGAGAACGACTTTGTGCGGTACACGGAGCCGCAGTTCCGCACGGAGGTGTCGAACACACTGCAGTCATTACCGGAGCAGTGCCGCCCGGCAGTCCAACGCTTCTGGTCTACAGTAGAGGAGGTAGTGGACAACGCCGAGAGTGGCTGCGAGTACTACGAGTTCCGCTGTCCCTCCTGTGACCCACTCGCCGATAGCACCGTCTACGCACGCCACTACCTTCTGTACAACCGCAGAAAAAAGGTGCTGGTATTGCTTGTGGAGTACGGCGAGAGTAACCCCTACCGAGGGGATGACGGACTCCCACACGTTGGCAACCCGGCGTCAGCGTGGGACGCTGAGAGTCCTACGTACGCTAGCACCCCTGACCCAGGCGAGGAAGGGGAGGTATACGATGGCGGCAAGAACAGACAATTCTACGGGTACTACTAGTGACTCAGTCAGTGGTGGCGAGCGGTGTTTCTGCCCCTCGGGGGGGGGGGCACCGCGCCCTGTGAAGCGAGGAGGAGGGTAGCGCAAAGGGAAGCCTTGGGCACACGTGACGCGTGCTTGTCGAAGCCCCCCCCCCCACCCCCTCCCTAAGCGCTCTGCGCAGTGATGTCTATGCCTTCTGCCTTTTTATGTGTCTGGCTGTTCGCGTGTACATGTGCGCGGGCCCTATCACTCTTCTCTCTCTCTCCCCCCACTCTATGCGCCGGCCAACAGACAGGCGTAAACAAACGAAAAGAAAAGAGCGCCGCGCTGTCTCGTGTGCGCGGCGTTTATCATAGCATCTTCACGACACGACTCCTCCAAGTCCCCGTGTGCTTGACTCGGCTAATAGATCCCGTATATGCGCGTCTCAGATGGGCGTGTCGGCGTTCGCTGTTGTCGGGGAAGGGGTGGAAAAGGATATCCTATGTGGTACTCCCCGCATCCACGTTTGACTCCCTGCTGTGGAGTGCATGTGCGTGGGGACGGGAACATTCTGCGCAGGCGTTCTCCGTCAGAGGTGCATCCACTCCCGTCCCTGACCTCCTCCTCCTCTCATTCGTCTCCAGCACGCTCGCCTCGTAGTACCTGTGTAATATCCTGTCGCACCCCTCTCGTTCTCTCCTCGTGTAACGGTTCTCAGAACAGCGGAAGCTCGCGTCCGCACACCAGACACTTCTTACTGTCTGTCTCTCGACAGGAAAGCATACATCGTCACTTTTACACCCTACCACGTCACCTATGCGCCGATTTTCACACAAGACAATCAAATACAGCACAACTCAACTCCTATCTCAGAACCCCACACTATTGCCCAACCCTTCGTAGCCGCCCTTCGCTCTTCAGCGCACGACCTCGCCCCCCCCCCCTTCCTACACCCTCTACGCAACGGAAAAGATGCCCGAGAAGTGCGTTGGTATCACCAAGGTCCAGGTGGGCCACGTCATGGGCAAGGGTGGCTCGACGCTCAAAGGTATTCAGGAGCGCACTGGGGCGACTCTGTGTATCCTGGAAGATGGCCCAGCGGTGAAGATTACCGCTGACGACGCTTCCAAGGTGGCCGCAGCGGAGGCAGAGGTTCAGAAGATCATTGCCAACCAGCAGAACCCCGACTACGAAGGACCAACGGGCGCGCGCCTGCGCAAGGAGGCAAACGAGCTCGGCCAAAAGCGCTCGAAACTCTTCGAACAGGCGACCAAGATGCGAGAGGTTGGTGACCAGGAGGGTGCGAACAAATTAGTTTCGATGGCCAAACAGGCTGGCGAAGACATGAACGCGCGTCACCGTGAGGCAGCCGTGGCGATTGCGAAGTACAACAACGAGGACAAGGGTAAGGGTGAGAACTATTTCGACATGCACGGTCTGCACCAAGAGGAAGCCATGGAGATGCTGAAGGTGCGCATGGCCAAGCTGGAGGAGAAACCGGTGGGGTTGTCAACGGAGTTTGAGGTAATTGCAGGCGCCGGCCACCACTCGGCGCCTGGAGCTCAGAAACTGAGGGGCGCCACACAGGAGTACCTGAAATTGAAGGGCTACGTGTACGAAGAGGTTAGCACCGGCACGTTCCTAGTGAAGGTGCCCGGCCACAGCGCGGGCGTCCTCTCCAAGCCGGAGGAAGGAGACAAGGCGCCGACGACGCAGAAGCAGTCTCCGGAGTCGGTGAAGAAGCCGAAGTCTTCGCCCTCCGCAGCGACCAGCAAAAGCAAGAAAACGTCTTGCTGTGTGTGCATGTGAACTTAAGGAAGGTAAGCCAAGCATGTGCGAGGTCTATCCAGTGCACATCTGCGCCTCTTGCATGCGTGCAAGTACGTAGCGATGGGAGCCCGCACCCTGTCTTTCAGTGCTTTAGTGGATCACCTCCTCCATCCCAAGCAGTGTCTTGACGAGGTTCGGGTGCTCCTGCCGCACATGCTGACTGCGGATTCTCGCTGGGATTACCGCGTGAGTTGTTCCTCTCTCCCACTCCATCGCTTTTGTGTGCGTGTATGCGCGCGTGTGTGCGCCCGTTTTGCCCATCCGTCCTCCTCTCTATCGGTGCTCGGCTTTGGTCATGTTTGCCCATGGGCGTGCTTACGCACATACCCACACCCCCACCGCCACCACCCCCCAAAACTCTTCTCTCCCCCCCCCCACACACACTGCCACGCTCACCTGTGCGTGCTCGTTGGTGCGAACGACTCTTTTTTTTTTCCTAGCTCTCTCTCGTCGCCACTTTTCGTGTGTGAGAGAGAAAGAGCTGAGCAACCCCCCTCCTCTCTCTTCAGCACCCCCTCTACATATGCCGAGCCGCTCCCGCTGATGGCAGGCCTAAGCGCCTCCGAAGCGGGAGGAGGTCAGAGCGATGTATCTCCACGGATGTCGGTGGCCCCGTTCTGCATGGCGCGTCGTCGGGGAGACCTGCGACGGCGCACGCGCTTGCACCATACATATGATGGGCAAGGCGCCAATGTGACTCGAGCATAGCTTACCTCATCCTCACCACCTACAGGGGTGGGCGGAGCTTGAGGCAGAGGCCGTAGTCGTGTGGCGGGGCGGGGACATTGCGCTGTTACGTGTGTGCCTGCGGCTGCCCGGCACCAGGGAATGGGGAACCGGTGACGGAGCCGAGTGGGAGAAGCGCTCGGGGTGGGAGTGGGGGTGGGGCGCAGCCCTTGTCCGGTGGCGGAGACCTTGTTTCCGTGTAGCAAGCGTCATATTCTGTAGAAGGATGAGCGTATTATCAAAGTAACAAAATCATTTGCATCCCCTCGTGCTTCACATCACCGCTTCATGTGCGTGGTGGGGCACCACGACGGAGAGGCAGTTAGTCCTCAAAGGTGGCACACAGTAGCAGACATAGACGCTATCGGTTCACCGTACCATCTCTTCAAGGAAGGAAAGGAAGGCAGCGACCTCTGATGCGCCGCAGACGTTCGACACATTCGCGTGCCGCGGATGTTTTTCACGTGCGTTGGCATGAATCTACACACAAACTTTTTGGGGGCCTTTCTCTCGCCTTCTTGTGTCTTCATGTATCGAGCTTCACGGCTGTTCAGGTCGCATCCGCTGACCGGTAAAGGTCTTCGACAGGGCGGCTTTCGGCGCTGCCTGGTCCTTGGGTGCTTCTTTCAGTAGAGACCTAGTGGCCCCGGCCATCCTCCGCGCCTGCACTACATGATTGGGCCTCAGCCAAAGTACCAGCGCGGTCGCTCTTCTCTTTTGTACCGATACACTCAATGGGCCGCCACAATCATAGCGAGGACATGGACGGTCGTTGCTGTTTCGGGTTCCTCTCCGTATGTTTTCCGGGGCTGCGGGCCCCCGCTCAGCGCTGCACGTCCCAAGAGAGGTCGACCACCTCTAGTGGCAGCTCCCGCTCCATAGAAACCAACAGCATCTCCAGCGATGCCATCGACACGAGTGACGAGAGCTCCCCGTCAGGGGAGTTAGAGTCGTCGTCAAGTGAGTTGTGGAGCTCGATGGATAACCTTCAAACTACGTGTAGTGCAGACAGCGAGGTGACCTCGGAGGACTCGGACCCACAAGAGCGAGTACGGCGTGCGACGGCATCCTTTCTCCAGTGGAAAAATAAGGAGTACGTGCCGCTGAGCGAGGACGAGAAGCGTGTCATAAAAGAGTACCGAAAAGTGGTTGCTCAAGAGGACGGGTCCCATGAGAGCATGCGGGCACCACAACACCGGAGAAGGGCTTCAAAGAAGCCGATGATGCGTGAGGGCAAGCGCACCGTTCTCGATGTCCCTGCTGAGGACGGTGCCCTGATCGAGCGCCGCCGCAGAAACATTCGCTTTGTGGCGGCGATGGTGGCTAGCAAAGAAGTTGACGTGCACAACAATGAGTTCGTCGTGGTGGAAGAGACGGGTGAGAAAGTGCCCGAGCTGCCTCGCCGCGCCTCCATTCTGCGCAAATCCTCCATGGCCGATTTGGCCGAGGAGCCGCCGGCGTTCCGGGAGGACTTGAGCAGCAACCCACCGGAGGGAGAAGGGTAACGCGAAGAGGCCGCCGTGTCCCAGAAGTTTCATAGGGAGGCTGTCAAAGGGTTCGGTGACGCCTTAGCTCTCCTTTGCTTTCTTTTTTATTGGCGCGGGCTTCGCGGCCGTGAGCATAAGCACGGCGAACGCTCCCCTCGGCACCCCGTGGAAGGCGTCCACTCCACTCCCCCTGCAGTTCTCTCGATACCCTTCGTCACTGGCGTTGCGGTGGTCTTGTCGTACTGTCTGCCCTGCCCTTCACACATTGTACGTTCGATTATCCTTTGTGACCCTCGTGTAGAGTGTGCTCCCCGTCGGCGTGTATCTGGTTTGCAGTGCCGGGACATGCTGTGTGTCTGTGCTGTCATGGGCTCCGTTACCTCGCTCACTCACTTGCTTCTCCCTTCACAGATGTTTTTTTTTTTGCTATTCTTCGCTAAATCGCCACTGTCTCTATGTGTATGAAGTTTTCTTACGATTGTTCTCTCTCCCCCCCGCCCCGCTTAACCTGCCCATATGTACATCTATATATTATGTATTTCTGTGTGCGTGTGCGTGTGTGTGTGTGTACTCTTTCACCTCGTGTTCTGATGTTGCCCTGTCTCCTGTGTGTACATCGCTGGTGAGCAGTGATGTGCTCCGTGTCTGCACTCATCCGCCATTTGTCTGTCTCGTTGTCTTCAACGTGAAGGCGTGCATGCAGTAGCGGACTGATCTGCTACACCTCCCCTGTACGTATCTCTATGTGTACCTGCGGATGCCAGGGCCCCTCCTGTGCAGCTGTACGTTTTCATAGACCACCGCCCACCGATACGAGGGCACTAGTGTCGTGCCCCTCCTCACTCTCCCTCTCTTTCCAGCACGCGTGCGGGAGTCGTTCTCGTTCCCTTCTTTCTTTGGGTTTCGTCTTCACACGTCGCCTGCTCCCCCCCCCCCCCTCCCCCCCTCCTCCCTCCCCGCTCGCCCCCCTCCTCCCCGCTCGCCCCGCTCCTCCCCTTTTACAGACAGGGAACGATGCCGGAGGGAAGAAATGGTTCGGGGGGACAAAAGACGGCTGCTGTATATCCCCTGGCGTGCAGTTTATCGTGCGACTGAGTAGGAACGTGTGTGTGGGGGGGGGAGAGGGAGGGAGGAAGTGGTGATAAAATTTGACGGGCGGTGGTGGATTTTTTTTTTTTTTGATGTGGATCCATACACGCGTTGTCACATCTCCCTGTACGATGGGCATCGCTCCCTACGCTTGTGTTGCAGATGCATCACTCTAACCACCGCTCGCCTGCCCACTCGCTTTTTTGCTCACCGTCAGATGATCTGCATCCTCTCTCTCTCTCTATTCCTTTCATTGTGTTCTCCATGGGTAATACATGCCATGGGGGAGTTAGTGGGGTGACCCGGGCTCTATCGGGGCGCACTCGACTCAACGCCCACTGCACACACACACACACGCGCGTACATTTTTTTTGCCGCGTTTCTTTGTGCAATCAGGAGTGTGTCAGCGGGGGGAGGGCGAGGGGTTGTCACTGGAAGCGACTAGAGAAGGGCCAGTGCGTATATCAGTGCGGTGCATATTCTTCCTTCCAGCGTACGTATCTTCCATTGCTGTCGGTGGCCTCCACGAGGGCCGCCGTGGCTGCGGTCTCTACCGAGTAAAGTCCCCACGCCTTTTCTCTGTGTTTCGTGCTCTCCCCGCCATCACCATTGCGCCTCAGCGCGCCTTTCTTCGCATGCAGTGACCGTTTTCTCGACGACACGAGCGCCAAGGCCGCGACCTTCTCACGGAGATTGACGATGTCACTTCTCTCTCTCCCTTGTTCACGTTGCTAGTTATCGTGTCGCGCGCGCACGGCTGTTTGCTGAGTCCTATGTGTGTGTGCCCTGCTAGCCTTCTCCCCATCCTTGTGGTTCTCTTCACGTCAATCTTTTTTTTTCCGTGACCGGCTTTCTACTCTAATGTGTCTTCATTGTACTTTCGTGCCCTGCGCACGCTTGTGTCCATGTGTCTGTGTGTGTGTGTGCGTGTCTGTGCATGGGGCCGTTGTGCTGTATTCACTTCTTTTGTCTTTGATTTCTTCACTTTGGTTCCTGCCATCGCTCCTCAATGGTCCAGGGCTCCCCCAACGAGTAGTATCAGCACCGAGTATCCACTCTGTGTGTCACATTCAAGAACGTGCAGCTTGTCTTTGGGTGTTGCTTTGGGGATTTTTGGGATGGCCAGATACGTTTGTGCTGGCGCTGCGCTGCAGCGGACACGCTGGCACGGTTATGTTTTCGTCTGCTCACCAAAGTTCGTGTCCGCGATTCACCAAATATGTGCATCCGCCTCCGACAGGAGGCGCGTGAATGTGGGTAGAAGTGATGGGCTTCATGCGTTCGCAGACTCACAGCAACGTCTCACCTGTCGGAGCACCTGCGGGCAAGCCATCCAGGAGCGCCCCCCCTCCCCCCTGTGTTCTCCGGGGAGATGGGCGATGGAGACAGCGGTCTCTCCTCCCTAGACAGGACAACAGCGTCGTTCTGGAGCAGCCCCCAGGAGGCAGAGGCGCGAGCACTGTGCGCACGCACCGTCATGCACACCTGGCACGGTGTGTCGTACGCGGGCAAGGTATGGAGTGGCGCCAAGAGATGGATACCGATCAGCCCCACAGGCGGCATGTGCGCCAGACGTGCGGCAGCTGCTCCATCCCACGCGAACTGACAGGTGAGATGGGCATGCCGGGGGCACGAGAAGAGCACCCCGACGGGCACCACCGAATCCTCTGGACCCCCAAGTGAACAATCACTGCACGCTATGTTTTAGAGTGCCGTACCTTGAGGCAGTCGAGGGAGACGCACTGCACACAGGCAGGATATGCAGTGTGTCAGAGAGGCCTGACCAGAGGCTGGTCCGCTTCCCCACTGAACTCATCTGGCATATACCTAGGCCACCCTCTGCTGCCCGCACGACGGACGCCACCGCATCCCTCCACGACGAGAGTCGATGTGTCTCGTGCGCGTTTCCTTTCATTTCTCTATGAAGTGTGCGCCGTGACGCTCCCTTCATTGTCGGATGCGCTCGCATGTGTCTCGGTGCTACAGCCCTTTGTGTTGTTGGGCTGTGCTACTGTGTGATTGTGGACTTCGTGCCACATTGTTCCATGGTGTGAGGGCTTGAGTGGACGCACATGAAACGTGTCTACGCATGCGCACAGACATACACTGTGCACTGCTGCTTATGGTCTGCTTGGGCAAAGTGCGTTGATGACCGCGCCTTACTTGCTCTCTTGCTTTGTTTTTTTATTTGTTTCGACTTTGGTCCGATCTATGCTTTGTCTGACGCACTCTCCCCCCTGCTTTGGGGGCCAGCGCGCGCTGCCCAGCTTATGATCTTCTCTTGTCCTCTCTCACATGTGGTGAGCGTGTGGTGGTGGTGAAGGCATTTTTCTCACTACTCCTTTGGCCGTGACTCGTGATCCAATGAACCCCCCAGACCGTCCACGATAGGGCCTTACAGCACATCGGCCCTGGAGGCACTGCCCTCATCACGAAAGATCAGGTTGCAGCCCACCCTCTCGCAGCTTCCCACGTATATCACGAAAGACAGTGGGACGTGAGGGAGAGACAACCGACATTCCACAATAGGCCAAGACGCCGCCTCCGTCAGATAGCGAGGGAGGCGCAATGGCTCCTCACCCCCCCCCCTGCTCTGTCTACGAGAAGGATCCCACAAATGACCTCTCCTCCGCCCTCTCTTGCTCCTCTTGCCCCCACGCTGCAACTTGCACACATGCGAGGGAAAACCAAAGTCTTCTTTTCCTCCCTCTTCGCTTTCACCGGCGCACTCGCCAACAGCCCATCAGCCCTGACATCCCCCCCTTCCTCACACCGCTGTGCGTCTCATCCCTCTCCCGCCTTCTCCCCCTCGCTCTCTGTGCCGTGCTCCTCGCCCATCGCCAGCTAGGTGGCTCTCCTCCGCCTTTGGCCGCTGAGTTACATAAAAGCGTACGCAGGTTTATTTTTTTTTTTCTTTGACAGTTGTCGTGTTTCGGTGTCTGCCTCACCGCACCCCTCGGAATCGCCTCGTTATCCCACCACACCCTCCTCCGTTGGATTCTCTCTGTGCGAGCCCACAGACGAGAGGCCTGGGCTTTCACGTACACCCTCGACACATCGCATCGTTTCTCAAAATGGGCGGCTGGCTGTCGTCCCTACTGGGCAAGAAGGAGGTGCGCATCCTCATGGTGGGGCTTGATGCCGCCGGTAAAACCACCATTCTGTACAAGCTCAAGCTCGGTGAGGTCGTGACCACCATACCGACCATCGGGTTCAACGTCGAGACGTTGGAGTACAAGAATCTCAAGTTCACAATGTGGGACGTCGGTGGCCAGGACAAACTGCGTCCGCTGTGGCGCCACTACTATCAGAACACGAATGGCATCATCTTCGTGGTCGATAGCAACGATCGCGATCGTGTTCGCGATGCCAAGGCAGAGCTGGACAAAATGCTTGTGGAGGATGAGCTCCGAAACGCGACCCTTCTCGTGTTCGCCAACAAGCAGGATTTGCCGAATGCGATGAGCACGACAGAGGTAACCGAAAAGCTTGGCCTGCACGCCCTGCGCCAGCGCAACTGGTATATCCAGGGTTGCTGTGGCACCACCGCTCAGGGACTCTATGAGGGTCTCGACTGGCTTTCGGCCAACATCAAGAAGACCATGAACTAAGACAAGTCACTTTGCTCTTCAACCGCCTGCGTCGTGCACAGACAAGCCCTCCTGTGTGCTGATATATCATGGAACAGCGACGACGGTGATAGTCCTCACGCATGTGTCTCACATGTACCTTCCGCTTCCTGTCCCCCTCATTCCTACCTAGCACACACATTTTGCGTACGACTGTCCACGTTTCTTTGTTGCTCCAATTGTTTCGTTGGTTCCTTTTTATTTTTGTTTTCGTTTCCTTGTGCAGTGCCGCGAGATGTCGCATGTTTGGTTGATTGCTTGCGCACTTCCTCACGCAACTCACGTCCGCGCAGACGCATGATCGCACACATTCTCACGCTTCTAGGGCTGGTCACCCCTACACGCTGAGTTGTGTGTGTGTGTGTGCCACATCAGCCAACGTTCTTTACCCGGTTTTTCCTTTGTGGCTGATGACTCGAGGATGCGCTGAAGCGGCTGTGGCATGGCTGTGCGTGTGAGTCTTCGGAAGCGACCTCGTCACCTATTAGAACGGCACGCAGGACGGGGAGTGGGATGGCAACGCACTTGACCAAAAATAGAACACGAGAGACATGAAACGGCAGCCACTGGAAAACCGAACAGCCTCCTCTTTCTCTCGCGCGCCTGTGGGCATCCACGATGACGCGGATGCGTCCATCCTGCGGAACCCCGACTCCCCTCCTCTGTCGTTTCTAACACCTTCTGTTTGCCAGCCTTCTCGACGGGCATTCTTTGCGTACCGTTGATGTTGCTGTTTTGGCTTGCAGGTGTCGAATATCCGCACGATCGGTGGGGCAGACGGGGTTGGATGTATGCGGTTCTTGTGCCCGTCTGGCTGGTGAGGTGGCCGATGCGAAGAGCAGCAACGGGAAAGGATCCAATCAGTAAAGGGAACGTCCTGTGCAGGGCGGAGGTGAGCCTGCCATGCACGGTGCCCAGCGAAAGAAGTGGAGACTGAGCTGTGAAGGAAGAAACCGTGCACGGGAGAGAGGGAGAGCAAACGCGTGGAAGGTAGTCGGGCAGAATCTGTGTATGGACAGCAGCACACGTACGTGCGGTGTGAATGTGCCGACTCTGATGTCCTTGAAGCGATGCCCTTCTTTAGCTCATGTGTGAACAGTTCTAGTAGACATGGCGGTGCGGCGTCATTACGTCTCTGTGTTGGCGTGCAGCAACGGCGTCCCGCTCTCTCTTTTTCTAGCCCAAGCTTTTTTTCCCCCATTTCTGTGTTCCGTTGCTTGTTGTGGCGTGCTGTGTTGTGGGAATTTCGAACGCAGTCTCGGATGTCTGTGACTATCCGCAGTAATGTGCGTCTGTGCATGGGTTGGTGTGCGCGTCTCTGTCGTGTTTGCTCTGCAGCGGAGCTCTTAAGCGTAGGAACATTCAAAGCCAAACAGCTCGAAGTGGTGACAGCCCTCCCTGCATGCGCTCCTCGTCACCTTTGTGGGAGATGTGTTCTGTGTGTTGTTGTTTCCCCTGTGCTATGTTGTGGTGCGCCTCTATAGCTCTGATAGCGCAAGAAACAGCACACAGAAACAGAAAGCGTCCGACAGCCTCTCATCTCTCTCTGTAAGCAGAGCATGTTGCATCGCATGGTGCTGACATGCTCGCTTATAAGGGTACTCGTGTGTGGTGCGGAGGTACTGGCGCTGGTCTCTTTTCTGTGAATCGAGGCTTTGTGTGGGCACCCCAGCGCCAAGCTCGTCTTCCACTCTGACGGTGGATCTTTAACTGCCGGAGATGCAGGGGAAGTACTGCAGTGCGCTTCTGATGCTCTCGCTCACCGATTCTGAGGAGACATTCTCGATGGCGATACTTCTGTGAGCCATGCAACTGCGCCCACATAGTCGTTGTTCCTGAGACTATAGTCGCTCTTTTCCGTACCCGCTGTCTTGTTCTTCTCACTCGGTCTTCTTGTCTCTGCGATCTTGAGTGGGCCAAGCTTATGCATCGAGTCCCGCTGCGCGTTACTTTTCCTCCCCCTCTTCCCTGTCAGCAACGAAGCTCATGATCGAAGGATCTCTCTGGCGTATCGGCCACCACCACCACCGCCCCCGCCGCTCCCTGTACGAGCAGTAGCACGGAGACACGCCCCGGCGACGTCACGGTATGAGCGAAGAAGCCCGTCAGCCTCAGCGCGGTTGGTCAAAACTGCAGCGCGCCACTTCTGGACTACATGAAGGTACACTCAAAGACACACCGCATCGCACTCCCCTACACCTACGCTCCGGGGTAGAGACCACCCTGTTCGCCATTCTCAGTGCATCGAGCGACGCGACCCAAGATGGTATCGTGATGTCTGGCCACACGTACATGGTGCCGGTGGATACGCGTACGTGGTAAAGGAGCGTGTTCGTTTCGGCAGAGAAGGACAACAACCTGCACGGTCGTCGTATTCATGACACGAGCGGATCCCTAGACGTGCTCACGGCGCTTTGATCTGCCTTTGCGCAGTAGGCGTGTGGGAAGCGGGTGCAATTGTTTTCGCATACGGCGAGGAAGTCGGCTCCGTTTGCGCGACCGTCAGTAGGGAGAAGCTCAACCATCACGGCTTCACAGTGGACGGCTGTCTCGTGGGTAAAACGACGGCCTTCGCGCGGGCCGGGTGAGGGTGAGGCAAACGATTCCGAAGACCGAAAGTCCATGCGGGAGCGGCGCAAGAATGAACCGCAGGACTCACAATATCCGCATCCCTTGTACTCCTTGTCCGTGAGCCTCATCAAGGGAAGCAGTGCCGTGCGTGCGGTGTGCAAACTGGGCTTCAACCTACGTGTGTGTGTGTGCCACGGAAATGACAGTAGAAAGGCACGCGAAGGCGGCGGTGGCGCCCATATATCAGCACATCGATTCTGCCTTCGACGCACAAGGAGAACCCGGAGGTATCTGCAGACGTCACCTCGGCGTGGTTTGCGCCCGTCCCCCGCCCCCTCTCTGAGTGCTCCGAGGAGATGGTGCATCCGTTCTATTGGCGACACGTTTGATCACCACACCGTGCGTGGGACCCCGGTTGGCACAGGGTGTGGTATCTTCTTTCAAGCGTTGGGTATGCCCAGCATCATTGTTTCTAGCGACGGTTACGGTGGTGGCACCGCGTACGAGTGCACACCGGTAGTGCTCCTGAAGAAACGCAAGAAGCTCACAGAGGAGCTGTTGCCGCATACTGCGATGAGGAAGCGTATCTTTTCTGCCCCTCGTCTTCAACTTGGTAGGGGATGCACAAGTAATGCGCGCGCGCGTGCTTGCTCACCCAGTTGTATGGCTGACGGATGTGGAAGGGTCTGCGAGCTCCACGTCCGACAAAAGGGACGCCATCACCTCGCACTAGCTCTCGAGTGCCACCGTCCGCTAGAGGATGGTAAAAGGCGTGCACCTCTCTGTTTGTTCTGTATGGGAGCACCTCCGCGGTCGATGAGCGACTCCCTACGTCTCTCTCTCTACATATTCTTGCCATCATTTCTTCAGTGTTACGTGTGTGCACAGGCGTGCCACATCCACCACCGTGTGGTGTACGGCTACGGGCTGCACTGCAAGTGTGATTGCTCTCTTGCCGCCGCTGTCGTTCCTTTGACTCCCGATTTATACTGACCGCTTCATTTGCTTTCGGTCACCTGTGTACGCTTTAGTTTGTGTGTCAGGTGGCACTAACGTTGTTTGTGGCTGCTCTGTGCCCCCCCCCCCCACACACACACACACACCATCTCCCTCAACCCTAGGTTTTTGCTTTCCCTCCCCCTCTCCGCGAACGTGATGCGCTTCTTCGGCGAGAAGGCATGAAAGAAGGGAAAGAGCTCCCCGGGGGGATGGGGGCGAATCGTCCACACGCTGCGATAGGCTTCTGGAACGCACGGTGGGGTACCAGCGGTGGTGCGTGAGTGTTGTCATGCAGCTAGTGCCCCCTCGGGGTCCCAAGCTGCTTGTCCTTTTTCTGACCCCCAGCCGCATATTACCGCTCTCTCGCGTATCTTTTTCTTCGATGTCTGTAGTTGTGCACCTCTTCGAGCTCTCTATTGTTCTCCGTTACCCTCATAACTTCTGCTACGTGAATGTGTACACACAAGCAGACATCGTGTGAGGGGCAACGATAGAAGGCATGTCTGATCATTTTTTACCGCTCACCACTATCATCGCCGCATCGCCAAATCTCTCTTCTCTTTTTCTGTGCGCACCGGCTCTCTTTTAGTTCTTTGGGAGTACCTCTTTTGCACGTGTAAACGTCAGTGTCATTCACCATTCTGCACACCCACCGTCACCCCCCCCCACACACACGGCCCTCATCGCTACAGCTCCGCCTCCTCTCTCTCTCACACACACACGCTTCTTTCTACCCCTGCAGATCCCTCATCATCTCTAACCAGGCTGGAATAGCTGTCGCTGTCGACGATATCTCGCTGAGGAACTCAACCGAACACGCAATGGCTTCTGTAGAAGTGGCCTTGAAGACCGAGGCGCACAGGCCGGTGCCCGAAGGGGTGCGGCAGCAGCCCCCGTCTTCTCAATCAACACAGGTGCCTAACGGGCTCTACGCAGCTCCCACTACTTCCTGCGGCGAGGCGGCACCGAAGCAGGCTGCCTCGCGCGTCGTAGTGCCGATGCCAAAAGAAGTGCGCCGCAGGCGAAACATCTCCCGTGAGGCCCGCATGAACGGTACCCATGCGCAGACAGAGGAGAGCACGGCGCCGAATACCACGTCTCAAGCCATATCGGAGCCCGCCGCTACGCCAAATCACGAAGACGGTGGGTACAACCATGAGAACACGTGTCCACAGCAAGAGTCGCACACCAACGGATTCGCCGTACAGCCCGCTAGAGAGGAGACAGCCACAGATGATAAGAACTCCAAGCGGGACACTGAGCAAGCGCACAAGCAAACTGAGGGTAAGACGACGTCACAGGAGAAGGATGGTGCAGACCCGGTTATCAAGAAGGGCAAGGAGAATGGTAAGCGTGCATGCTGCATGGTGATGTGAGTAGCCCTGTCTCGTCCCGACGCGCTGCCCCCTCCGCGAATGCCCGTCTCAGAGCTGCACCGACTCAAGGGAAGAATTCGCATCGCACATCAGCAGCAGCGCTTCTCCGTTTGCAATTCACTACTTTCTCCCCAGTACCTCGCCCCTCGTATTGGCGTTGTGCGTGCATGCAGCGCCACGAACACTGTTCTGCACACCATTCTCTTTTCCTCTCTTGCTGCTGGCTCGCGTACAGTCTTGTCAGCGTCATCCACCGGAGAGGGACATGCACGGCAGAGAGTGAGCGGCGCGACTCGCCAGCGCACAAGTGTACTTCCCCGGTCATTTTCATCGTTTTTGCTTCCCTTTTCCTCTTACTCAGTGTGGCAACCCCCCCCCCATTATGTGCTGCGCTGCCCTCTTCCCCTTTTCCTCCCTCACTTTCCCTCTCTTCCGTGCCCCATTCGCACCCCTCTCCCTTCCCCCAGCTCCCCACTCCCCACCCCACTGCCTCGCTCATATTGAAGCGCCCGCCTTTGCTCCGCTGCCGCTCTCTCCACCCACTCGCTACCGACGCCGTTGTGAACTCCTCTCTGTCTCTTCTGCCGTGTTCAGGGCGCACGCGTATGTGCGTATGGACGTCGCTGCTGACGTGTGCCGTGTCGTCACTCCTCTCATCTGTGACTGCGTCTCGCGTAGTGCTCATTGTCAGGCCCGCGTATCCCCATCACAGACGAAGGCAGCCGGTGTGGTCTCCTCTCAATGCCCCCCCCCTCCTGCCTCCGCGTAACGTAGAATTACATACTTTCTCCTGAGTAGAAGGGTTGGGCGGAGGGGGCGGGCGGACTCGTGTGACTGTATGTGGCTGGGTGCATGTGTGTGTGTGTGTGTGGTGTGTGTTCTTGCGTATATGGTCTCCGCTGCTTTGCCTTCGTGTTTCCACAACGATGTCGTTTTGGTTGTGCTTTCCCTTTTCCTCTCTCCTCACCCTCCCCCTTCACCACCCTCGTCATTTTCTTTCCTCCTTCTCCAAGTAGCGTGTGTAGGTAGCTGGCGTGTTCACGCATGTCATAGGTCATCTGCACAGACTCAGCGATGAGACAAAGCGAGGGGAACAGCTGTTGGCCCCTTGACGGTACGGGGCGCTGCAGTGGGACTTATGGCCGCCTTGCGGCGCCGTCGTGGAAGTATCACTCTCCTCCTCCTCCCTCTTCGTGTCTTCGCGCACTGCGGTGAGCCTGCACGGAGCTGTTAGGTGGTGGTGGGGGGAGAGGGGCCTCCACCTCCCCTTCCTCGTTTTTTTTCTTGATCGTCTTGTGGTGTACTGTGGAGTGCACGGGTCTGCGTGAGCACGTGTGATGTTGCATCGCCGATAGCGCGTGTCGGTATGTTTTCCTACTCCTCATCCTTCTGCCGGTTGCCTTCTCTCTTTTTGGACATTGTATGCGGCCAGGTTTGACTTGTTGAGGTGGCTGTGCTTGCTTGGCGTCGAAAGGGGGCTTAGTAGCTGGTTTTGGCTTCTTCTCGGACACTCACGGGGTTATGGCACCGCAGTGGAGGTGCATCGGGGCATGTGTACCGCCGCTTTCACGCAAATTGCATACGTATTCTTTATATTGATCTGCAGACATTGTAGGAAAGGAAACCGGTCTTTTCTGAGCAGAATCGAACTTTCGTGCGTGAAAAGAAGCGCGGATGTGTGCGATGCACTCCTCACCTGTTCGAGGAGACTCGTATACGTGCTTGAGTGGGCGGTGTGACTCCCTCAGTCGCCACTCCTGCGAGGCCCCTTTGTCAGTGTCCCTGTCGAGATTCTACGGTCCCTTTCCACGTACTTGCCTGTGTGTGTGCGCGTGTGTGTGTGTGTGTGTACGTCTGCTGTGTGGTCCTGTACCTGTAATTCAGCCTTCGTTTTGCGGTAGAATTTTATAATTTTCGCCTTTGCTTGCTTTCTTCTTCGGGATCTGCGACGGCGGCTTTCCGCGTGCGGGGCTCTGTCTCTGTTTGCCATGCCTCTGTCGCTTCTCCCTGACCCTGTGCGTCAGCTATTGTGGTTGCCACGTCTCGGGTTGCCTTTACTACTGCGCGTGCGTGAGTTTCTTTATGTCGTTAATGAAGGGGTGGTGGTGACGGTGGGATTCCACGTGCCATCGTTATCTGGGAAAGAAGTGGGCTACATGTAAAGACGAGTACGCGAGAACCCCATCGGAGAGAGAAGGTGAGCAGCACTGCACACCATGCTGCGTCTCCTGATCTCCCATCGGCATTCTTAGAAAGGGCGTGTGCATGATGAGCAGCGCAGGCTGCATTAGCTCAATCGAAGAGAAAGGAAGGGTTCTCGTCGATCCTCACTGAAACACACGATTTCTTTCACGAGGTCGCCTCGACGCTCACCCACTGCAGTGGTCCTCAGATGCACACCGCTGAGGTATGGATATGTTCGCTCTCCAGTGATGGCGCTCCCTCGTCCTTCCTTCTTCCCCTCTCCCCCTGTTCTTGCCAGTGACCGACGCGCGTCACAACTCCTATCCGCCATTTTTTTGTCGTTCCCCGACGGTACCTCGCGCATCCGACGCTGCATATGCCCCACACAGGGGAGTCGTAATGAGCAAAGCGAGGCGTTGGCATGAGACCCCCGTGTCTCTCCACATCGCTGTTGAAGCTCCACTCTCCAGCAGCGCTAGCGGTGACGAGGAGCACGGCATTTGCACCAACTCTGGGTCGCATCGTCACTGGTTGGACCCGTCTCTTCCATTTGATGCCACACCGGCTCTGCAAATCCTCTTCTTCAGTGCTGAAGGCACCCTCGTGCGCGCGGCACCGCTCCACGTCACCGTCGCACAAGCCAAGCGAGTGCATTCAGAAGCATCGAAGGGGGCAACAGTGAACCTTCTTTCCCAGGCTCTGGTGACTACCACACAAGAATGTATCATGGCGGCAGGGGAGCCACGCGCCGCCGCTGGTATTGCACTCTCTCCGACGTTGTCGGGGGACACGAAAGAGAGCTTCGTCGCCGACATGCCGCTAGACAAGGCGACAGGGGCGGTGGATGAGTGGACCGACGCCGTGGACGAGGAAGTCATGGCCTTTTTCGATGAGGAGTAGCCGCCATGCATGGAAACGAGTGAAAAGGAAGCAGAGAAGCTGGAAGGACGCAATATGCGTGTGTGTGTGTGCTGTGTCCGTTGCGGTGGGTGGGGGTGGATGCCTGATGCAGTTGTATAGTGCAATGATCTCTGCAGAAGAGAATGAAATGAAACACTCTGCTTGTCCCTCTCCCTGCGGTCACAAAGTAAAAGGACGCACAAAGGGCGAGAAGCTGCTCATGGCCGCAGAAGTCCTCTTGTGTATCCAGTGCAAGGGAAAGACTGGGCGACCGATTACCACGTCACCTAAAGTTACCGCTCTTGGCTCCCACTGTGGCAATGTCGTCGCAGGAAGCATGTTCCAGTCTCAGTGATCCTCCCCTCTTCTTCTCATTTCAGCGAGTGCAGAGACTCTGCGTTTACACGCAGGTGATTGGAGCCGTGCTGCTTGTGATCTTCGCGACAGACTCCGCTGCCCATTAGCTTGTAGGCTTTCTCCTATCTATCGCGTCTTTCGTCTCCTCCCGTTCTCCTCGGTCCCCCTCCCTCCCCCACGAGCACCTGCTGCCGTGCTCCGTGCACAACGCTTCCTGCCGACACTCATCGAAGAACATTTGTTTTGCTTTCACTCTGGCGCCTTTCTTCTCGTTTCTTGGTGTTGCCGTGGCCTTTCGTTTTTTTGTGAGTGTGCGTGCGTGTGTACTTCGTTTCCCCTTTCTCTTTCGCTGCTTCCACACGTCCGCTCACGTGCGCCCGCGACTCGTAGGTCCTTCCTTCAGGGCGTGTGCGCGTCTCTCTCTCTCTCTCTCCGTTCCTTTCGTCTTGTGGGCGTAGGCGAGACTCCTAATTTCCTTCCTTCCTCCTCCTCATCCCCACTTTGACAAGTTCCCATCACAGAGCTGGTAGTGCCTTTCCGCTTGTGCGAGCGTCTCCGCAACTAAACGCTCACAGACCCACACGCATAACAATCTGCTCGTATTGTTTGCTGGTGCGCACGCAACCGTTGTCTAGATTCCACTGCCGCTGTTGCCGTCATACACGCGACCCCTCCTCCTCCCCATACTCGTCCGCACTCGAAGTAGGGTCTCGGTAGTCACACCTCCTATCAGCTCCAACACAAGCATATACGAGAGGGAGAAGAAGAGAGCGCGACCTCACCCAGGGCCCGCACCTGCCCACTGTAGCACACACACACACACACACACAGTGTGTCGGCACATACGCACACCTCTCCCCCGTCACTCCCCCCCATCGCCCCCGACCACTCACTCTGTCGCTTCCTTTTCTCTGCCATCCCTGTCTGCTCTAGTGTCTTCGCTGTCGCTTCCTCTACTGCTGAGTCTGCTGCTGCGCGTTGGGTGTGGTTGCGGCCCGTGGTGGTATCTGCGGCACAGTGGCGTGTGTTTTTATCTCCTCTCCCCCCCCTCTTTCTCTCTCTCTCCACTCTACTCCACTCCACTCCACTCCGCTGCTGCTGCTGCTGTCTAGCCCTCTTCTCTTCATCCCCCGCGATCTCTCTCTCTCGCTCTCTCCTCTCTCACGCCCCGCTTCTTCATTTGTCTTGCCACACCGCCGTTCTTCGCCCTCAGTGTGTGTGTGTGTGCTCCAGCTCTCGCTCTCGCTCCCCCCTCTCAACATTTTATAGGCTGGCTGACGTTGTTTCTTTGTTCCTCATTTTTGCCTTTTCACTGTGTGTGTGTGTACCAGTGGAGGGGTATGCGCCTGTGAGAAGGTCATCGAGAGAGAAAGACACACACGCGCTTTTTTGTTGACGTTCGCGTGTTGCGTGCGGCGTACTGCTGCCCTCCCCCCATCCAACGGTCAAAACGGTCTGGTAAAACAAAGCAAAACAGAACAACGAGAACGGTGTCGTGCGTGGTCTTCCTCGTGGTATAGTTTCTGCTTCCTCATACGTTGTTGTTGTTGTTTTTCTTCTTGGGCTTGTGAGAGAGGGAGCTTCTGCTGTCCTTGCGCGACACGATCGCACGGAGCAATCCACTACCACCATCACTTTCCTTCACATCACTTTCTCGACGTCACCCTCCGACCCTCTCGTGCCAGCCATAAGGTTGGTAACCTTGTCAGCTTCATTCGCATACATATAGAGTCGGACTCATCTCTATATACCTACATATATATTTGTTTTGTCTAACTAAGCTGCTTTTGTTTTGGTGTGTATGGTGGTCGTTGCGGCTTAACGTAGCGATCTCCATCTGCTGTACCCCCTCCTCGTGGCGTGTGTCCGACACCTTTTGCTTCCTGCTTCGCACCTCCACGCTTCCCTGTGCTACGAAGGTGTTGTGTAGCGCAACACGTAGGCAATTTTTGTCGTAAAAGCCATCTCCCACCGCCCCCCTCCCTCCATTCACCACGATCACCAACACAGGGCCACCAAACATGTCTCATAACGTTCGCCCGTCGCGGTACGCCGTGTCGCAGTCGAAGGCGCGCATTTTTGTCGGCCAGCTGGAGCCCTACGTCACGGAGCAGGACCTCTACCCCGTGTTCAGCTGCTATGGCAAGATCCTGCACCTCAACATTGTCCGCCATTCAACCACAGTGACGCCCAACGAGGAGCGCCGCATCCCAACAGCATTTGTTTGGTACGAAACGACAACGGAGGCGGATGCCGCCATCGCTGCGCTGCACAATGTGTTCACCTTCTCTTCCCCAGACGAGGAAGAGAACAAGGTACGCTACATCCAGGTGAGCTATGCAGACAAGAGCCCCGAGTGCACTTCGTGGGGCCGCTGGCAGAAAACACAGGCAGAGATTATGCGTCGCACGAACCCGTCCGGCACCGGCACCGGAAGTAACAACATGCCGGGGCAGTACTCCCACATCACCGGCGGCAGCGCGACCACCTACGCATCGCCTGCGCTCAACAGCGGAGGCGGCTTTACCGTATCTTCGAATGGGCCAGCCATCCGGACCTCGCAGTCGAGCGGTGATATCTCCTCAGCGCGCTACTCGCGAAATCCGGCCCGTGGCCTTCGCGCCATGGCCCCACATATCGATCATCCAGAAGTGCAGTACTACGGTAGCTACGACAACCTCTACAATCTCGGCAATCGAGGCCAGCTCTACGGCATGGGAGGCTCCATCAACAACACGATGAACTACAGCAAGCACCGCGGCATGCCAGCGCACGAGAACACCAGCAGCGGCGACCTCGGCCGGGGCTCCACTTCGCCCTTCTGGAAAACAAGTGAAGAAGTGAAAAAGGACACTGTTGTGGGGCAGAGCCGGTTCCGCCACACTGCCCGCTACACCGTGCCAGAGCCTGACGAAGACCTCATCATGGCTGCACCCACCTTTACGGTGACAAGTGGCCCATAAAGTAGCAGAATGCTGGTGGGCGGTAGAGGGCGGTCCACATTCGAACTTGAACCATGAGGTCTCAAAAATGATGCGATAGCAATCTGCACCCACACATTGGTGTTCTGACTTCTTCTTTTCTGCTATGGGTGCATCTAGTAAATCGCTGTCGCTTGGTCATCTTTCTCTCCCCTTATCACTGTCTTTGGAGTCTGCTTGCGTGTGTGTGTGTGTGCGTGTGTGTGTACGAGACAAATTCACAAGAAGGCTCATTCTGCATGAGGTGTAGAAGCTGCTGTCTCGGAGTGGTGATAAGAGAGGACGCTGCAACGCACCATCACGACACACACACCCCGTTTTCCCATGTCTCTCTTCTTTCCTTGCTGTTCCCCTCTTGTGTTCCTGAGGTTGCGTGTGACAGGATACGTGTAACTCATGATTGTTTTGTTTGGTCTTGTGTAGGTGGAGAGAGAGAGAGCGGGTCTTGGCAACCTCGCGGCTCGCTCCATCAAACAAATACGTCCTCTGTGGACGCCGATGCACATGCAACGGCATATAGACAGCGTGCCCCCCCCCTCACCCATAGTGCGTCTGTGTATCTGTACGTGTATGTGTCACTCGCTTCTTTGCTTCTCTTCTCGACCCCTCCGTTGTTCCCCCCTCCCCCGCTTCCTCCCCCCTTTCTTATGTTTTTTTTTTCGTAATTTGCTCAGACGGCAACGGTATAATAGAGTAGGATAACCACGAAACACACCCACGCACACACATGTACAAGAGCGCATAGAGGAGAAAGGAACAGGAGAGACACCTGGCGTTTGATGCTCTGCCGCACATCTCCCCGTCATCTCTCCCTCCGTGCTGCTGTGTACCTGCTACCCCAACCCCCGCCCAGTCATTTTTCTTGGTCTCATGCCTCGTATCCATCGCCTCATCTGCTCTTTCATTGACTACGAATAGCCGGACGTGAGTATGGGCATGTGCGCTCGCCGGAACGTGGTGATAGGGATCGCGTTTCAGCATAGCTGATGTAGTCGACACCGTTCCCCCGGGCACGGACATGTCCGCCTGCCACCGCCCAAAGACGAGAAAAAGGGGGGTTCTTCCGCGTTGTTTTCCCAGGCCTTTCGGCGCTTCTCTTTCCTTTCAGTCTGCGAATTTTAGGGACTCTTTAGTGATCCTACGGGAGGGCAGTCGTGATGCGGCCCACGTACGCCCGTGGTGTGTGTGTGTGTGTGTGTGTGTGTGTGTCTAGTCGTGTGTGTGTGTGTGTGTGTGTGTGTGCAATGCGCTGTGTCTTCTCAGCATGTGGGTGTTGGCGACCTCCGAGAAAGAGAAGAGGCAAACGCGCAGCCACGCGAATGAATGTCGGTGCGATGTTTGCTTCTACCGTCAACGCTCGAAAACATGGAGCATCCATTGCACACCCTGTTGGAGGTGATCTTCTTCTGCTCACTTGAAGCGCGTATATGTGGGCGCCTGTAACGAAGTGCGTAGACGTGCTGAAGTCCTGCGCGCAGGTCTGTGATAACGGGAAGCCGTAACATGCAAGAGAGCAAGGAACCAACAGCACACCTGCAAAAGCGAGAGGGCGCCACTGAAGAGGGACATCTTCGCCTCTCTTTTTTTTCTTCACGCGGGTGTGTCAGGAGAGCGACTGCCGCTCTCAGTGCGGCCCTGTCTTCGAATGTGCGCGGCGTGGATGTCTCGGTGCGTCGGCACGTTAGATGATGGGAGTTCTGACTGCACAAAGGGCCATCACAGTGGGACCCAGCACTGTCTCCCTGGAAGCATTAGGGGAAAAGCCTACGCAGCGGTGAGCTCCAGATGAGTCATTTTCGCGTGCGGCGTCTGTCTTGCTCTCTTTCCATTATCCCAGGGATGATGCGTTTCGACTGATGAGTCAAGCCTCGCACGCCACGCGTTGCGTCGACCTCCCCCCCCCTTCATCCGCCTTGACTCCCTGACTTTTCTCTCTGCACCCCTCTCCTGTTTCTTTCCTTCGTTTGGGTATTACTGGCGCATTCGCGGTTTACCACCACCACATCATGCATGTCATTCATGGAAGACAGGGGCTTCCTCTCGCTACGCGCCCCCCAAGGAAGCTCTTTCTGCTTTCGCGTTGTTTCAGCGACCCATCACCGCTGTGCCGCTTGTACGCGTAACCGGTGAGCCATGCACGCTGATCCAGTTGGCTGCAGGCAGCGTCGAGGGTGATGACAGTCGTATCCGCACCCCGCAGACTATTGGCGATTTCCATTGACTGTTACGATTGGCCCAATCTCGGCGCTGCACCATCACGTCCTCACACGCGTGTGGGGAAGCGAGCGCTGGACTACGCCTGCGCACCGTTTCTTCTGTTTTTAGTCACTGCGCGCCATCCATGCGTTGTCGCTCAGAGACGCGGGTTTGCCGGCTACCGCCCCTCCGCTGCTCCCAAAGACGATACACGCCAAAAGCGCAGGTGTGCAACAAGGGGAAGCCCTGAGACTTGACCTCTGTCGCCACCTGACTTCACCACTAGCGCCAGTGTGTAGGCGTCACCGCCGCTCTCCTGTTCGCTCTTCATGAAGTACTACGTGCTATCGCTACCCCCTCCAAACCCATATCTCTGTATGAGGCTTGTCGGCGCAACTGCCCCTGTTCGTTGGTGTGCCGTCCGCTCTCTCCTCCTTTTGCTCTCACCTTCACATGGCATTTGTTTCCTTTTCTGCTCGAGTGCACCCGTGTCCATACCGAAATCATTGCCAGTGCGCCTGTGTGTCGCTGGAGGACGGATCACACTCTTTTTTGTGTGTGTGTCCCTCCATTTGAGCTTGCCGCGCTCGGCCTCGTCGCTTTCCCTTTCCTTTCTAACCCTGTTGCCATATTGGATCTCTTTCTCTCACAGTGCGGTCCATCTCGTTCTCGGAAACGCCGACACATCTTTGTGCGTGTCCCTCTGGGCGTGTGCCATCGACCCTCTCGGAACGGAAGAGCAGCAGCGCACCCAACAACAAATGAGCAGCGCACCATTCACACGCCACAATATATCGTGCCGAGGACTAGCGAGCGATTGTGTGTGTTTGTGTGTGTGTGTGTGTGTGTGCCTGGCCAACTTCAGAGGCGATGATGTTCTCTTCGTTTGCCTGCTTGCTTTCCGCCTCGCGCCATCCTCTACCGCGGATGGTGTCAGTGAGCGTCCCAGCATGGACCACCCAACGGAGCGCCCCTGTTGCCCATCACCAACTCCTCCCCCCCCCCCTACAACCTCCCCGTCTTCCCCACCCTCTCCCATCCTTCTTCCGCGGCTCAATGGCACCGCGCACACGTGCGCACAACGTCTGCTGGAAAAGCGACAACGGTGAGGAGAACGACATCGATACATCGCCGAGGGGACAGTAACGGTCCACCGCCTAAGTTTTGTTACCGGAGTCTCACCGGTGCGACTGCAGCTCTCCTTCCTTCACACAAGCAGCCCCCAACTCTGCTGCGGTGCTCTGTATAGTGTGTGAGCGCCTCCCCCCCCCCCCCTCCCCCTCGCCATCTGCATAGACGCTTTCACGGGTCTCATCACGGGTACGTGTATACGTGTAGGTGTCACCCCTTGACATACATCTCCCCTCCTTTCTCCCATAGACATTGAGGCCTGTCACCCCCCTCCTCATCCTCGCATAAAGGCGCACTTCCTGTCCTTTTATGGTCGAAGTGGTTTGACTCCCGGCCCACAGCACGCACAGAGCACGAGGGCCGACATCGCACGCCGGAAGCCGTCTCTGCGCCTCCAAAGTTTTAGTACACGCACACGCACGCATTACGCGTCGTTTTTTTTTTTTTACTTGTTCACCCTCATTGCATAGACGTCATGGCACCGCGCAGATCTCGGGCCAAGCGCCTTCACCTCCCCGGTGCGGCTCGGTGCCTTGCAGCACAGCCCTCCGCGGCTCCTCACGTGGCGGTATCCCCGCCAATGGCTCCGCAGCCCACTCCGATCGCGCCTGCAATGAAACCGTCAAGATCGGTGGAGCCTCCTGTCGTCACGTATGTGCAGCAGGCATCCACTTCCGTGGAGCCCGCAGCCACTGTTTCGGGAGCACCCATTGTGGAAGAAACTCCGGTAGCATCAGCATCGAATACCACATCTGCGTCGACCGTCTGCATACGAGAGCACACAGCAGAGATGCAGTGTTCTCCTAACGTGGGGCAGGCTCCTGTTACCGAAACCGCCTCTGCGGTGCCTGCAGGCGAAGAGATGCCACCAACTGCTCCGGTGTCCGCAGCGCCATCGGCGCAGCCGCCCGAAGCATCCATCAGAGTACATCGTCGGCGACTACGCGCTAAGCGCCGCGCGGCTGCGGCGCTCGCACGCAAAGCAAAACAACATAGAAACACCATTTCTGCACCGCAACAGGCGGTCAGCCCCTCCACATCATCTCAGCCGCCTGCTCCTGCAGCGACTCAGGAGACGGTGACTGTTGCACAAGTGGAGACACCAGCAGCTGAGGCGGAAGCTCAGCAAGCCTCCATTACAGCAGCGCCAAACAGTGCGCAAGCGGGCACCACGGTATCAGAGCTGGCAGAGCCGAAAACTAATACAGTGATGTCGTCCCCTCCGGCATCACCACCGATTGCCACTCCTCACCGTTCCACGATCAGCCGTATTCCGAAGAAACGGAAGTTCTTCGCAGAGCTTGATGATACTGCGACTGAGACAGCAGCAGACGCTACACCACTACCGGCCAATTCGGAAAGGCATCTACCAGCCTCACACACCGCAGAAGCGTCCCTGTCGCCGACCGAGGCTCCGCCTACTGTGCCACCTGTGACGACAACAACAACGGTGGAGGGAGTCACTAATAAGACTTCTGCGGTCTCTGATGCGCTGCCTGCTCCAGCTGCTGCTCATCGCAGGGCAACTCACCGCATTTCAAAGGTGCATGCAAAAGCAGCAGCGGTGAAGCTCAAACACAACAGTGGCAACCTCGCCTCTTACGAGGCTACCCTTGAAGCAGCACCGGCAGCAATATCAGCAGTGACCGGGAAAATGCCTGCTTTCGGCTCTGCCACGCTCACGTTGGCTGAGAAGCCCGCGGCTGCCACTGCGCCCGCCGTGCCGGTTCCTTCTGTAGAACCTCCGCAGCGTTCGGCTTCCTCTAAGCCTCAATCCACAGCCCCTCAGGTGACTTCTTCCGCCGCCGTCACGCGGTCAGGTCGTGCCACTATCAGTCGCGTCGTGAAGAAAAGGAAGCACCTCGTGGATCCAGACAAGTCCCCCCTACCTGACACATCTCCGTCGACTCAAGAGACATCCACGGTGCCCGAAGTGGCGGATGCCGCTGTGACGCTAAACGGCGTTTGCACCGCAGCTACGACGGCGGCAGCGGAGCCGGCGGCGCTGACGGTGGAAACCGCGGTAGCTCACCCAGCGGCAGCAATAGTTGTGGAAGACGGGGCTTCGACGAAGGCGACGGCGCGGCGGCGCAGCATGAGGCGGGGAAAGCTCCCGCCGCAGGCTGCGGTGGCAGAGGCACCGCCGACCGCGAAGGCGCCTCCCTCTGAGGCCACCGCACCGACGCCTGTGACGCCAGCTGTGGAAGCAATGACGACCTCCATGCCGCAGGCTGCTCAGGGCGCCAAAGTTGCAGCTTCTGCGGAGTCGACTACAGATGCAGGCAGTCCAGCAGACGCGGCTCGACCAGTGGAGTCTGCCACTCCCCCCGCTGCCGTGCGCAAGCTCCGTTCGTCAAAGAAGCCCAAGCGCCTAACTGCTGCGGCCATTCGACGGCGCGAGCTGGCTGCTTACAACCGCATCCCAAAGCGCTTCCGCCCTCCAGAGGTTCCGCGACTGGCACTTTCTACGCCGGCGGCAGAGTCAGAGGAGAGCACGCCTGCAACGGCAAGTGTCCCAGCGACTACCATCGCTGTGGAGGCAGTGGATGCCAACGAGGCGCAGCAGCCAGCGGCGGTGGGCGCAACACAGACGAAGCGGATGGAGGCTGCAGCAGAGATGCGCGCAGAGGCACAGACACCGACGTTGGCCGAGGGTCTCGGGGAGACACCAGCACGACAGGTGGCTCAACCTTCGGCAGGCACATCTACCGTCTCCAAAACGGTAGCGGAGGAGCCGGCGGCGCCTCTCACTGAATCAACGAAGAGTGCAGCCCCCCTCACTACCCCCGAAAAGGAGCAGTGCCTCATGGGTCAGGCACGTGTAGCAACTAAGAGTATGAAGGTGCGCATCGCACAAACGCTCAAGAAACGCTTCTTCAGTGCTCTCGAGGAAGTGCCGGATGCCAACCCAAAGGTAGAAGCAGCCACTCAGACTACCCCCTGTGCCACGGAAGCGCCAGCCGTCGTTCCTCAGGCTCATGCCGCCGCTCATGAGGAGATCGAGCTGTCGTCTCAAGTGGCGGGCAATGACACGACAGTGAATGCTGAGATGACTGCGGTCGTTGAGGAAGCTGTGGCGCTGGAAAGCGCTCTGGGCGTAGAACAGCAGGCGGTCTCCGTCTCATCAACAGCAGAAAAAGAAACCATGAAAGCCTCGCAGCCGTTGGCAAATCATAAGCTCAACGAGACCTCCTTGACCGAGGGGACTTCCTTCGACATCGTCAAAGGACTGCATAGCGGGGGCGCCCAACGTCCCTCAGAGTCAGTCGCGGTGGACGCAGACTCCCCTGCACCCACTCAGAGGAAGGTGGTGCGCGTCACTAATGTGCGCGACATGGTGAAGGCGATTCGAAAAGCGAAGCGCGCCAAGCGGGGCGCCTCAAAGAAGCGTCTTTGCAACAGGCCACTGGCAGAGCACCCCATGGCCACCGTCACGGGCGCAGTCGATGAGGTTGTGAATGCAGTCGTGAAGGACGCAGAGAGCGATGCAGCACTGGCAAAAGAAGCAGAGGCAGTGGCGGCTGTACAGGAGACGGACATCCCATCGGAGACTGAGCAGCAGGGAAGCGTGTGCGCACAAGCAGCAGAGATCACGGCAGAGATGGTTGTTGAGACGACGACGGTGGTGACACCTGAGGTGATGGAAGTGTGCTCGACAGAGCCTGTGGACAAGGAAGCAGTGCACCCGCCAGAGGCCCTGCAGGATGCAGAGGTGCTGGTGCCACCGACACAAGCAGCAGTTGCTACCCCAGTGAATGACTTTCTGCCACGCGCCATCTCTTCCCCGTCTCTTGCGCGACGCCAGGCAGCGAAGCAGAAGATCAAAAAACACGCGAAACTAGCTGCAGCGCGGCTACGCAAGCGTCCGACTTACATCGTTTCCGCTGCAGAACCTCTGGTAGAAGCTCACGCTCCCGCCGAAGTCATCGATGCCCCGCTAGTAGAGGCGGTACATGCGGCTGCAGAGCCTCCCGTGCTGCCGGCAGAAGAGGCGTCCGCCGAAACCCTTGTGCGCCGTTCTGCACTGGTTCTGCCCAGTGGTAACGTGGTGGTGGAGTCGTTCACGGAGAATGAGATGGTGCTGCGTCGCACAACCCTGGACGACAGCTGGGGTGTGGGACTGCGGTTCGACTGGCAGGAGCGCACGCTGGCCATCTCCTCATTCCCCCCATTTGAGGCAGCGGACAAGCGCTCGGCTCACCCGTTTGTGCAGCAGTTCAAGTCGAGGCCTCGGTGGCTGCTGAAAGAGGTGAACGAGACGAGCGCGGCTCACATGAAGAAGGCACTGGACTCCATGAATCGGAGCTTGACAGCGCGCTTTGTCTTTAGGCATTTAAAGTAAGCGACTGAGGCGAAAGCAGGGGTTCATCTGTGTGTGTGTGTGTGTGTGTGTGTGTGTGTGTGTGCACCCTTGTGTTCCCAGCCCCCTCACTCCCCCCTCTCCCTGTTCGTGGTGGTGTAGTCCTTCGCCTCATACATCGATGAGATATGCCCGAGAGGACTGGTTGGCGATCGATGTAGCCCTCTGTACGCCACCACGACGCCCCTGCGCTGGGATGGGTATCATGGATTATCGTGGTGTTTTGTTGTTCCCTTCCCGTTGGTGTTCTATGTGGTCTCCCCTTTCTGGCCTAATGTTCGTTGCGGCGGTACGCACCACTGTCTCATAGAAGATCGTCTGCGGCAACCGCAGCAATCAAAGATGAGCGGGAGTAGGAAAGGTGCGCGGGCGAAGGCGAACTAACCTTTCAAAGGGTAACGCATGTCGTGAAAGAAATGAATGCGATTCCAGTAAGTACTGGCACGCCTTCATGGGGGTGTGCATGCGTATGTGGAGGAGGGAGAGCGCAGTGAGCAGTGCGCTGTGTTGGTTTTCTCGACCGCTGTTCACGTTACACCTTTCCAGATTCTTGTCCACCGTTTTGAATCTCTCCTTATCCCTTTAAACCATAGATTCTCGACCAATGGATCGACAAGGAGCCACTCTGTGCTTGCGTGTAGGCCAGTGCATTGTGTGTGTGTGTGTGTGGCTGTCTGACTCCCCCCCGCCCCCCCCACACACACACAGTTCTCAGAGATGTGACGGATATGTTTTCTTTTTCGCTCGTTTTTGTCCGTGCATGGTGCCCACACTCGGATCTCCTCGTGTACGCTGACACACACTGAGTGCGCTTCGCTCAGCTGTGCGGGAAGCGAGTGAAGAGGATGTGCTCGTTTTCGTGGGCACCGCCGGCCCTACCCCGTCTCCCTCCCTCTCTGGACCTTCCCCCTCCCCCCCCTCCTTTTTTTTCTGTGGTGGCTGTGGCAGTAACCATCGCTGCGTGCTTGGTGTACACGGGCACTGTTGCTGTGCCTGCTGACGGGGGGAGGGAGGAGGCGCTCAGTGGGAACGGAGTTTATTTGGTATTGTGGCGGACCCTCCTCTCTCTTTGTTTCGGTAGTGGATGCGCAAAATGGTCGGCTGGTTAATTATATGTGAGGAAGGGGAGGGGGCGGTTGTGCCGAGTGGCGACACCCGTGACTCTTTGATGCACCGACTCTCCAGCACTCGTGCCGCTGCAGCTGCACCTCAGCGTCTTATAATACATTTTCCCGACCCCCGGAACGATGGGCGTCGAACCCTCAGTAGGGGGGTGGCGACCTCCATGCTCTCGGGGCGTTTCCACTGCACAATTATGCACCTCCACTCCACTATTCCGTGTTCTCTCTCTCTCCCTGTCTCCCTCTCTCTCTCTGACGCACACGAAGCTTCAGTGTGACAGAGTGCTTTTCAAGCAGCCGCCCTCCACACAGCGTCACAAGCACGCTGCCATACATCAGGCTGCTGCTCATAGATCGTACTTCCCCCTCTCCCCTCACCTGCATCCATACGCGGTTGGCGCAGGCACCGCACTGCCCACTGCCACTCTTTCGCATATTCGTGTTAGATCACTCCCTCTCCTCCCCTCCCCTCCCTCTCCTCCCCTCCCTCCCTCACTCACTCTCTGGTCACGATGGCTGCCCCTTCGTACTCGGCGCTGCGGTCCACCACGCCGCCGCTGTACTACCGCCGACCCGAGGGCATGGCGCCGTCCTACTACACACTTCCAGCAAAGGAGGTGGAGGGGTTGCGCATACCCCCCTCCTCTTCCCACCCTACTGCTCCAATGACCACTGGAGCACCCACAACCGTAGCTGGTGAGTACCCGCGGCCCAGTATGAGTCTTTATCCCTCAGTGGGCCAAAGCTCTGTCAATCGTGCTCCTACGGAGACGACAGCGGCGCCGCCGCCACCGCCATCTCCGCGGCTCTCTAGCTACACCATGCCCTCCGTGGTCAACCCCTACTCTCAAGGATCCGCACAGCAGTCAGCGGGGGCACATGTGGTAGAGCCTGCCAACCCCGCCTCGTATCTTCAGCAAGCCAACGCTATGGGCAGGTGGAGCTACCAACAGCAGCCGCAGTACCCTACGGTGGACCCTGTTGTCAACCGCGTAGCCGCCATAGACGCCGAGGAGGCGGCCATGGCAGTCGAAGAGATGACGTTGCGAGCCAAGCTGGCGGAGCTGCAGGTGGCCCGGAAGCGGCAAGAGGAGGAGCAGCTCTACCTTAGCCACGGATGGGCACAGATGCTTGAGAACGAAGAACGCTACTACACGGAGCCTGTGGTTGACTTGAGGCCGGACATCATGGCGAGGGAGCAGCAGTGTGCCATGCTGCGCCACCACCTCCAAGATGTGGAAGCGCAGGCCCAGCACGCGCAGTCGCAGCTGCAGGGCACTGAGTATATCCTGCGCGATGCGGAGAGCTTTGAGCAGGAGCGAAGGCGTGTGCAAGACGCCTTTCAGGATGTGGAAAGGCGCAGGCGCGAGTGCGTTGCCCGGGCAGAGCGCTACTTCGACGTAGAAGCGAAACGGGTCGTGGAGGGTAACAAGGCGATCCGCAAGCTTGACAGTCAGCTACGCGAGATGGCGCAACGCGGCCCGCTTGCACAACTACAGGACGGCACCTGCCAGCCCTCCTCCGGTCGTAGATCCGTGTCTCGCGCGGTCACTTTTGCGCCTGAGAAGAGCATAGTCCTAGACTTGGGACGCGATGAGTCTGCTTCCTCTGCAGAGCCCGTCACTACAGGTGATGAGAGTGGCGGCATGACAAACAGCTACAGCAGTGCGCACAGCACAGCACCCCGCTATGAGGTGAGCTCGGCGTACGCACTTTGTGGGTTGCCAGAGGAGGACATTGGTGGCACAAGCGTCGTCTTCTCCCTCAACGATACCGGAGACTCGATGATGAAGCGGCGCAAGGTGGAGATCGCCTCCGTGTAGTGTGGTGCGCGTTGTCTGCCGCGGCTGCTGTGCTTCTTCCTTCTCTCGTGTGCGCCTACGTGCACTTTCTCCGGCATAGACCACTTCCGTCTCCATTCGCCCCCCCCCCCACACACACACACGCACACACTGCGTGATGGGGGGACAAATGCGAATTGCTTTCCTGTTAGATCTCTGGTTTGTGTGCGTGTAGGCGGGCGTCTTCTATCTTGTAACGCCAGCACCCCTCCTGTATACCCCCACCCCTTCACTCCCCCCCCCCACAGATAGCTGTTTGTGTCCGTACGGGTGTGTGAGGTTGGGGGGCGGGGGCAGCGGGGGCGGCTTTCGGTGCGCTGGACGATTGATGAGTGGATGAGGGCGCCCACCACGCTGCCGTATACGGAAAAAGAACAAGGCGACAGCCACCACGCTCACCTTCTATTTTTCTTTCGTGAGTCGTTGCATTACGTCCGGACGCCGCGCTGCAACGATTCCACGCAGGCGTACGGCGCAATGCGAGTGCAGGGGGGGGGGGGGGCATATCAGCCCCAGATGCCCCTCTCGATCGACATCAAGTTTCTCTGGAACCTCGCTCGTGACCTTCTAGTCAGTCTTGATGTCGCCTTCCGTTCTCAACTGTCAACTCAGTGCCCTCCCTCTTCCCTGTCCCCCATCGCGTGGTTATTCTTTTCTGCAGCATTGCCACCATCGCTGCGCCTTTACGCCACTCATTACAGGTAAATGCAGGAACGGTTTGCGTGCTAGACAGGCACGCGCTTTGGTTGCTACTCAGCTACTCCTACCTTGTCACCGAGCACGTGTACACGATGCGGCAGCTGAAGCGCCTGGATGTTTTCCCAAAGTTCGACCGCAAGTTTGAACAAGATGCGCGGCACCGCACCGTGTCGGGCGGCGCCCTCTCTATCATCGCCATAGTCGTCATTAGCTGGCTTCTCGTTGGCGAAGTCCGCTACTTCCTCTCAGTCGAGGAGCACCACGAGATGTTTGTGGACACCAAGGTTGGAGGCGACATGCGAGTCACGGTCAACATCACCTTCCACCACGTGCCGTGCGACCTTATCATCCTGGACGCGGTGGACATCTTTGGTGTATTTGCCAACGATGTGGAGGGCAACACAGTCAAGCAGCGCATCAACGCGACGACAGGGCAGGTGATCAGTGCGGAACGTGCCGTGGTGGATGAGAAGAAGGCAACGACCAACTCGATCGCCGCGGACGGATCGAAAAAGGAGCACTGTCCGAGCTGCTACGGTGCTGGGCGTGCCCCAGGAGAGTGTTGTCACACCTGCGAGGATGTCCGGCAGGCGTACGCACGGAAAGGATGGAAGCTGGACATCGATGAGATGAACGTGGAGCAGTGCGCCGAAGATCGCATCAATTTAGCCGCCGCCGCTTCTGGGAAGGAGGGGTGCAACTTATATGCGACCTTCGCAGCCTCGCGCGCCACTGGGAGCCTGCAGTTCATTCCCGGTCGCGTCTACGAGGCTCTTGGACGACGGATGCACGATCTCATGGGCAGCACGGCTCGAAAGCTGGACCTTAGCCACACCGTGCACACTCTCGAGTTTGGGGACCCCTTCCCAGGTCAGCAGAATCCCCTAGACGGAACCGCGCAAGGGTCCGCCCTCAGCGGGGACGCGAAAGATGCAATGAATGGCCGCTTCAGCTACTTTGTGAAGCTCGTCCCGACTACGTACCAGCGCTACTCCCTCATCACGGGTCTGCAGGACACGGTGGAGTCGAATCAGTACTCAGCCACTCACCACTTCACCCCGAGTGAGGCGGCGAAGGCGGCGTCGAAGACGCCACAAAGGCAGGACATCGTTCCCGGCGTGTTTATGACATATGACCTCTCCCCTGTGCGCATTCTGGTTCAGGAGAGGCACCCGTACCCCTCCATAGTCCATTTTGTGCTGCAGCTATGCGCCGTGTGTGGTGGGGTGCTGACGGTGGTGGGCCTGGTGGATTCCCTCTGCTTCCACAGTGTCCGAAAAATCCAAAAGTTGCGTATTGGAAAGCAGTTTTAGTCGATTGGCGAAGCAACATAAACGTATGAATGCCAAAGCGAGTGGGCAGTCGACGTGCCCCCTCATATCCTGCACGGGAAGAGGGGGGTGGGTGGGGCGGGGAAGGTGAATAGGTGTTGTAAAGCCACATCTCTCGCATGCCTGCTGGCCTGCCCTGGCCAACGACCACCACCACCACCATCATCACTACCACTGAACTCTCTCCTCACCCGAGTACTCTCCGCAGGGCCGCCCCGTTGTTAATGCTATCACCATTCCTTTGAATGGAAGAGGGTAGTGGGGTGCTGTTTGGTGTCCAATACGCACATCCTCCTCCGCCTTGCGCCGTGTTGGCAGAGAAGTCAAGAAATGGCCCCTCCCCTGTGAAACCTATCTCACCCTATGACCGTCTCCTCGCTCTCCGTGGTCATCTTGGCTGTTGTGGCTGCTCTTCGGGCTTTCCTACCTCTTGTGGACACCCATATAGGATTGCATTGACGCGCACGCAAGCAGCTGTGCCTCGTACGTCCGCGTGAGTGAGTGAGTGAATCAGTGCATGAGTACATCCAGCTGCACCAGCATAAAGGCGCTTCTCAGTCCTCGCTCGTTCAGCGTTTGTAGACGAATAGAGCCCCCCCCTACCGACCCACACACACACACACACACAGCCCCCCACTGCAGGTGGTTGGCACCCCCTCACGTGCCCCAGGCCCTTATTTTGATATGGCCCCCTTTCGCCGAACTACGTCTGTCAGTGTGTTGGCGCTGGTGGGCAATGTGGGTCTCTCTCTCCTGCTGTTGCTGCATTGCAGCTCGATCACCGTCAAGGCTGCGACGTACGGGTCGAAGATAGAGGCCGGGGAGACGGAGTGCTACACGGAAGTCCTAGAGGCGGGAGGTACGCTGGGCTTTACCTTCCACGTCACCGACGGTGGCGCCTTCGACATCAACGCCGTGATGAAGGTGCGATTCACGCCGCCGGTGGACAAGACAATGGATCTTGGCCGCTTCCACTACAATGCCCACTTCGCCGGGCTGCGGGACCGACAGCGGGAGACGGTACTGAACACGTGGCAACGCGCAACCGACGGAAGTTACACCTACACGGCGCCGCCCATCCTGAAGACTCGCCACGGGCTGCCAGAGGAGGTGTCCATATGCTTTGACAACAGCTTCTCTGCCTTGACGCCCAAGTGGGTGCGGTTCAATATCATGAAGCGCGACGTGCTGGAGGTAGACCCGGACGCCGTGAGCAAGGTGGAAAGTGAAATGGAAGAGGAGCTGCACCGCTACGGCACCATCCTCTTCGGTCTCGCGCAAGATGCGAACGCGCTACAGCTTGTCGGTGAGTCGGACCGTGTGAAACTGAACTCCCTGGCAAAGATCATGGCTGCAGGACTGTTGCTGAACGTCATGGTACTCCTGACCATGGCCACCTACCAGTACGTGTCGCTTTCGCGCTTTCTCGCCTTCCAGGTCCGGTGTGGCAAGTTCAGCGTCTCCACCACGTAGCATGCGCAAAGGCTGCAGGACACCCTCCTGTCACCTGCAGCATGTGTGTGAGCCTGTCTCATCATTGGATGTCCTGGTGCCGTCAATCTATTTTGCCTTTCCCCTCCTTCTCGATGTCCCACGCCGCCCACCATACGGTGAGGGCCGCGTCACTTCATCTGTGAAGCACTCTGTGCACAGCTTGTATTCTGGGCGAATGCCGCATCTCCAAAATCTGCAACGCCGCTGGAAATCAGAAACGCGTCACTGGTTTTCTCTTCTCCTCTTTCTGAGCCCTGTGGCCCAAGTGGTGCCGAGGGCGGTGCTACACCGCGTTGCATCCTCACACAAAGCTGAAATAAGGCAAGTGGGGTTCCTCTCACCACGCCAACGTGAGGTGGGCTGGCGAGACGTGAGGTCGAGCTGTGCGCGTGCGCTATTGGCTGCCTTACCTCCTTCCATGCAAGCACGCGCCGCCTCTCTGCTTTTCTCCTCTCCACACTCTCGTGCTCGCCCCCTCTCACCCAGACGAAACGCACGCGCGTCGAGCGATGTTGCGTCGCCTGCACACGCGAATCATTGGCATGGGCTCCGTCTGCGGCCTCGCGCCGTCCCCGCCGGCGGAGCTGTTCCTCAAGACCCTTCCCTCGCCATGTGACATTGACCCAGCGAAGTACCGCCGCTTTCAGAGGGAAGAGGCGGAAGAGCGCGCCGCACGGCCACACCCCACGACTGCCGCGGCCTCTCCATTGAGCGCGCCAGAGCCGTTTTACGACGTGGTCGATGCGGCAGCGGGGCACAAGCATGTGGCCATGCTCACGCGGGAGGGAAACCTCATCACCGTTGGCGATAACCGTTATGGGCAGACTGGTGCACTGAACTTGGAGGGCCAAGACAGCTCTGAGGACGCGGAGCCTTCCCCGTCTCTCTCCCGCGGCCGCACTCGCCACGGCACCGCAAGCAACAGTGTCATACGTGCCTCATCCGCCGTGGCCGACCTTGACCCGCTCTATATCGACCTTGACCCGCTCTATATCGACCTCGACGGGGCGTTCCCGAAGAACGATTCCTCCGTCACCCGCGTTGCGTGCGGCTCGAACTTCACCCTCGTCTACCAGCGCAACAGTCGTCGTGTCATTGCGTTTGGCAACAATCACATGGGGCAGCTGGGGGTGGGACATAAACAGCGTGTAGACGGTGCTCGCGGGTTCATGGAGTGGGATCCGACTGCGTCGTGGTGGCCAGCGGAGCGGGCAAGTGTGCTAGAGACCGTGTATTGCGGCTTCAATCACGCTGTAGCAAGACTGAGCGACGGTGGTCTCTACGCATTTGGGTGCAACAACTGGGGGGAACTCGGCATCGGAAATAGCGACGCGCCAATGGCGCCGGCACGGATCGTGTTCTTCCAGGAGCGCGGCATGCGAGTCGTCAAGGTGGCCCTCGGCAACTCCTTCAGCCTCTTTCTCACGCGAGACGGACGCGTGTTTGGATGCGGCGCGACAAACGGCGGCCAGCTGCCCCCAAACGCATTCGACCCTGTGCCCATTCCCCTCACACGCTCTTTCCAGCAGCACGGAAGCGACGAGGCGCCGCATACGGTGGGCGGGGCGCCAAAGCTCATTCGCGTGAAGGACATTGCCTGCGCTGGCAGTCTTGCCGCCTTCGTGAGCACCAAGAACGAGCTCCTGATTCAAGGGTCGCTCCCTGAGTACGGTGTCATGATCCCGTCTCCGCGATTCGCGGCAGTGGACCAGGGCCCAGCGCTCAAGTACTTCGCCGCGCGCATGGGTGCGCAGACGTCGGACACGGACTATGATATCGTGGGGCTGATGGGCGGTCCGTCCACGCTGCTGGTGCGGTATCGCAACGGCTGCGTCGCCGCCCTCGGAGCCAACACAGAGGGCCAGCTGTACAACGTCACCAAGATCCTGAATGGCAAGCGTGTCAACCTTGCACCAGCTTTCAAAGCAACAGAACTGTTCCCGATGTTTGTGCCAGCGACGCCGCTGTGGGGCACGGCCTGGTTTACCTCCGGCAAGGGGTTCAACCTGCTCTTCGACAAGAACGAGGCCTACCACGTGCCTGAGAGCGCCGCGCCCATCGAGCTGCCGCCCGGAAGCGGAAATGTGCGTTGCATCGCTCTCAATCGTCAGCAGCGCCTTCGCGCCTCGCTCAAATGAGCCGCAGCATGCGTGCATTTTTGGTGAGTACCTGCAATACTTTTCCCATGAAGCGTTATGAAATAGAATAAAGCACCCCCGGAGAGAAAACAGCGGGCACGCCCCCCCCCCCACTTCCCCCACGGCACCAAATAGGCCTGGAAACCCCTGCCCCCCCCCCCCACCAAAAAGAAACACCCAACCCCCCCCCCAAACCAAAGCCCACCCACACCCAGACGAGACGCCTCCAGACCAAAAGCACCGAACATGGCCCCCACCGGAAGCCAGGATGGACGACAGAAGGAGGTGGTATATTTCACCCAAGCTTGTCCTTGTGGTATTCAAATGAAAGATGAGTCACCATACCCAAGTGGTTACGGGGACTGACTAGAAATCAGTTGCGATCTCGCGCGCAGGTTCGAATCCTGCTGGTGACGATTTTTTGGTACAGGTGGGGACCGAAACGAAGAAAAGCAATGCCGCGACCCGGGATCGAACCAGGGACCTTCAGATCTTCAGTCTGACGCTCTCCCAACTGAGCTATCGCGGCTTCTGATCTTTCTCCAATTTCATGAAAATAGATACAACTGGTAAGTCCGAGCCCCCCTTCAGAAAACTCTTCTACGTATCTTTTTCACGAATCCCACTTTCCATGAAAAGGGGGAAGAAAGATAGCAATCATAAACGAAACGGTTGTTTGTTTTTCAGGCTTGCATGTCTCTCTGTGCATACATCCTCGAGTGAAATCCCCCTCCCCCTACACTTCTCCGCTTCCCAACCGGCGCATCAGCTCGCCCTACGCGAGACTGCCATGTAAAGTGTGGCTCGCCTCCATTGCTTCTTTGATGCTTCCTCCCTCTCTCTCATCGCTACAAACTGTCTCATAAACCACACAGATTGGCCCAACAGCTGCACATCTTAACTCATCTACATACCGGTACCGCCGTTTTCAAACCCTTCTCTACTTTCCACAACAAAAATGGTCAGCTTCCTCGCCCTTGAGGTAAACTTCGTCATGGTGCCAGTCTTGGCTCTGTTTTTCCTCTACTGCGTTCCCATACGAGCCGTCTCCGCCACCGCAGAGCGGATCACTCGCCTTGTGGAAGGATACAACATCAACGGTTTAACCGTCATGGCCGCCATGGCTATCATTTCATCTTTCTCCTTCCTTTTCCACCTCCTTGAGTGGCAATCCAAGTACTCTACGAAGCAGCACTTCACCGACATCAGCCTGCAGTTGCAGCATGACAATAAGCGGCTGCGACTGGAGCGCAACATGTACATACAGCTGGCTACCTGTATCCTGTGCCTCTCTGTCAAGAAATGTGCAGCGCTTCTTAGCCGTCAGGAGCCTCACCGTGAAGCATTAGCTGGTGCATCTCGCGGAGCTGCGGCACCAGTGCACACAAAGATGGAGTGATCCACTGTCGTACCGCCCATTCATAGTGTCTCTAATGGACACTTCTATTTCTGTTCTCCCTGAAGTGCATCCTCTTTCCATTCGATTTCGTGCTCTCAATCCACTTGACCTGAACACAGTCCATGATGCGCCCAGCCGAGTGCTTTCCTTGATGCGTCACAATGGAGTGTGTTAGTCTCTCACCAGTAGCCCCTTGGGCATGCTGCTCTACCTTGCAATCTCCTGGGATAACCTTCCTCTTTGTGCATCGCTTTCTTTCTGCATGGTTCCCATCGGCTTCTTTCAACTACATCTTTCCCCATTCTTTACTTATTGCTTTAACTGCCCAGTACTAAAGCTGTCTCACCACATGAGCGTACACTCGCTTGCGGAAGCAGCATCGTCAGCTGCAGCGAGCTCACACGGACTAGCGCCGAATACCTGTGATGCAGCTACAAATACACCTGAGGAGCCAACAGTGAAGCGGAAAAGAAAGCTCTTGAATGGTGCCCACGTCAAGTTCACGTTCCCTAGTGGCGCTACATACGAGGGGGCTTTCAGAGATGGGAGGATCGAAGGATATGGCGTCTATACCTTCATGCCAACCGGCGACGTCTACGAGGGTGAGTGGAAGGCAGACCTCAAGCATGGTCGGGGCTGCTACACCTTCGCGAACGGCGACAAGTACATTGGGCAGTGGTACATGGGGAAAAAGCAAGGAAAGGGGCAATTTATTTTCGCGAATGGTAACGAGTATGTCGGCTCATGGAGGGAAAATGAAATGAGCGGCTACGGTGTCTTCTCTCTTGCATCCAACGGTGACCGATACGAAGGCTATTGGAACGACGGTGTGCGCCACGGTCAAGGCCGCCTCTACTACGGCAACGGTGATTTGTACGACGGCGAGTGGTGCAGCGGCCAGCAGAAAGGCCTTGGCGTTTTTTGCCAGTCCAACGACGACCTCTACTATGGCTCATGGGATGAGGGGGTCATGGATGGGAAGGGTGTCTTGCGAGAGAAGGGCATCCTCTTCTTTGTCGAATACGTAGGTGGCTACCTTATTTCAAAGCGAAGGGAAAGTGAGGCCCTCGATGAGACCCTAAAGGAGTGGACACCTGCTTACCAACATTATCTTGCGTGGATCGAACAACACCAAGCGGCGACTGTGTCAACGGTATCAACGAAGGAAGAAAGCAAACTGCGAGACGAACTTCAAGCATCCGTCGCTGAAAACAGTATCCTTCGCAAGCGGCTTGAAGACCTACTTGCCTTTCATCGACCGAAAGCTCCATCGGACAACTCACGCGGAAGGTCACATTCTACACTTCTTATGGCTGCTATGGAGGAGTGTGCGGTAGAATACTCGAAAGAATCACTGAGGAAGCTCGAGAGCACGGTGAAACTACTGGAGTGTACACTTGCCGAACGTGTTGTAGAGGTACGGAAGCTTACTGAAGAACTGAAAAAGAGCAACGCCAAACTTCACGAGCTGGAGCTTGAAAAAGCAGCGCGGAAACTGTGGCTTCGTAGTGCAAAGCCCGACAGTACGAGTAATACATCGCTATTAGATGTACACACACAGCCTCCTGCTACAGCCTCCCCCCTGGAAATGGATGTGATCGATGCTGACGAAGTGGATCGGCTGAAAGAGGAAAACACTCGACTGGTGAAGCAGAACGAAGAGCTGGAGCGGAAAGCGGCATTTCTAGCGAGTGAAAACGCAAAGGTAGCCTTGAAGAAAGAAGCTGCCGAGGAACAGTACGATAAACTCATGGAGGAAGTGGAGAAATTGCAGCTGGCCTTGGAGAATGAGCGCCTCCTCAGCCTTAGTAGTGAACTGGTGAAGAATAAAGACATAGTTTCACCTGTAGCAGTGCCAGACAGTGCGGCAGCGGGGTTGCCTTTGCCGACGACACCCTTGGTTTCTACGGAGAGCAGCTCGACTTCTGAAGAGCTTCAGCAGAAGCTCACACAGGCAAGACAGCTAAACATCGAGCTTCGGCTTAGAATGGGAGAGCTGGAGCGAAGATCGCAGATGAAACCAACCGTTGCAGATTTATCCTCGTCCACACCAGAGGCTTCCGAATTCGCGGTCGAGAATGAGGTGCTGCGCTCTACAGTAAGGACTCTCAAAGCAGAATTAGCGGCGATGCAGAGTGCTTCGAACGAGGCACAACAGCAACTTGTTCTCGCTCGGCACCGGCAGATGGAACTGGAGGAGACAGTGAAGACAATCTCACTGCGAAAGGCAGCAAACCCACAGTTGCAGGAGATGCTGGAGCAAAAATCTGTGCGAGTAGCGACTCTAGAGCAGGAAAACGCGGAGCTTTCACGACTTTTGGATGAGACCCGCGCTGATCTGGAGGAGAGACAGGCTGTATCGAACGCAACAAAAACACCGCAGAGCTTTGAATCGCCGACCGTTGGCTCAGCAGTCAGCAAGCTGGAGTCCACTGAGAAGGAAGTCAGAAAACTGCAGAGAAGGATCAAGAAGCTCACGGGCGAGCGAGACAGTCTTAAAGAGCCGCTTTACGAGTTGCAAGTGCGGTTGGCTCGTGCCGATCGAACCCTGGGCGCACTGCAGGGTCGGCTAATCGTGGTCGCCTCCATCGCTGAGAGTGGTGGGGTGGGGGCGGATGCGGCCGTGAGAGTCGAAACTGCCGATTCTGCGAAGCTGTTGGTGCGTGACTGTGGGGAGGAGACAAGGTATGAGTACGACTATTGCTTTGATAAAGATGTCTCCGTGGAGCAAGTGTTCGCTGAGCTTTGCGTCCCGTTGTCTTTTGTGTGGTCGGGCTACCAAATTGCACTTATGACTCTCGGGGAGTTTCGCTCAGGGAAGACTGGCCTTGTAAAAGGCATACTTCCTCTTTTCACGAAATGCTTGTCTAGGGAGGCTGGAGAGTACCCACAACGCTTGTTGTTCAGCTTTACCTATCGTGTCGCCGTTGTTGAGATCTCCGCACGTGGTGGCTTTGACTGTGCATCAGAGCAGAGCATCACAGAGGTGTGCTGCGACTCGAACGGCTTTGTGCAGCCAAAGAATGTGCACTTTGTCGACTGCACAAGTGGTAGTATCGCCAGTGTTGTCGATAACCTTCTTGTCAAACGTCGGCAACACTACACCGGGCGGTCACATACTTGGATTCAACTTCAGTGTGTGCGGACAAGCGTTACACGCCAGTGTCAGACAGTTGGAAGACTGACCATTTTCGACTGGTGCGGAGCTTCTTCGCTCGCAGCGCAGAAGAAAGACATCGAGAGTGCACGCTTTGCCAACGCATCTAACCAGAATCTGCGAGACATCGCGACAGCACTTGCTGGGAACATGCCGGTGATCCCATACGCGAAATGTATAGAAACGTCGTTACTGTTTGACTTGCTCGGTGGCAACTCGATAACTGCGGTGGTTGGCCGCATTCGCTCTTCCCCAGAGCACATCGAGGAGACCCTTCGAACGCTTCATCTTTTGACCTCTCTTTTTAGTGTGCGCAACGGACCTCTGGTACCGGATAATCAAACCAGTGATGAGATCCGTTGGCAGGGTATTGTTGCGGCGCTGTGTTCTGAACACCAAGCGGAGCGAGAGCTGAAAACAGTGGAATGCGTCCGAGAGCTCTAGAGCAGTGCTTATATATTGTTTTCTACCAAATGTGTATACCTTACCGGGGTATTTCCCTCCCATTGCTTAGCTTGTATACTCACTCTGTTTTATGCAGCATGTGAACAGCCTTACTCTTAGCTACGCCGTGAAAAAGTCGTTCTTACGCGGAGGCTTTCCACCAGCAGACAAAAGGGGCCATCACAGAGCAATGTGAAGCGAATGAGGCTACTTTCCGTCATTCCCATTGACATGCTTCGCCAAGCCCTCTTCTCTGTACCCTTGTGAGGTTATTCTCTCAGATCTTGAGGAACCGAACGATTGTAGTTCTTTGTGACTTCCCACCACTTCCGGGTGTCTTGGGTGATGGAAAGAGGCAGGATGCGTCAGTGTACCTATTTGCTCATAGTGCGATCGAGAGGGTGCGTAGGGGAAGGGTGGGGTAGTATATCCATCGAGGAGAAACGGAAAGCCTCCAGTCAGGATGAGGCGTGAGGATGTATTGAAATGCATCATGCCTTCGACGTAATTGTACCTCTTGCATATTCTTTCTCATGTGGCTGCTCGCTCGCTGTGGAGAATGCAGTGTGACTAGCAGAAAGCGGCTTCAGTGGCGTCGTCATGTACATCTATCACTGCAGTGCTTTCATTATCCTTTTCTTCTTGCAGTGCTTTCGACGTTGCGGAGAGGACCTGCAGGGTCCATCCACCATTTCGTTGCTCGGATGACAAAGCTGACAATACACAACGCCTTTTCTCGACAGCGTACCCCTCTATCCCTTCCATACCTCTGAAGCTGTAGACGTGCGCCGTGAATGTTTCTGCGGTTGCCAATGTTCGTTTTCTCATGAAGTGGCACTTTGTGCGATTTCCGCTCCCCTTTTGGTACCCACAAAGATGCACATCACACACATGAACTTCCTCACGCTCACTACTTTCCGCTGCTCTTTCTTTCCCTGATTGCTTTCTCGACGCTCTGCCTGTGTTCTGTTTTTTCCCTTTGCTAATCTGTGCGGTGAGATGATTGCCTCACCGAGACCACTTTTAGGCGGCATTAATGTTGCGCCAGCGCCTTGTTATCGACCCGATATGGAGAGTGATCGATGCACAGCAGTACCACTCTCTATGGGAAGTCCTTTCTCATGAAGCTGAGTCCTACGGCTTCGTCGGGTTCGACATGGAGTGGACGACAACACTCCACGTCCCCGATGTGGACAGCGACAACAGCGGGCCCTCCAAAATCTGCGGTACGCATGGAAAGTCCAAGGTGCGTCGATTGCAGGGGCCCGTTGCGACGATTCAGCTAAGCACGTACTCTTGCACAATTGTGGTCAAGTGGATCCACTTGCACGCCTTGACCGCCGGTGGCTTTGCCGATGCTCTCCGAGACCCGTTCGCTCCTGCGTCGGCTCGCTGGCCGTGCCACCGTGAGGGACAGAGGAAAAACTCGGTGGGCCTTCTGAATGAAGTATACAAAAATATGCTGTGCCTCATTCACGACCGACGGATATTCAAGACTGGTGTCGGCATCCATGGCGATGAGGTGAAGCTCCATCGCGATTACCCGGCGCTTCAGCTGCGGTCCGTGGTGGATCTGATTGAACTGGCAGATGCTTGCTTGCCCGACATGGTGCCTGATCGAAGCCTCAATCATACAGATCAGGAAGTGGCTCTGGTACGAACCGACTCGTTGCGCAGCCTCAAGAACATGTGCAGTGCCCTGACGGGGCGAGAATTGGGCAAAGATATGGCTGTCGTGATGAGCGACTGGGGTGGTTGTCACGGTGCTCTAACGCCGCTGCAGATTGAGTATGCAGCAAGGGACGCGGAGGCGTCCTACGACGTCTGTGTCGCCATTTTGAAGGGTGGTGGCTTTCTCGCAGACAACCCCATCTCTGCGGCGTGCTCAGACAACACAACAACTCATTTACCGTGGTGTAGAGTGAAAGAGCTGGACTGCCGTGAAGTGCTGGATTGCTGCGCGAGATCACCCAGTGGCGCATTTGAAGACGCCTCGGCGGCGCTGAAGGACTCTGGCAACTCTTCGAGAGGAATCCGATGTGATGCCCGTGGAACTGGTGTGAACTCGTCAGTGCCGAAGGAACCTTGTACCACTGCTTCGGGCAACCCTCGCTCTTCGCAATGGTGCAAAGGCCGTGAGCGGCCCTACTATGATAACATCAGCGTCTTCAATCCCGATATGCACGTGGTCTTCACAGTGGACAAGACTAAAGCAGATTGGTACGTGAACAAGAAGGGGCTAGCAAGGGTGGTGCAGTGGCGCACGCCTGCTGGCGTGATAGTAAGCGAGGAAGAGAGGGAAACCTTCTCGGGCGCGGTAGATAGCTTGGAGGTGACCGCCATTCAGCTCAGCTTTTCGCCAGATTTTTCCCGATACAATGATGTGCACATCCCTCGCAACATGGACTACTTCAGGCAACCAAAGGAAAACATCTGTGTTGTGTGCGGTAGTGGCGGGTCGCTCGTGCGGTTTGCTGTTGTGCCGCTGATGTACCGCCGCTTTTTCCCGAGTGTGTACATGAGCCACAACAGCTACGATCTGCTTTTGCTGTGCCCTCACTGCTTTGCCAAGTCTCGTCTATTGTACGATCGCCTGCGTCAGAACATTGCCGACGACTTTGGCATTCCACTCGTGCATCTGCGCGGCAAGCAGCGCGAGGAGTACGCTTCTGTGATACGGAAGATGGAGCAGACTATCGACGTACTTTCCATTGCTTACGAGGAGACAAAAAGTTGTGCGTTACCCACGTCGGGGCATGCGGATGTTCCTGAGAGAGACTGCGATCTGCACCCACGCCTCCGGCTTCGAGGGATGCAAGACTTTCTTTCCTTGATGGTGCATCGTGAAATTTTGGACAAGGTGTTCAGTTTTGCCAAAGCGCTTCACCATCACTACGGGTCCTTGCAAAGACGTGGAGACGCATGCGACAGCGGCTTCGAAGAGGAAAACATAGTGGCCACACTTGACGGCGCTTATTGCCCTTCAGGGGTGCCAACAAGGCGCATGAGGAGGGACAGACGCCACCGTCAGAAGACTGCAACTGCTCGTGCAGCCGCCACTACCATTCTCCCTGAGGAGCGGCGCAAGATGATGGTTGACTACCTGCAAACGCACGCTTCTGCCTACCCGTTCTTCGTACGCCACAGAGGCGGGGACAACTTGCAGGCTGGTTGGCAGCTTCAGGATGCTGTATTTCATGCTGAGAATGATGGCGCCGCATCCGCACAAGGAGTACGTTTCATTTTGACCGGTGTTTCCACGGTGCCTGAAACCGATGGATACGCCTGCAGGGACAGCGCTGGAGTGCAGCAGGGAAACTCGAGCCGAAGTGTGCTAACTCGGTACTGGGTCGGCGAACATCCTGAGCTGCTGGAACTGTGCCCCACGTTGACTCGTGCGGAGGAGCGGCTGCGTCAGCCCGCGAGCAGCGACGAGATGAGGGAATGGGATGATGACGTTGCGCAGCAAAGCTCGCCATCTGTGGATATGACGGCCGATAATGAAGTGCCGGAGGTGCCCTACGTGGACAGCCACGCATTTCTGGTGATACGTCTCCTCTTGGAGAAGTACGCCAATGCATCGTCGCATTCCAAGACGGGTGACCATGCGGTAGGCCAATTCATCTTCCGCTGGAGGTCTAGTTTTGTGGAGGGCATGCGTCCGCAGCACTTACCGCGTGGATGGCATCCGCAGGATGGTATTCTACTGTGAGCCGGTGGTTGCCAGTGTTGCAGTTGAGTGTAGTGCATAATACATGTGTGTCCGTGTGCCTGGTGCTCTGGGTCGAGGATCGACCTCGCAAGCGGCGGCTGTGCGCTAGGGTGTTTCTCCTCTCCACTTTGAGACACGAACAAAGCACGCATCAGAAGAACATGACGGCGGGGAGGCTTCTGAGCATGGTACCTCTCGCTGCCCACCCGCGCTCGCAACCCTCCTGGAACAAGACTCTGAAGTGCGCAGAGCTCGTAGCGTTGTTTTCGATGTCCCCTTTGTCGCCTTTGGAGAGACCCCTCCCCCAGAGAGCGAGAGGAAAGTGTTGATGGCTGCTGCACGCTTTGATGCCACGCCAGAACTCACCGCCTTCTTCCCTTCCTGAAACTGAAAAGCTGACACTTGCGTCTGATGCCACGATGCGTCCTCTGTGGCCTGTGCCAGCGTTCAAGCTTCCCATTTATCTTCGCTCCCTTTCGCTGCGCAGCACTTTTTTGTTGCACGCATTTTTCTCCTTGTGAGGTACTGATCACAGTACTGCCTCGTTTGTACCTCGCGTCCCTCTGCAAGTTATCTTGCCGTTCCCGCTTCCAGGATGCATGTCGTCGCAGTCCTCGGCCCGCCCATCCCGCGCGTCGCTCGCGCGTGCATTGGCTGAGGCACGGCAGGGGCGGCAGTCGAGACCTGCCTCCTTTGCCCAGTTGCAGCGTTACCTCCTTCGATGGTTTCCTCGGGGCCTTTGGTCCACCATCTACCGAGCATCCTCCCGTGAGGAGCACGGCACCAACGCAAAGGCAAATGCATACCGCCGGTTTTGCAGGAACCCGCCCACTGTGTCGCACGAATGGACTGCTGCGCTACAGCTCGTAGAGCTTGCCCGTCTAGTGGATACTATGCCGGGCAACTCCCTGTCGAAAATGCACCACGAAGCAGCACTCTCAGCATGCACACCTACGTACCAGTCTGACCCAGTTGCCCATGCGACCGAACATCTTCTGCGATACGGTGTATTTCCGCCATCCGGCTGGGCGCTGACGCTGCGGCTCCTTCACCACTGGCGGGAGAGACACCCACCCGCACAGCTGCAGGTGTTTCCAACCTCTCTCAGTCCTCCTGCTGCAGCACAGCTCCTGCACCACATTAGCCTCGCCCCGCCGTCGGAACAGGCGTGGCGGGATGCACTGTGCCTCTACCACCTCTGCGCCACAGAGGCTCACACCCCCTTTACCAATGGCCAACCTTTGTCCATCAAAACTGCAGCGTCTCCATCATCGCTGAAGGGAACGGTAGAGACAGCGGCCCACTCCGCCTTCCTAAAGGCCTTGCGCCACATGACCCTTACGACTCTTCTGCAGGCCGACGAGTGGGAAAGAGGGCTTCACTTTTACTATCACACCCTCTATCAGCGTGACTTGCCAGGCCCCATCACGACATCGTACTTGGTGCAGAAGCTGGGCTGCGCTGGGCAGTGGGTTGCGGTGCTGCAGGTGTATGAGCTGTGCGTGAAGTTGCTGCACGCGCAACGCCACCAGCGCGAGCAGCAGCAGCCGCTGCCTCTGCATAGCGAGGACTGGCTATCGCGGCAGTGGGGGACCACGCTGTCGATGGCGATGGCCGCTGTGCAAAACTCTCCTAGCGCCCCGAAGAGCACTCTTGCTGCCATGGTACGGCTGCTGTTACCGGACAAAGACGCCACATCTACGCGCCCCACGCACGTGAATGCCGCCACCACCTCCTCCTCTCCCCCTCTAGTGCGACTGAACGGCCACTTTCTCTCCGCTTTGCAAGCGCTTCCGTCGGAGAAGGACCGTTTAGAGGTGCTGCAGCTCGCCCGGAGGCAATCTCTGCTGGACATCTTCAAGCTTCTTAGAGGCCTTATCTCAAAGCACAAGTGGGAAGAGGCCCTGCTTCTGTTCGAGGAAGCCATGCGCTCCACTCCTGTCCGCAAGTTAAGCCCCGTCCCTCGCGTCGGGAACTCGCCAGCCCCGCACGCATCTGCAGAGCACGCTATTAGGAAGCCGCTTGCCCTTTCCCGGAGAGAGATAGGAGAGGTGCGGCTCAGCTTTCTCCACGAGGCGACCATCGACTCGGTGATCAAGGTCGTGGCGGCACTGAATTGGCACCGTAGCACCACAGGGAAACGACGCGCCGGAGCCCAGGGGGAGGGCAAAGGTGACCCTTTTTCTCCTAGCGCGACTGAAGTCTCCTCGACGTGGCTGATGCTGAATGACCGGGAGGTGGAGTGTGTGCTCTCGAAGACGCTGTCACTGAGGTCCATGGAACGCGGTGCTCTCTCTCCCGCGGTGCTTGAGGCCCGCGAGAACTTCTGGCGCTACTGCCTTGAACTTCTCGCTTTCAACTACGGTGCACTGCCCGGTGGCGACACGAGTGCGAAGATGTCTCGCTCACCGGAACAAGCGAACGAAGGCCACAGCACTTCTCTTCATTCCCCATGCCGTAGACCGACGCTGGCGGCACTGTCGTTCCTATTGCGTCATCCACAACTCCCCTGGCATGTCGCTCTTCGACTCCTTGGGCATTACGGGGGTTTGGAGACGTGCTCAGATGAGAGAGCTGCTGCGAACACTATTGTCACATGCCACCGCGCGGCAACACCTTCAGCGGTGATCCAGCCGACTAGGATGTCTTCGCCACCGACGCCACGCTCGCTGGCGTTGGCTGCCGCTGTGGAGCTTCTCCATACTCAGGGACAACTGCAAGCAGCGGAGAAGCTGGCGCTAAACTCCCTGGAGATGGAGTTGGCAGAGAAGAGTCTCGGCACAGAAGCTGCGGTCTCGCTTTCTGCGGCATTGCTGGGGGTTGCGCAGTACTCTACTCTGCGGAGCGTGCTGCTGGAAAGAGGAGATAAGCGGCTGACAGTGGAGGGGACAACGCTGTTCCACGTACTGCACGAGGGCACGCGTATAAAAAGAACACAGGCCGGGGGCCAAAGCGATCATGGCGCCCATGGAACGTTCCGTGGAGTCGCCAGGTCCTCTGCGCCTCCCTGGTGGACGGGCAGCGCCGCCTTCTTCCACCACCCGAGCGGACGTGCCCTCACAGTGGTGTGGCTGTTGATGCAGCGACATATGTGCCGGGAGATAACCACCACTGGGGCGGTGTGGCAAGACGACTCCGAGAGTTTGCTGGCGTCTCTGTTTCTCTGCGTACCTCCTCCACCAACACCCTCCGTCGACGCGGCAGGCTTGGCCGTCCCTTTCCACTCCTGGCTTCTGGCGTATCCTGTAGCTGTACACTGCGAGGTAGTGCGCGTCATCCAGTGTCTGACTTCACCGTCGGTTCCGCCAACGGCGTCAGCTTTCTCTTCCCCCGAGGCAAGTCTGTGCTACACAAAGCGATGGGTGTGGACACGGCGCTACCTGGCGTCTCTTGCAGCACACTTCTCTGCGCCTTGCACTGACAGACGAGGGGGGAACGAGGAGGCGTCTTTCGTAGAGGAGCATGTTTATGCAACAACGGGTGCTGTGGCGAGGGAGGCTTATTACTGTGCAACCTTTGAGGCAGTCGTGTCTCTTTTGGACACTTGGGCACCGAGGATCCTTGACTCGTGTGGTCGAGTAGGTGCACCGATTCAAATGGATGCATTCGCTGCTGCAGCGGTTGCGGGACAAGACGACGAGGCACCGCGTAGCTCCGCTCAGCGGGTCCAGCAGCTGCAACAGCTGCTAGAGCGCGCTATTGCGCGCTACGGGTGCTGGCCGCCGACGCACATGCTTTTGCCAAATCAGCTAAACCGCCTTCTGCCACCGCTGCCGCGAACAAGTGTACCTTCCACTGATGTGAGTGTTGAAGAGGAAGCATCACGGCATAACTGCATGGGCAGTGACGGCGCATGCGCGGAGCGGTGCGCGGTGGCGCTTCACCTGGTTCGGCTCGTTTTGGGTACTCTGAAAGATGCGAGGACACACTATTCGGTGGAGCCAGTGCTGCTGCACAACCTTCTGAAGCTCTGTTGCCGTGTGGCCGAGTATGACCAGGCCTCTTTAACGGTTGTTAAGGGGTCAATAGACTCTGACATTGACAGCAGCGCTGAAGTTAGCAGAGCTGGTGCGATGTTGGTGCGGCTGCAGTGTGAGCTGTGCGGCCTGGGGACAGTGCGTCCTGGCACTCTCTCGCTCCTCTATCATCTGTGTGCCGCTGCACAGTCACGCGCCACTTCTCACGGCCACACTGTTCCACGGCAGGTGGCTCTTGAGACGACCCGTTTTCTACTAGAGGCGCAGGCCGCTGAGGCCGCACGGCAGGATCAGCAACATCATCTGCAGGAGGGTGCGATGCTGAGCGCTACGCCGAGCTTTACTGCATCATCGTCACGACGCCAAAATGTGCAGCAGTACCCTGACTCGCGAAGCCCCTCTTGTGTAGTGCAGGCGCGTCACTGCGGACTCTACTTCTCACTATTAGGGTGGGAGGATGCGCTGGAGGTGTGGTATTCTGCTTATCCCCAAGAGGTTCTCACAAAGCTTTCGAGAAACCCGCAGGCGGTGGAGGCGTGCCTCAGCCTTGGTGAGAGCAGTCGACTCTGATTGGAACGCTTTACGGACTTGTGGCTAGGAGTAGAAAGCGTGATGAGGGTTAGCTTCCGATGTGCTTGTGTGCATACGCTCCTATCAGAAATCGCCTGCCGGTAGTACGTCATGATGTGGTGGTGGCCCTCTCGTTGTGTGTGCGGGGTGTCTTGCGCTCTCCGCGCGTCATCTCCGTCGCTTCTATTCTTTGCTCATCTTTCGCATGCACCGTCGGCGTCATGGACAGCTGCGAGCGGAAGTCTCAGGCAAACGGGAGGACAAGTGCGCGCACGTCCTTGGCAAACATTTGGCTTGCAGGCAGGCTTCCAGAATCCTTCTCGCATGCTGCTTCCGTTCTGTTTCTATCGTCGCAGGTTATGAGGTGGGGTCAGAGCTCGCCTGCACGCTGCTCGGCTTGCACAGATTGGCAAGGGGGCAGCCGTTGCGAAAACACACTGTTGCTTCTCCGTAGGGTCCAGGGACGGGCCCTGAATGTGGTGGTGGCATGATCCAACTATCCCCCTCCTTATCAGCATGACTTCTTGTATCTATCTCCGTCCTCTGCTCGCCCAGCATGCAATCCACAGTGCACACACGCCTCGCTCGGTACAGTGTCGCCTCTTTCTGCAGATGACGCGCCACCTCAGGAGAACGAGTTTTTAGGCGCCTCTCTTTCCCAGACATCACCAGAGGTCACTGCATGGTAAGCATGTGGGAAACTTACTAGGGCCACAGGCGAACGTACGCGTTGTTTTGCACGGCGGGAGAGGTGCAGGGCGAATGACGTAGCAGAGGAAGCGAAGGGCAGAAGGGAGGACTCTGGCAGCCCTCTTCGCACCTAGGAGCCGCAAAGGCCGTTCGAAGAGTACCACTCGGAAAAACCCTCAAGGAACTGAAGACTGGGATGCCCCTCAAGTGGCCCCTGGTGATCGGCAGTACGTGAGAAGGAACGTACATGCTCACAGGCAATGGGCCGTTGGATGGGAAGACGAGACGCTACAAGCCGTACTTCCTTCTGCAAGAATGCATGCCAAAGCCCCGTTGGTGCACGCGCAGACGGCTGAACATGCCGACGGACGATTTGACCCGTGAGGGGCTGCACCGCCACGTTAGCACCACGGAGAGCGACTCGTACATAGCCCTGAACACATACTATCACCGGCTAGCCGGTACCCCAACGTGGGATGGACCGCCCAGAAATCTACGACTGCGTATTTTCGGCTTTGCCCCTGTTGGGTGTCTGTCGTTTTGGTGCTTACACTACGTCCCTTCCCTGCCCCTCTCTCTCCCCCTCTGAGCAGTGCTGCTGTGAGAGCGCACACCCTGTTTCTTACTGGACGTTGTCTGACGTACCACCATGCTCTGCGTGTCGTACTCGGGTATACGTGTTGGGAATCGGGGATCATCCCCACGCCTTTTCTTTGCTCTACTGTCTCTCGCTGTTTTTGCACCCTGGCAAATGGTTTGTGGTGTCTGTGCATGTGTGTGCGTGCCGAGGGGGGAATCCCCTCCTCCTCCTCCTCCTCCTCTAACCTGTTGTACAGGCGCCGCTCTGGTGTTATGGGTACGTGCACAGCACGATCAAGAAGAAAAGTGAAAGGAATCATGAAGAAAAAAAAAAGAGGTATTAACCATGCGCCACTGCATCCTTGCTGGCATTGTACTGTCCTGCGTATAGGGTGCGGAGGGGGGGGGCGGAGTAGGGGCATGGGGCGCTGCCCCGCTCAGTGAGGGTACCACGAGGAGGGGGGGGGGCGTAGGTGAGGCGACGTTGAGTTATTCAAAGACGCTCTCACTACTCGCGTCTCCTCTCATGTCGATGTCAGTACACATGCACGCCGAACCCGATCTCAGGCACATGCACCGCAGCGTGGCCGTCAGTGTGCTTTCCGGGCTCTCTGTCGGCAGCGCCTGAGCTCAATTGCATGCTATGCACATCGGCTGATGCATCAGCGACGCTTGTTTACTCGACTCATGCTCCTGCGTCACTCCTCCTCCCTAAGGCATACTGCTCTTTTGATGCAACAGCTTCCTGCAGCCGTGGATGCTGTTGGGTGTGTGGCCGTTTTGGAACATCGAAGAGGAGATCCTGCACTTCGATGGCAGAGGGGAGCGAAAGGTCGACGTGTACGGGATTAACAGTAGCCCGTTTGCGCGACTTAGTTCCAACTTGCACGGGCGTGACACGATGGGCCCTGATCTCGGGGTGAGCAAGTCGACAACGAGCGCAAGAATCAGAGGTGAGAGGAGTCACAGCGCGCCAGGAACGAGTGAAAAAAATGTCAGAGACCAATGATGGCGGCGACTACGGAGGTCGCCAGCGAACACCACAGGTGATGACAACAAAGTATGTCGTCTTCTCTACTATCCACGAAACACTTTTTTACCGTCTGGAATGGGTCGCCGCTTCCGCTCGCAGTGGCAGCGGCGGGCTCTCGGCTGCTACTCGCTGGTGATCAAGCTGCGATGCTCTGATTTCCTGCAGCGTCAACGTCCTTGCGGCCTCATGCGGCGACAAGCCTCAGGACGATGTCTGCAATAAAGGTGCGCCGCACTGTTGCGGTGCTGGCTTCGCCCAAGTGTCCTGCTTTTACCTGGCGCAGCAAACCACTCAGCTGTCTCGCAGCCTCTGTCGTGGAGGATAGCACTCTGCACTGCCGTTACGTTGTGCGCGGGTTATCGCTGGAGGGGATCACTGCAGCCATGCACAAAGGTGCCTGGTAGTACGGTTGATCAGACACAAGCACGCCGGCAGGCGCGGAACTCGACACTGGCTCCCACTTACCCAATGCAACTGAGAGCCAGCAGGCCCATTCGGTCGTCAGTGGTGGGCGTGTGAAGAACGGCATCATGGACACCCTCGTTTTGTCTCCTTTTCCCTCTGCTGTCACTACCAGGGCTTGAGTGTGCCTCTCGTCGTTGAAGTGGTTGCTCCGCAGCTGTTTCTTATTTTTTTTTTCCTCCTTCCGCAACGGTGCAGCATACTCACGCGGATGGCGCAGTGGTAGTACGGTGTTGGCGCAAGTCTCCGTCATCGGTGAGACGCGTGCTCAAGACAGGACGAACGAGCGGTCGTACGGCGCGACATACAAGTCGGTCCCAGTGGATTTAACAGATACATAGCTGCTGGACGCTGCGGACGAATTTACGGTGCTGGTAGGTGAGCGGTGACACCTGCGCCGGTGCGCGATGGTGGAGCGGCTCCTCGAGGGGTATCGATGTATGATGACGGGGTAGATACTGTCACCGGAGTTTCGGCACTCAGCTCATGCAAAACGGGGGCAATGAACCGAAACTAGGCCGCTCCATCGAAGGATACTGAGACTGCCCGTGTATGCAGGGCCTTTCACTACATGTGTGTTTCGCGATTGCACGATAGGATGACTCAGACGCCTGTCGTGACGGCTGATGCGGCGGTGATAGTGGTGGGACGTGCAGCGGGCTCGGCTACTCCGTCAGGTGCCCGTGTGGCCCCTGTCGATGGTCTCTGCACCTCCTCTCCGGCTGGCGCTACCAGCATGTTTCTTTCACTCTCCCTGACCATGGTGCTTCCTCACCTACGGTTCCTGAATCTCTCCAACACTATGACGCTCTCCTCGGATGAGGGGATCGAGGGCCTGGTGGCACTGGAGAAAATGGTGCTCGCCCGCTGCTCTCAGTTTCACAGCCTGCCTCCGCTGGGAACTGCGCCGTCGTTCGAGGACATCGTTGCGTCACTTAGCGGCATCTTCGACCTCACTGGCCTGGGAAAGAGTCACACACTTCTCTCGCTGAGCCTGTACAGGTGCCTGACCTTGACCGACGTTAGGCCTTGTGGTAGGATTCCCACACTGCGGGACATGTTTATCGTAGAGAGCACCGTGGGAGTGCTTGAAGAGTTGCGTGACAGCCGCACCCGAGCTCGTTTGCGAGTATGATACTGCGATGTGTCATTGCGAACGGCACTTTCCCCGGTGCCAAGTTTCACCGTCTTCCACGCTTCCGGCACAACACTCGCCTCTGTGGCCTTGCAGCACGGCACTGCGCCGGAGGTTGTGGCTGCGAGCGCGTGCCCTCAGCTGTCTTATCTCGGGCCATGAGGATTAGCGACATGCTTGCGTGAGATGGATGTCACTGACAGTGGTGTGCGGAGCGTATCTGGCCTGAGTCACTCCTGCTCTTTGGAGAGGCGTCTCTTGGCCAGCACGTCCATCTGCGCGAACTTTACCTCACTGGCACTGGGGCCCAGCAGTTGGAAGGGCTGGCCCACACTCCACTCTTGCATCACCCCGACATCAGTTTCTGCCGCCAGCTGGAACGTTTTACAGCGTTGCTGAGTATTTCGAAGCTACGGTATTTAAACATGGGTAGCTCCACAGGGGCCCAGCGACACACTGAGCAGGTGATGACAGTGGTGGCAGCGCTGATGTCTCGGTGAAAACCAGTATCAGTTGTACTTAGCTGATTTTCTCGCTTTTGTGTGAGTGTGCATCGCTGTCTGCCTGTCTGTCCCTCTGTCTCTCTCTCTCTCTGTGTGTATGTATGTTTGTGCTTGTCGTGGGCAGGTGAGAGCTGTGTTGCCTGAGCTCCACTTCAACAGAAATGCGTGAAGACTGTACAAACAAGGGTGCCCAACTCATGCTATATATATATATATATGCCGTGTGTATAAGCGTGCATGACGGAGTCTTTATGAAATCTGAAGTGGAGGCGCCTCCACTGATGCCACTGCGTTTGCACAGCGACATGTAGAGAGTTCACGCGTGCGGCATGCATTGAAGCAGGGCGCACCCATGCAGAGTGCTGCCGTGGGGTTCGTCATGCGCGTCAGTCCTCATTGTGATCTGCTCGCCTTCGAACTTCTTCCGCTCTCTCTTCCTCTCTACCCTTTCCTTTTCCTTCACTCCCGCCTGGTGCGCTTCTCGTTTCGCTGCTGCATGTCGTTCTCGCAACGATGTTGATACCCCCCCCCCCCGCCCTCCCCCCGCACCCCAGATGTGTCTGCGTCTGGACCTTTGCAGAGTTCTCTCGCTTTCTGTGGTCCACTTTGTTGCCACTTTCACGTATGCCGGTTATTTGGTCTCCCCTTCTCTCTTTCCGCCTAGCGATTGTGTAGCGTATCTGTGCAGGCACCCTTGAGGACTTCCACGTCCCTCCTTGCTTCCCGTCTCACCAAAGAAGGTGTTCACACTACGTCTAAAAGAGGAGCTACGCGAAAGCAGCGAGCTGTATGTTCTGGCATCAATGACCGATCTGTGCACCTCGACTGGATTCACACCGGTGCCAATGCCCTTCGTACGCTACGCTCCCTTCACTGTGGTGCTACTACTACTAATAGTGTGTAGCGTAGCGGGCCAGGCACGTACTGTGGCCACCGTCCTTGAATCATCAGTGGAGGAAGGAAGTGCCGCGTTGCGTGGCAACTCCAGGCTGCAGTCGGAGCATGCCATCGGTAGGGGGGCTACGCGTGCTCTGTCGTATGTAGAAAAGCAGGTGACTCGGGAGGCCTTTGACAACGCCGTGTCGTCTTCTCGATCTGAATCGGCATTGCCGACGGCGTCTCGCACTACTTCAACCACCACCGATACCACAGCGACCATGACGGCAGATAATTCTGTAGCAGAAAATAGCAGCACTACAAAGACCACGGCTGCTTCCTCTTCCTCACCATCTACCGACTTCTCTGGTGGTGTATTGGCGATTGCCATCGTTGGAGGTATCTTTTTGGGTATCATTGTTGGTGCCAGTGCTGTATACCTGCTCTGTGTCCACTCCTGCTCCCTGCTGTACTGCAGCGGAAGTTCCGTAGATGGTCAGGAGAAGGCTCAAAATTCGGCGGGCACCCAGAATATCAAGTCGGATGACAACGGTAATGCGAACCCGCTGGCATGCCCCTCTGTCACAAGCCCTAAGCGCGGGCTTCCGCCCGTCGCGGGTGGTCCAGCTCACGTCAACAACTTCGACAACATCCCGTACGCCGAGAACGGCATCGTGCCGTGGACGGGCCGGCCGCCGGTGCTTCGGGGCCCGCAGCCTGCGTGTGTGATTCCTACGATCACGAAAAAGGGCAAGACGATCCCACGAGAGAAGCGAGTGCTCCCAGGTCTCGGCCTCTCCGAGACCCCGATCATTCCGATCTCCCTGCCTTCACCGCCAGCACCACCGCCGAAAAAAGGGGTCACTGCTACCTTCACTAGAGCAAAGGAGTTCTTTCGAGTGAAGGTTCTTGGTGGCCGTAAGCGGACCGCAGAGGAGGAAGCCGCTGAAGGAGCAGCGGAGGACAAGCCAGTAATCCAGTGGTTTTACAATCTCGTGTACTTCACAGCGGTGGACAAGTCCCCTGAGATATCCAGTCTCGACCAATCACGCACCGAACGGGGTGGGAACGATGACGGCAGGGAGACGCGCAGCGCTGAAGTCGCTGTTCCACCTGTTGATGCCCCTTCAGCTGATTGTGGTGAAGCAGCTGTGAAGCTTCCACTACCGGCAACCACTGCCGCTGGCATGCTCGAGCCTCCCGCTCCCGCTGGCATGCTCGAGCCTCCCGCTCCCGCTGGCGTGCTCGAGCCTCCCGCTCCCGCTGGCGTGCTCGAGCCTCCCGCTCCCGCTGCCACATCTGACGCTCCTTCCACAGCCACGGAATGCGCAAACAGCAAGTGCTCCTTGCCGGAAGGAGCGTGTGGCACGCAAGGCTACCCATCAACACAGCTAGAGATGGCAAGGAACTCTGCTGAGATGATGTGTGATTCTTTGTCTAGTGTCGACGACGCCCTACAGTTTATATTCTCTAGGGACAGCGTTAGGAGCGAGATGATGCGTTCTCCGGCGCCTGACGAACGTGTGGATTCCCGTGCAATAACTGGGAACGGCATCCCTGAAAGGAATTCTCACTCTTCGCAACAAGAAATGCCACCAAAGATGCAGCCATGCCAACAGCAGTAGTCCCTCATGGCGAAGCAGGTGACCGTTTCGGAAGCTTCGCTGTACCCAAAGCCGTGCGCCGAGGTTGAGAAGGCTGAGGGGGAGCATCGGGCTGCGCAGTGATTTCGTGGAAGCTGAGCATACGGGGAGGCAGATAAAGCTTTTGTGCGCCGCTTCCCCGCCTCTGTTTTGTCTGCGCATGCAACGGTCTCAGTAGGCGAAGGTGATGAATGTCCCTCGCTACGATTCGCAACGCCGCACTACAGCACTGCCTGACATCACTGCGATTGCGGCGACGGCGCATTGAATGACGCCTGGATGATTTGACTGTGAGCGGCGCGACACCCGCTGAAGCGGATAGTCGCGTAAGTCTCATCCATTTTTTGGACTGATAGCCAACGCTGTGAACCGCATGGCATACTGCAGCATGCTGAATAGGCAACACCATGAGGTGCTGAAGAGGCCAGGTTTATAGCAGGGACTCAACGGCAGTGTTGCCCACCCATGTATATGACGAAGCGAATGTGTGTAAGCAGGCAAGTTGTTTTTATATGGTTCCTCAACGTCTTTTTTTTTGTCTACGAGAGCAATCACCTGCTCCACCGCGATAGCTTATGTGCACACCGTTGTCGGATCAGGTATGTGACGTCACCTTTAATGGTATTTCGGTGTGCGTGTGCCATTCTCCCCATCTGCTTTGCACTGCTGCTCGAATGTGTTTTCCGCTGACATATTTTATTTCCCCTTCGTTCGGACGGCTTCGCTGGTGTGTAGCATGTTTCCATTCGCTTACTTGTAGATACGTCTATATCTGTATATATGTATGCATGTGTAGAAGTGCGTGGTGAGGTTCCCCGTTGCTGTTGTGGTGTGCCTGCGACAGTACGGAGTGTAATGCACTCATACCCCCTCTTTCATGTTTGTGTTTGTACTTACACGCCCTCTCCGCTACCGCTACCACTTTTTTTTTTTCCTTGCTTCTCTCACTGTATTCCTCAGCCTCTCCGGCCTCCGCTGCTGGTTCATTGTCCTGATACGACATTGTCCTTCTTTCCTTTCTTCGAGCTCGGTGTTGGATACCTGGATGTCATCCTCTCTTGCTATCGACCTGTTTACTTCGCCTTCTCACTTTTTCTTGTGAGGCCGCCGGCGGCACTCTTGCCTTCCCCCTCCTCCGCCCTGCTTCGCGTGCATACTCGTGTTCTTTGGCGATTTCTCATGGGCGCCCTCTCTCTCTTCTTTTAGGTCATCTTCATGGCAGCCCGCACCCTGTGTTTGTAGCCGACAACCTTAACCTCATCTGCTGCAATGCGTGAAACACGCGCCGTGGTGTCTTCTCAACTGCTAACTTTTCTCCAATTTGTTGGTGCTGTTCTCTTTTTGCGTATCTCCGCGCCTCCATTACGTTACACGCTGGTATACACTACAATCTCACCAAAGAGTCTTGGCCGCCGCTCCCTGTCCCTGCCCCTTTCCCCCTTCTCTCGTCGCCACTCTGCTTATAGACCTCTGCATATCCGCGTTGCCTGTCCGGATGTGGAAACCCTTCATGCACGTCTGTTCCCCATCCCCTTCCTTCCCCCCCTGTCGCTGCAAAGCGGCTCGTGGCTGCGGTGGTGGTGGTGTGTGTGTGTGTGTGTGTGTGGGACGGGGGGGGGGGCGTTTTACACCCTTGCATCTTCTCCCTCTTTCTGGGTACGCTTTCTCCATTGCACTCACTCAGTGCGTGTTGGCGCGTATGTGTACCGCCACCTCAGTGCGCATGTGCGCTTTGTTGCCAGCGGGCTGTAGGTGGTGATTCAACTTTCGCTGCCCGTTTTCTTGTGTATCTCACACCACGCTCCTTCTCCTTCGAAACCACACCACAACGCCGTCTTCGGCTAGTTGCGTGGCCTCACTCTTCGTTCTATGTCTTCTCGTTTTTTCTTGTCTTTCTTGCGCTCGTGCGCTTTTCGGAACCCCTCATCGCACAGCCGCTCTGCCGCTCTGCCTCTGCTCTGCCGCTCGGCATGCGCGCCAACACTGCGCATCCGAGTTTGGAGGCGCTTGCTTACAACGATGTTTATGTGAACATGTATGCTGGACGCGATGCTCTCTTTTTTTGTTTAGTCTGCTCTTGTTGCTGTCCCCTTTTGGTTGCGCATGTGAGGCATACATGTACGGGGGTTCGTGTGCGGATCGTATCTGCGAGGTGCTCCTGCGCTTTGCCGTATGTTTTTGTACAGTGTCTTCATCGAAGAGGGTCTCAGGTGGTGCTACTAAAGTTGTCTGTCATACAGATAAAATGCTTCTATGCGCCTGGTGCCCCAGTCTGCAGGGCCTGCGTCAAAGGCCAACTCGATCAACAAAAAAAAATTGCAGCCGCATCGTCCAACCCACGCCGCCCATCAAAGGAGGATGGTGCATGTGGTACGCAGACCCGTCTCGTTCCTATCGAGTTCTCTGCACCTGTGTGTGCCCATCTCCTTCTTGGACGCAACGCAGTGACGCACACACGCACACATGCACGCATTCACATGCACAGAAACAAGCTATGTCTTTTACCTGTCTTCCTCCTTGTATCTACCTCCAACTCTTGCGTTCTGCTTTCCATCAACTGCACCACAAATCAGCACCCACATCACCGTCCATCCGCGGATGCTCTCATGCTTCCCATTTGCCAACCAAGCGTCCCGCTTCCCCCTTCATCACCTCCCGCCCCCTCCCCCTGCATGCCCGCCCGCTGTGTATGCGTATCCCTTTCGCTGTACACTCCCTCTCTCATCTATAGAGAAAGCGCTCTGCGATAGCTCCTTCTCCAGGTGTCATGCGGAACGATGGGACTCCCAACGGGTACATGGCCAATGTGCACGGCAAATTTCTTTTTTTTTTTTGGTCCTTGGTGATGGTGCCGGCTGTAGGGAGAATAGAACGGGCGAAGGAGTAAAGTCACTGTCTGTGGTCCCACAGATGTGTATTGTGGCTGGTCTGCGTTCAAGTCGTACTTTGAGACTTATGCGTTGGGTGCGTTTGGGAGCTTCCGTCTTTTTCTCGCGTGCGCCTGTGTGAGTGGTGAGACTGGTGCCTCCGATGTGTGCACGTTGGCTGATGGCTCTTCCTTCCCTTCCATGCCCTCTGCCCGGCCCCGGACTCGCTTTATTCTCTCTTCGGTACTCGCGGACCCTCGCGCGGTATCAGGCTAAGGAGACGCCTTTGAAACGCCCCCGTCTCCGTCTTCCCCGCTCCCCCTTCCTCGCTCCCCCACACAGAACCGTCCAACGTGTGTCTCGTTCACAAGGAGCAAGGTAGCTGAAGTTGTTTCTTGTTCACATGAACGAGACAGGAGTGGTTCCCCGTCGTTCTGCTTGATGACCGTCGAAGACATCGACAGCCGTTCATCCAGCGGCGTCTTGCTCACATACACACATACATATATACACGAAAATACGCAAGAAGCAGAAACAGAATCGCAGGAGGCTTGTCCGGTTGTGCGTGACGGCCACAGATACGTGGTGCCACTGGCGCGTGGACACAAAGTCACAGGACTTTGGGGGGAGGAAGCTGTCTCCTCGCTCACTGCTCACCAGCATGCTGTGGTTGTGATGGCAAGCTTCCTGTGCTTGGGGAGTCTCCCGCCATCCTCGCATGAATTGCCCCTCCTTCCTACTTTCCATCTCTTTTTCTCTGTGATCTCGATTTTCGCAAATGCTTCATGACACCCACGCATAGGGACATAACCACGACAGCACACACGCGGCAGCTTGCCACAAAAAAAAAAAAAAATATCTCGTAGTCGTCTGCCGAAGGAAGTTGTTCCGTTCCTGTTTTTTTTTTTTTACTTTTACGTCTACGCTCTCACCCCTGACCCTTACCGGCTTATTACCCACCAGTGCGGTCCTTCGTCGCGTGGACACCGGCATTGCCTCGTAAGAGGTCGTCGTTTGTACTTTGTACTTCGTGTTGTTGGCGTACGTTTCCGTTTTTACGTGGTGCCGCGGAGAGTCGAGTGGCGAAGGCACATAGCTCCGTGGGCGCTGCCTGTGCCTGCTCATTGCTTGCTTCTATAGGGGACACCCTGGGACGAGCACCACCACTATGTGAGGAACTCGAGGCCCCCAAGCAAAGCTCCTCGTTCTCTTGTGTGAGGTGTATGTAAACACGTAGATCCGCTGTTGTGCGCTGCTAACATGGGAGAATCCGCTTCCCCATACGTACACACACACACACACACACGTGTACCCTCGCAAACATCACCGAAGATCACTCATTGTGCGCGCCGATAAACGGGGTGCAGAAGGGAACGCGACGACCACTGTCTCGAAAGTGAACCGAGAAGCAAGAACAGAAAAAGGAAGGCAAGGGGGACGAGAGAGTACGCACGTGACACGATTTCCCTGCTTCTCCCCTGAGCAGCCGACGTCTTCCTTTGCATTCTTAAGGCTAAGCTGTCACCTTGCTGCTTTCACGCAGTACGTCATACCCGACCTCTCTCCTTGTCCTCACCGTCCCTACTGCGGCGGAGATCATTATTTTTGTTGTGAGTCTTGTCTCTCTCCGTCAAGTTCTTCTGACTGTCGCAGCGCCGGTGCCTCTTGGCATGGACGCTTGCTGATTCCCCCTTCCCCGTGCATTTTTTTTTCCCAGCTCCGCAGAGGCCGCCGCGCGAAGGTCACCGGGAACCTGCACATCACATCAGCTGCGCTACCCTTTGGGCGGTGATTCGAACAGGGTTCGTTTTTTTTTTTGTTTCTGCGTTTCCTTCGCTCTCCTTTACCGCTACTGCCGTAGTGATGGGCGTTGACTTGTGCCTCCCAAAGTCGACGACTGTACTGAACGCCGAGAAGCGGGAAGGGAAGCTGGTGGCGGTGCCGATGGAGGGCACGAGTTCTGCCCCTGCGCCTGCTGACCCCGTTCTCCTACTGCAGGGAGAAGTGGAAGGGCAGGGCTCTGGCATATCAAGAAGCACTGTCTTGAAGGGCTGCCACAGTGCCAGAAGGGTCTCCAGTGCGCGCGTACATGTTGACAAGGACGACTCAGCGCACCGCGGTGCCTTACCCAGACTGTCTGCCGAGGCACAAAATTCCATCATGAATTCCAGTTTCCCACGTGGGGCGGATGCCCCGAGTCACATGCTCACCTGTTCATCAGCGACGCGCGGCAGAAACATGAACTGTTCATCTCATTCAGGTACGTGCGCAGGAAATCCGGAGTCTCTCAGTACAACGGATATGCACACCATCACTAATGGCTTGGCGAGCCACAGTCGTAGTATCTTGCGGCCCAGCAGCGGCTGGACCAACAGCAACTCGTCTTTGGCACAGAATCAGCCGGAGAGCACCGAACACTTGAACTTATCGCAGAGCTTAGGGCTGCAGACGACGTGTGTGCCTAGCCGTGGCAATGTCTGCTTCTTGGACACCAGTGAGGAGGTTGCTCAGCCACAGGGGATGGAAGTGAACGAATGGAGTAACAGCGGCGACCAGGAGAGGTGGAAGGGGAGCTCACACGGCCTGAGTACTTCGGCGAGCATCCTCACTGCTCAGGGAAACCGCCAACGAGCAGCACGTTCGCCAATCGCCGAAAATGCTGGGTCAGGCGTTGGGTTTCAGAAGAAAAAGGGCCCCAACTCTCTGAGTCCCGCGCTTACAGTGAGATCGGTGTCTGGTGAGACACCCTCTCCGTGGCCGTCGGTGGAGGAAACATATTGTGCGCCGTCCCACACCAACGGCGTCTTCAAGGACTTGGCGTGCTTCTCCGTGAGCGACAACCGTGACCGATTAGGTGTCTTCGGTGACAACGGCGGGGGCGAGGCTCTTCCACCGGCGGCCGCACTGCTCAACGCCACCTCCCATTCTTCCCAGTCGCCGAAGAGTATTCTTCTGAGATCAAGTGCGAGCACCAGCGTAGTAGGCAATTGGGGAACAGAGTGCTCTGCTAGCTTGCCCTCTCCAGACTCGGTATCTCCCGGGCTTCGTCGCGTCACTCGAGGCCGGCAGAACGAGCAGGAGGACCTTCTCTCAGAGAAACGGCCCAGCTTTAGTGGGGTGTTGCCACACCTTCTCAGTGGCTCTAGGCTGCGTGGACGAGGCCGCGATGAGGATAACAGTGTAGACGATGAGCACATCGTTGCTAGCGTAGGGCGGACCATGATGCGCTTACAGGGCTCTGATGGGCTCAGCAGTGTGTGCAGCAGGAGTTCCAGTCGGCTTCGGAGCCGACGGAGCTCCGCTGAGATAAGCGCACATGCACTGCGCACTGCGGGCAGGATACGTGGTGCCATGCTTTCTGTACCCAAAGCACTGGAGAGGGCAGAGAGCAACGGCCCCGTGTCAAGCTCTACAACCGCCAAGAGCGGTCCTTTGGAAACTGGGAGTTAGTAGCTCCTGCCCAAGGAAGGCGTTGTGCTAGCGGTGATGTACGATCCGATTGTCTCATTGCCGGATCCTCTTTCCCTTCTCCTCTTCCTTCTGCGTGCGTGTCTCACAAAGAAGTTTGAGGGGCTCTCTAGAGCACTTCTGACGCGAGGCACGCTTGGCCAAGCCCATCTTCTCCTCCGCTGACCGTGATGCGAGTTACGCGCTACCTTTTATTTACGAAGTCAGGGGAAAGGGGAGGGGGAACGGCACTAATCTCACGCGCACACTCCTCTTGCGCACATCTTGCTGCTGCTCCATTCCTACTACTCCTGATGTCGCACCGACTTCTTCGTTTCTCTCCGTGAGGGGAGAGGTTGGTAGAGTTGCTGAGGGCTACTGCATGGGCCATCTCGCTCTCAACCCCTACTTCCACCTTTCCTTTTTCCCATTGTTCCGCGTGCTTTCTTTGACTTTGTGCCCCTTCCGACGCATTCGCTGCCTCCTCCGTAACACCGCGGGCCCTCTCCGGCGTACTCGGTTGGCATCTGGGTGTGGAAAGCCCAATGGCGGGTGGGCACCTCAGTGTCCGTATCGGGTCCCAGCGCCCCCGACTTTGTCAGTCCGAGCCAGGCAGTCCCTCACCCATCCCTGCGAGTGCAGAGCTCCATCTGGCGGTGACACCGTTCATCGCCCACGACGTGGGGAATCCAAAGTGGCTCCTCACTGCTTATGGCAGCGGCAAGCTTGGTCACGGCGCTTCGTTGGGGAATTTTCGGTAACGCATGTGTCTGCACTTGCAGCCCACCACCCCGAGAAGAAGGGGCAGGGGCGGGGACTGTGACAAGTCTGAAGGCAGAGGGGTGCTGAACTTATGATGTATGGCGTAGCGTGGCATGCGGGAGGAATTCGCTGTTAGTGTGTGATAACGGGATGCGTGGCTGTGCGAACTCTGCTGTCTCCTCCATTTGTGTTCTTTCCACCTGCAGCTCTTCTAGTGGAGGATGCTCTCCTCTTGCCTCCCCCGGGCCTGTGGGAGGCGCGTGGATGTGGGTAGAAGTGATGGGCTTCATGCGTTCGCAGACTCACAGCAACGTCTCACCTGTCGCTGCACCTGCGGGCAAGCCATCCAGGAGCGCCCCCCCCCCCCCCTGTGTTCTCCGGGGAGATGGGCGATGGAGACAGCGGTCTCTCCTCCCTAGACAGGACAGCAGCGTCGTTGTGGAGCAGCCCCCAGGAGGCAGAGGCGCGAGCACTGTGCGCACGCACCGTCATGCACACCTGGCACGGTGTGTCGTACGCGGGCAAGGTATGGAGTGGCGCCAAGAGATGGATACCGATCAGCCCCACAGGCGGCATGTGCGCCAGAC